>JAPVLO010001158.1:0-156826 GCA_027257055.1 Cephalopachus bancanus | reverse complement strand
AACTAGTTAAGTCCGTTAGTTAAGTCAGCTAGCTCACTAGTTAGCTAACATTTAAGTCGTCTACTTAATCTGCTGGCTAATAGTTAGCTATTTATTAAATCAGCTAATTATTCAGCTAGTTAAATAGTTAACTAACTATTTAATTCAGGTAGTTAAGTCAGCTAGCTAACTAGTTAAATAAGCCAGTTAAGTCAGATGGATAAATAGTTAAGTCATCTGCCTAAGTCAGGTAGTTAAGTCAGCTTTCTAATTTTGTCAGTGAGTTAAGACTGTTAGCTAGCTAGTTAGCTAATGGGTTACGTTAGCAGGTTGAGTCAGGTAGTTAGCTAGATAACTAATGGGTAAAGTCAGGTGGTGGAGTCAGCTACCTAGATAGTTAGCAAATGGGTTGTGTCAGCAGGTTGAGTAGGCTACATAAATAATTAGCTAAGGAATTAAGTCAGCTGGTTGAGTTAACTCGCTAGCTCTTTAGCTAACGAGTTAAGTCAGATGGTAAAGTCAGCTAGCTAGCACATTAGATAACGAGTAAGTTTAATAGTTAGCTAACTGGTTAAGTAATCTAGCTAGCTAGGCTGCTAACTATTTAAGTAAGCTTGTTAGCTCGGTAGCTAGTTGATTTGCTAACTATTTGCTAAGTCAGCTTGCCAGCTAGGTAGCTACCTAGTTAACTCAGATAGTTAAGTCAGCTGGCTAGAGAGCTGGGTAGCTAGGTAGTGAGCTAGTTAAGATAGTTGGCTAGCCAGCTGGCTAGCTGGTTAATTTAGCTAGTTTAGAGTGCTGGCTAGCCAACTGGCAAGGTAGGTAGCTAGATAGATAAGTCAGCTAGATAGCTACCTGGCTAGCTATTGATATCAGTGAGCTAAGTCAGCTTGCTAGCCAACTGGCTAGCAGGTTGTCAGCTAGTTTAGTCAACTGTCTAACCATGTGGCTAGGTAGGTAGCTAGATAGATAAGTCAGCTTGCCAGCCAGCAGGTTAACTCTTCAAGTCAGTTAGTCAATTCAGTCCGCTAGCCTGTTCAATAGGTAGGTAGGTAGCTAGTTAAGTGAGCTGGCTAGCCTTCTTGCTAGCTTAAGTAAACTCGATAAGTCAGTTGGCTAGCCACCTGGCTAGATAGGTAGCCAGCTAGTAAAGTCAGCTATTTAAGTCAGCTGGAGCCAGCTGGCTAGCTAGTTAAGTCAGCTCGTTAAGTCAGTTGGTTGTCCAGCTGGTTAGCTACTTAAAGAGCTAGTTAAGTCACACGGATAGCCATCTGGCTAGATAGTTATTTTAGCTAGTTAAGTCACCTGGCTAACTAGGAAGCTAGCTATATAATTCAGTCTGTTATGTCCCCTAGGGAGCTAGTTAGGTCAGCCTGTTAAGTCAGTTGGCTAGCTAGATAGCTAGCTAGGTAACTAGCTAGTTAAGCCAGATAGTTAAGCCAGCTTGCTAGCTAGGTAGCTAGCTAGTTAAGTCAGCTTGTTAAGTCAGTTGGTTGTCCAGCTGGTTAGCTACTTAAAAAGTTAGTTAAGTCACACGGATAGCCATCTGGCTAGATAGTTATTTCAGCTAGTTAAGTCACCTGGCTAGCTAGGAAGCTAGCTATATAATTCAGTCTGTTATATCAACTAGGGAGCTAGTTAGGTCAACCTGTTAAGTCAGCTGGCTAGCTAGATAGCTAGCTAGGTAACTAGCTAGTTAAGCCAGATAGTTAAGCCAGCTTGCTAGCTAGGTAGCTAGCTGGTCAAGTCAGCTAGTTAAGTCAGCTTGCTAACTAGTTAGGTCAGTGAGTTATGTCACTAGACTAGCCAGCTGCCTAGCTGAGTAGCTAGTTAGTTAAGTCAACTGGTTAGCCAGTTAGCTAGCCAGTTAAGTAACCTAGTTAAGTCAGCTCACTAGACAGTTGGTTAGCTAGGTAGCTAGGTAGTTAACTCAGCTGGCAAGGCAGCGGGTTATGTAGGTAGCTAGCTAGTTAAGTCAGCTGGCTATCCAGTTAACTAGCTAGGTTGCTAGGCAGTTAGGTCAGCCTACTAGCCATCTGGCTAGCTACTTACGTCACCTAGTTAAGTCAACTGGCTAGACAGCTGGCTAGCTACATAGCTAGATAGTTAAATCAGCCGTCTAGCCCACTGGCTAGCTAGTTAAGTCACCTAGTTAAATCAACTGGCTATCCAGTGGAATAGCTAGGTAGCTTTCTACTTAAGTCAACTATCGAGACAGCTGGCCAGCTAGTTAAATCACCTAGTTAACTCAGCTGGCTAGCCAGGTGGCTAGCTATATAGCAAGCTAGTTAATTCAGCTGACTAGCAAGTTGGTCAGCTGTTTAATTCAGATAGTTAAGTCATTTGGCAAGACAGCTGGTTAGCTAATTAAGTCAGCTAGTTAAGTCAACTAGCTAGCCAGCTAGCTAGATAGGTAGAGAGCTAGTTAAGTCAGCTGGCTAGCCAGCTGATTAAATAGTTAAGTCAGCTTGTTGAGTCAGCTGACTAGCAAGCTTTCTAGCTGGTTAAGTCAAGTAGTTAAGTCAGCTGTCTATCCAGCTGGCTAGCTAGGTAGCAAGTTAGTTAAGTCTGCTGGCGAGATACCTGGCAGGCTGGTTATGTCAGCTAGTTAATTCACCTGGCCAGTCAGCTGGCTAGCTAGATAAATCAGCTAGTTAAGTAAGCTGGCTAGCTAGTTAATCAGTTAGTTAAATTAGCTGGCTAACCAGCTGCCTAGCAGGATAGCTAGCTTGTTAATCAGCTGGATAACCAGCTGGCTAGCATGTATAGTCACCTAGTTAAGTCAGTTCGCTGACCAGTAGGTTAACTAGGTAGTGAAGTAGTTAAGACAGTTGGAAAGCCAGCAGGCTATGTAGGTAGGTAGCTAGTTAAGTGAACTGGTTAGCCATCAGGCTATCTATATATGTCAGTTAGTTAATTCAGTTGGCTTATCCAGCTGTATAGCTAGGTAGCTAACTAGTTAATTCTGCTGGCTAGCCAGCTAGCTAATTTGTTAAGTCAGCTAGTTATGTCAGCTAGATAGGCTATTGACTAGCTAGGTAACTAGGCAATTAAGTCAGCGGCCTAGCCAGCTGGCCAGCTAGATAAGTCAACTAGTTTAGTCAGCTGGCTAAACAGCTGGCTAGCTAGTTAAGTCATCTCGTTAAGTCAGTTGTCTTTCCAGCTGGGTAGCTAGTTAAAAAGCTTGTTACATCCGATGGGTAGCCAGCTGGCTTGCTAGTTATTTCAGCTAGTTAAGTTAGCTGCCTAGCTAGGTACCTAGCTAGTTAAGTCAGCTTGATATGTCAGCTAGATAGCTAGTTAAGTCAGCTAGTTAAGTCAGCTAGCTATATGATAGCTAGCTAGGTAGCTAGCTAGTTAAGTCATCTAGATAAGTCAGCTGGCTAGCTAGGTAGTTAGCTAATTAAGTCAGCTAATTAAGTCAGCTGGCTAACTAGTTAAGTTAGTTAATTAAGTCAGCTGGGTAGCCAGCTGCCAAGACGGATAGCTACCTTTTTGTTAGCTGGCTAGCCGACTGGCTAGCTAGTTAAGTCACCTAGTTAAGTCAGCTCACTGGCCAGCACGTTAGCAGGTTCTTAGGTAGCTAAGACAACTGACAAGCCAGCAGGCTATGTAGGTAGGTAGCTAGTTATGCCAGCTGGCTAGCCTGATCGCTATCTAGTTAAGTCAGATAGTCAAGTCAGCTGGCTAGCCGGCTGGCTAGCTAGGTGGCTGGCAAGTTAAGCTGACTGGCTAGTAGGCTGCTCAGGTAGGTGGCCAGCTGGTTAAGCTGGCTGGAAAGCCGGCTGACCAGCAGGGTACCAGGCTAGTTAAGCTGGCTGGCTATCCAACTGTACAGTCAGAATGCTGGCTATTAAAGCCAGCTAGCTAGCCAGCTGGTCAGCCCTCTAGCTAGCTAGCCCGCTGCCTAGACAGCTAGCCAGCCAGCTAGCTATCTAGTTAAGCCAGCTAGCTAGCCATCTAGCCAACCAGGTAGCTAGCTACTTAAGTCAGCTTGGTAGCTACCTAGCCAGCCAACTAGGTAGTCAGATAGTTAAGTCAGCTAGCTAGCCAGTTAGCTAGTTAATTCATCTAGGAAGTCAGCTAAGCATTCTGCTAACTAGTTAAGTCAGCTAGCTAGTCAGTTAGTTATTCAGCTAGATAGTTAAGTCAGCTAGCCAACCAACTAGCCAGTTAGCTAGCTAGTTAGGTCAGCTAGCTAGACAGCTAGATAGCTTCTTTTCTAGCTAGTTATGTCAGCAAGATAGCCAGGTAGCTATTGTGCCAGCTAGTTAGGTCAGCTAGCAAATCAGCTAATTACTAAGCTAACTAGTAGGCTACCAATTCAGCTAGCTTGTTAGCTAATTAGAGGGCTCGCTTGCTTTCCATCAGGTCAGGCAACATGTTGGCTCGCTCGCCTGCAAACTGGTCTGCAAACTACTCAGCTCGTTTGCCAGCCAACAGTTCAACTATCTTGTCAGCTTTCTTGCAGGCCAACAGGTCAGTCAACTAGTCGGCTTACTCGCCAACCAACTAGATAATTCAGCTCACCATCAAATCGCATGCTGGCTGACTAATTAAGGCAGCTCACCTGTTGAATCACTCACCAGCCAACTAGTTAAGTCAGCTGATCGGTCGACTCAATCACCGGTCAACTAGTTATGTCTTCTGACCAGTCGGCTCACTCATCAGCCGACTAAAGTCAGCTGACCAGTCAGCTCACTCGCCCACCGAATAGTTAATTCAGCTGGCCAGTTAACTCACTTGCCAGCCGACTAGTTAAGTCAGCTGAGCAATTGGCTCACTTGCTGGATGACTAGTTAAGTCAGCTGACCAGTCAACTCACACGCCAGCTGACTAGTTAAGTCAGCTAACTTGTCGGCTGACTACTCGGCCAAATAGTTAAGTCAGCTATCCAATCGGCCGACTAGTCGGCCAAATTTTTAGCTGAGAAGTTAGCTCAGCTAACTAGCCAGATGACTAGTTAGGCCAGGTGACTAGATGGCCAAATAGTCGACTGACTAGTTAGGTAGGCAAACCAGCCAACAGCTAGTTAACTGAGCTAAATAGTCGGCCAATCGTGAGTCAATTCTTTGAACCAGCTAATTAGTCGGCAAACTAGTGGGCCAACTTGTTAAGCCAGATAACAAGTTGGGTGAGTAGACAGCCAATGTGTTAAACCAGGTAACTCATTGGCCGACTCATCAGCCAACATGTTAAATCACCTAGCTAACTCGTTAACCAACTGGTAAAGAAAGCTACTTAACTCGTCTACCAACTAGTTAATGCAGTTATATAACTCATTAACCAACTCATTAAATCAGCTAGTTATCTCACTACCCAACTAGTTAATTCATCTAGCTATGTCAGCTAGATAACCAGCTAGCTAGCTAAGTCAGCTAGCTAAGTCATCTAGCTCACTAGTTAGCTAACTATTTAAATCAGCTACTTAAGTCTGCTACCTAACTAGTTAACTAATTTGTTAAGTCAGGTAGTTATTCAGCTAGTTAAATAGTTAAATAACTATTAAATTAAGGTAGTTAAGTCAGTTAGTTAACTACTTAAGTCAGCAAGTTGTCAATTAGCTAGCTAGTTAAGTCAGCTAGCTAAGTCAGCTAGTTAAGTCAGTTTTCTAATTTAGTCAGCTGATTAAGACAGCTAGCTAGCTAGTTACCTAACGGGTTAAGTAAGCAGGTTGAATCATGTAGTTAGCTTGCTAACTAACGGGTTAAGTCAGCTCGTTGAGTTAGCTAGCTAGCTAGTTAGCAAATGGGCTGAGTCAGCATGTTGAGTAGGCTAGCTAGCTAATTAGCTGATGAGTTAAGACAGATGGATGAGTCAGCTAGCTAGCTAGTTAGCTAACGAGATAAGTCAGCTGGTTGTGTCAGCTAGTTAGCTCATGAGCTAATGAGTTAAATCAGATGATTAAGTCACCAAGCTAGCACATTAGATAACAAGTAAGCTAATTAGTTAGCTAGCTGGTTAAGTCAGTTAGCTAAACTGGAAACTAAATATTTAAGTCATCTTATTAGCTAGGTAGCTAGGTAGTTAGCTAACTATTTAAGTCAGGTGGCTAGAGAGGTAGCTAGCTAGTTAGCTATTTAAGTCAGCTGACTAGCCAACTGGCTAGCTAGGTAGCGAGCTTGTTAAGTCAGATGGCTAGCAAGCTGGCTAGCTGGTTAATTCAGCTAGTTAAGAGAGCTGGCAAGTCAACTGGCAAGTTCAGGAGCGAGCTAGTTAAGTCAGGTGGATAGCTACCTGGCTAGCTAGTGATGTCAGTGTGTTAAGTCAGCTGGCTAGCCAACTGGCTAATACAGCTAGTTTAGTCAGCTGACTAGTGAGCTGGCTAGGTAGGTACCTAGCTAGATAAGTCAGCTTGCTAGTCAGCAGGCTAGCTGTTCAAGTCAGCTAGTTAAGTCAGCTGACTAGCCTGCTGGCTGGGTAGGTAGCTAGCTAGTTAAGTGAGCTGGCTAGCAAGCTTGCTAGCTTAAGTCAGCTAGGTAAGTCAGCTTTCTAGCTAGCTAGATAGCTAGGTAGCTTGCTAGTTAAGCCAGATAGTTAAGCATCTGGCTAGCTAGATAGCTAGTTGGTTAAGTCAGCTAGTTAAGTCTGCTTGCTAGTTGGATAAGTCAGTGACTTGTCAGCTGGCTAGCCAGCTGCCTAGTTGGGTATCTAGATAGTTAAGTGTGCTGGCTAGCCAGTTAGCTATCTAATTAGGTAAACTAGTAAAGTCTTCTCACTGACCAGGTGGTTAGATAGGTAGCTAGGTTGTTAAGTCAGCTGGCAGGCCATCAGGCTATGTAGGTAGCTAGATAGATAAGTCAGGTGGCTATCCAGCTGGCTGGCAAGGTAGCAAGGCAGTTAAGTCAGTCTGCTAGTCAGCTGGCTAGCTATTTAAGTCACCTAGTTAAGTCAGCTGGCAAGACAGCTGGCTAGCTAGTTAGCTAGATAGTTAAGTCAGCAGTCTAGCCCGCTGGTTAGATAGTTAAGGAACTTAGTTAAGTCAGCTGGTTAGCCAGCTGGCTAGCTAGGTAGCTTGCTACTTAAGTCAGCTGGCTATAAAGCTGCATATCTAGTTACGGAACCTAGTTAAGGCAGCGGGCTTGCCAGCTGGGTATCTATATAGCCAGGTAGTTAATTCAGGTGACTAGCAAGCAGGCCAGGCATTTAAGTCAGCTAGTTAAGTCAACTGACTATCCAGCTGTCTATATAGTTAGTGAGCTAGTTAAGTCAGTTGGCTAGTCAGCTGGCTAGCTAATTATGTCAGCTAGTTAAGTCAGCTGTCTAGCCAGCAAGCTAGTTAGGTATAGAGCTAGTTAAGTTAATCCACCTTGTTATGTCAGATCACAGGCCAGCAGGTTAGCTTGGAAGTTAGGTAGTTAAGTCAGCTGTCAAGCCAGCATGCTATGTAGGTATGTAGCTAAGTAAATAAGCTGGCTAGCCATCTGACGTGTTGTTATGTCAGCTAGTTAAGTCAGCTGGCTATCCAGCTGTCTAGCTAGGTAGCTAGCTAGTTAAGTCTGCTGGCTAGCCACCTGGCTACTTCATTAAGTCAGCTAGTTAAGTCAGCTGGATAACCTGCTAGCTAGCTAGATAGCTAGGGAATTAAGTCAGCTGACTAGCCAGCTGGCTAGCTAGTTGTCACCTAGTTAGGTCAGCTGACTAGCAAACTGGCTAGATAGGTAGCTTGCTAGTTATGTCAGCTAGATAGACAGCTGCTAGCTAGTTAAGTCACCTAGTTAATTCAGCTGGATAGCCAGCCGACTGGCTAGGTAGTAAACGAGTTAAGTCAGTTGGCTAGCCAGCTGTCTAGCTAATTAAATCAGCTAGTTGAGTCAGCTGGCGACACAGCTGGCTTGCTGGTTAAGTCAGCTAATTAATTCAAGTGGCTTGCCAACTGGCTAGCTAGGTAGATCACTAGTTTCGTCAGCTGGATGGTCAGCTTGAGAGCTCATTAAGTCAGCAAGTTAATTCAGCTGGCTAGCCTCCTGGCTATGTAGGTAGCTAGCTAATTATGTTAGCTGGCTAGCTGGCTGGCTAGCTAGTTAAGTCAGCGAGTTAAGTTAGCTGGCTAGCCAGCTGGCTAGCTGGATGGCTATGTAGTTTGTTAACTAGTTAAGTCAGCTGGTTAACTGGCGGGCTAGCTAGGTGGCTGGCAAGTTAAGCTGGCTGGTTAGCAGGCTGGTAAGGTAGGTGTCCAGCTAATTAAGCTGGTTGGCTAGCTGGCTGAACAGCAGGGTGGCTGGCTAGTTTAGCCAGCTGGCTATCTGACTGTCCAGTCAGCTGACTGGCTATTGAAGCCAGCTGGCTAGCCAGCTGGCCAGCCTGCCTTCCTAGCTAGCCACGGCCTAGTCAACTAGCCAGTCAGGTATCTAGCTAGTTAAGCCAACTGGCTAGCCATCTAGACATCCAGGTAGCTAGCTAGTTAAGTCAGCTGGCTAGACAGCTAACCCAGCCAACTAGCGAGTCATCTAGTTAAGTCAGCTAGATAGCCAGCGAGGTAGTTAATTTAACTCACAAGAAAGCTAACTATTCAGCTAGTTAATTAAGTCAGCTCGCTAGTCAGCTTGCCAGTCAGCTAGCTACTTAATAGCTAGTCAGCTATGTAGTCAGTTAGATAATTAAGTCAGCTAGCCAGCTAACTAGCAAACTAGCTAGCTAGTTAAATATTCTAGCTATACAGCTAATTATATTATAGCTAGCTACTTAAATCAACTAGTTAAGTGAGATGGCTAGCTAGGTCGCTAGCTAATTAATTCAGCTAGTTAAGTCAGCTGGCTAGTTAGTTAAGTACATTAGTTAAGTCAGCTGTGTAGCCAGGTTCTAAGCAGGATATTTAGCTTTAAGTTACCTGTCTAGTCAGCTGGCTATCTAGTTAATTCACCTAATTAAGTCAGATCGCTGGCCAGCAGATTAGTTAGGTAGTTAGGTAGTTAAGACAGCAGACTTGCCGGGCTTGGTGGCTCAGCCTGTAATCTCTTTGGGAGGCTGAGGTGGTTGGTTTGCCTGAGCCCACGGGTTCGAGAACCGCCTGGGCTGGGAGATCTCATCACTAAAATAAATCAAAAAATGAGCCAGGCATGGTAGTGCATGCCTGTAATTCCATCTACTCGGAAGGCTGAGGTGGAAGGATCATGGGAGCCCAGCTGGTCTAGGTTGCGGTGGCCATGAGTGGTCACTGCACTCCAATCTGGGCGACAGAGTGAGAGTCCAACTAAAAAAAAAAAAAAGACAGCAGGCAAGCCAGTGGGCTACGTATTTATGCAGATAGTTAAAAGAGCTGACTAGCCATCTGGCGTCTAGCTATGTCAGCAACTTAAGTCAGCTGACTAGCCAGCTGTCTGTCTAGATAGCTAGCTATTTAAGTCTGCTGGCTAGTCAGCTGGCTACTTGGCTTAGTCACCTCGTTAACTCAGCTGACTAGACTTCTGCCTAGCTACGTAACTTGGAAATTAAGTCATCTGGCTATCCAGCTGGCTAGCTAGGTAGCTAGCTTGTTATGTCAGCTGTCCAGGGAGCTGGCTAGTTGGTTAAGCCACTCAGTTATATCAGCTGACTAGCCAGCTGGGTAGCTAGGGAGATTGCTTGCTAAGTCAACTGGCTAGAGAGCTAGTTAGCTAGATAATTTACCTAGTTAATGCAGCTGGATAGCCAGATGGCTAGCTATGTAGCAAGCTAGTTAATACAACTGGCTAGCAAACAGGTCAGCTAGTTAAGACAGCTAGTTAAATCAGCTGGCTAGGCAGGTCTCTAGCTAGGTAGTGACATAGTTAAGTTAGTTGACTAGCAAGGTGGCTAGCGAATTAAGTCAGCTAGTTATGTCAGCTTGCTATCCAGGTGGCTAGAGAGATAGAGAACTAGTTAAGTCAGCTGGATAGTCAGCATGCCAGCTGGGTAGCTACCTAGTTATGTCAACTGTCTAGCCAGCTGGCTAGCTAGTTAAGAAACCTAGTTAAGTCTGCTGTCTAGCCAGCTGTCTAGGTAGGCAGCTTGCTAGTTAAGTCAGCTGGCTAGACAGCTGGCTAGCTAGATAAGTCACCTAGTTAATTCAGCTGTATAGCCAGTTGGCTAGCTATGAAGCAAGCTAGTTTATTCAACTGGCTAGAAATCAGGTCAGCTAGTTAAGACAGATAGTTAAGTCAACCGGCTAGCCTGCTGACTGGCTAGGTAGTAACCTAGTTAAGTCAGTTGAATAGCCAGCTGGCTAGCTAATTAAGTCAGCTAGTTAAGTCAGCTGGCTCTCCAGGTGGCTAGAGAGCTAGAGAGCTAGTTAACTCAGCTGCCTAGCCAGCTGGATAACTAGTTTAGTCAACTAGTTTAGTCACATGGCTGGCCAGTAGCCTAGCTCATTAATCAGCTGGTTAAGTCAGCTGGCTAACCAGCTGACTAGTTAGTTAAGTCACCTCATTAAGTCAGTTGGCTAACTAGATTGCTAGCTAGTAAAAAAGCTAGTTAAATCAGATGGCTAGTCAGCTGGTTAGCTAGTTATTTCAGCTAGTTAAGTCAACTGGCTAAATAGGTATCTATCTAGTTAAGTCAGCTAGTTATGTCAGTTAGCTATTAAAGTCAGCTACTTATGTCGGCTAACTATCTAGATATCTAGCTAGGTATCTAGCTTGTTATTTCAGCTAGTAAATTCAGGTGGCTAGCTAGGTAGCTAGCTAGTTACGTCAGATAGTTAAGTCAGCTGGCTAGCAAGTTAAGTCAGCTAGTTAAGTCAGCTGGCTAACCAGCATCATAGCTAAGTAGCTAGCTAGTTAAGTCAGCTGGCTATCCAGCTGGCTAGCTAGCTAAGTCATTTAGTGAAGTGATCTCGGTAGCCAACTGGTGAGCCAGGAAGCTAGGTAGTTAAGTCAGCTGGCAAGCCAGTGGGATATATAGGTAGCTAGCTAGTTAATTCAACTGGTTAGCCACCTGGCTAGCTAGAGATGTCAGCTAGTGAAGTCAGTTGGCTAGCCAGCTGGCTAAATACTTAGGTCAGCTATTTGAGTCAGCTGGCTAGCCAGTTGGGTAGCTGGCTAATTCAACAAGTTAAGTTAGCTGACTAGGTAGGTATCTAGCTAATAAAGTCAGCTGGTTAGCCGGCTGGCTAGGTAGTTATGTCATCGAGTTAAGTGAGCTGGCCAGCTGACTGGCTAGGTAGGTGGCTATCTAGTTAAGCCAGCTGGATAGTCGGATGGCCATCTAGTTAATCAGCTAGTTAATTCATCTGGTTAGCCAGTTGGCTAGTTAGGTGACTGGCAAGTTAAGCTGGCTCATTAGCAGGCTGGTCAGGTAGGTGGACAGCTTTTTAAGCTGGCGGCTAACAAGCTAACCCACAGGGAGTCTGGTTATTTAAGCCGACTGGCTATCCCAATGTCCAGGCAGCCAGTTGGCTATTTAAACCGGCTGCCTAACCAGGTGGCTAGCCCACTTGCTAGCTAGCTGGCTGCCTAGCCAGCTAGCCAGACAGGTAGCTAGCTAGTTAAGCCAGCTGGCTAGCTTCTAGCCAACCATGTAGCTAGCCAGTTAAGTCAGCTGGCTAGCCAGCTGGCCAGCCAAATAGCTAGCCAGCTAGTTAAGTCATCTAGCTAGCCAGCTAGCTAGTTAATTTAGCTAACAAGTCAGCTAACTATTCAGCTAGCTAGTTAAGTCAGCTAGCTAATCAGGTGACTAGTCAGCTAGCTAGTTAAGTCAGCTAGCTAGTCAGCTAGATAGTCAGCTAGATAGTTATGTCAGCTAGCCAGCTATCTAGCCAGTTAGCTAGCTAGTTGAGTCAGCTAGCTAGACAGCTGGATAGCTTGTTTTCTGGCCTGTAATGTCAGCTTGATAGCCAGCTAGCTATTGTGCCAGCTTGTGAAGTCAGCTAGCAAATCAGCTAGTTACTTAGGTAACTAGTCTGCTAGCAACTCAGCTAGCTGCTCAGCTAACTAGTGGCCTTACTCGCTTTCCATCAGTTCAGCTAACTAGTCATCTTTCTCGCCTGCCACCCGGTAAGCACACTAGTCTGCTTAATCACCAGCCAACAGGTCAACTATCTTGTCAGCTTGCTCACAGGCCAACAATTCAGCTAACTAGTCAGATTCCTCACCAGCTGACTAGTTAACTCAGCTCACTGGTCAACTCACCCGATGGTTGACTAGTTAGGTCTGACCAGTTGGCCCACTAGCCAGCTGACTAAATTCAGTTGATCAGTCAGCTCATTCACTGGCGAACTAGTTAATTCGGCTGACCAGTTGACTCACTCGATGGCAGATTAGTTAAACCAGCTGACCAGTGGGCTCACTTGCAATCTGACTGGTTAAGTCAGCTGAACAGTCGACTCACTCGCCAGCCGAATAATTAAGTTAGCTCACCTGTCGGCTCACTCGCTGTCTGACTAGTTAAGGCAGCTAACCAATCGGCATACTAGCTGGTCAACTAGTTAAGTCAGCTAACCAGTTGGTCGACTAGTGGACCAACTTGTCAGCCGACAAGTTAGGTCAGATAACTAGTCGACCAACAATTCGGCCGGCAATTTAGGTCAGCAAACTAGCCAGCCAACTAGTTAACTGAGCTAACCAGGGGGCCAATTCTTCAGTCAACTAGCTAACCCAGCTAAATAGTCAGCCGAGTAGTCACCCAACTTTTTAAACAAGCTAAATAGTCAACTGAATCATCAGCCCACAAATTTAGTCACCTAGCTAACTAGTTAACCAACTAGTTACGTCAGCTAGTTAACTCGTTTACCAACTAGTTAAAAAAGTTATCTAACTCATAAGCCAACTCATTAAGTCAACTAGCTAAGCCAGCTAGCTCACTAGTTAGCTAACTATTTAAGTAATCTATTTAAGTCTGCTACCTAGCTACTAAGCTAATTTGATAAGTCATCTCATTATTTAGCTAGTTGAATAGTTAGCTACTTATTTCACGTATTTAAGTCAGCTAGCTAACTAGTTAGGTCAGCCAGTTAAGTAAGCTAGCTAAGTAGATAAGTCAGCTATCTAAGTTAGCTAGTTAAGTCAGCTTTCTAATTAAGTCAGCTGTTTAAGACAGCTAGCTAGCTAGCTAACTAATGGGTTAAGTCAGAAGGTGGAGTCAGGTAGTTAGCTAGTTAACTAATAGGTTAATACAGCTGGTTGAGTCAGCTAGCTTGCTAGTTAACAAACAGGTTGAGTCACCTGGTTGAGTAGGCTAGCTAGGTAGTCAGCTAACGAGTTAAGTTAGCTGGATAGTCAGCTAGCTAGCTAGATAGCTAATGAGTTAAGTCAGCTGGTTGAGTCAGCTAGCCAGATCATTAGCTAACGAGTTAAGTCAGATGATTAACTCATCTAGCTAACACGTTAGATAATGATTAAGCTAAATAATTCGCTAACTGGTTAAGTCAGCTAGCTAGGAAGACAGCTAACTATTTGTCACATTGTTAGCTAGGTAGCTAGCTAGTTAGCAAACTAAGTCAGCTGGTTAGCTAGGTGGCTAGCTAGTTAGCAAATTATTTAATTAAGCTGGTTAGATAGGTTGCTGCTAGTTAAGTCTGCATGTTAAGTCAGCTGGATAGCCAGCTAGAAACTAGGGAACAAGCTCGTTAAACGAGTTGGCTAGCCAGCTGGCTAGCTGGTTAATTAAGCTAGTTAAGATAACTGGCTTGACAACTGGATAGGTTGGCAACTATCTAGGTAAGTCAGCTAGATAGCTACTTGACTAGCTAGTGATATCAGCTAGTTAAGTCAGCTGGCTAGCCAACTGGTTAGCTGGTTAAGTCAGCTAGTTTAATCAGCTGTCTAGCCAGCTAGCTAGGTAGTTAGCTAGCTAGTTAAGCCAGCTTTCTAGCCAGAAGGCTAGATCCTCTAGTCAGCTAGTTAAGTCAACTGGCTAGCCTGCTGGCTAGGTAGGTAGCTAGCTAGTTAAGTGAACTGGCTAGCCAGCTTTCTAGTTGTCAGCTAGGTAAGTCAGCTGACTAGCCAGCTGGCCTGGTATGTAGCCAGCTAGTTAGGTCAGCTGGCTAGCCATGTAACTAGCTATTTAATTCAGCTAACTAAGTCAGCTGGCAACCAGCTAGCAAGCTAGTTTAGTCAGCTCATTAAGTCAGTTGTATATTCAGATTGTTAGCTAGTTAAAAAACTAGTTAAGTCGGATGGCTATCCATCTGGCTAGCTATTTATTTTAGCTAGTTAAATCAGTTGGCTAGCTAAAAAGCTAGCTATAAATATCAGCTAGTTATGTCAGCTAGCTAGCTAGTTAAGTCAGCTTGTTAAGTCAACTGGCTAGCTAGATAGCTAGCTAGGCAGCTATCTAGTTAAGCCAGCTAGTTAAGCCAGCAGGCTAGCTAGATAGCTTGCTGGTTAAGTCAGCTAGTTAAGTCAGCTTGCTAGCTAGTTAAGTCAGCGAGTAATATCAGCTGGCTAGTCAGCTGCCTAGCTGGGTAACTAGCTAGTTAAGTCAGTTGGCTAGTCAGTTAGCTAGCAAGTTAAGTAACCTAGTTATGTCAGCTCACTAACCAGTTGGTTAGCTAGGTACTTAAGTCAGCTGGCAAGCCAGCGGGCTACGTAGGTAGCTAGCTAGTTAAGTCAGCTGACTATCCAGTTTGCTAGCTAGGTAGGTAGGCAGTTAGTTCAGCCTGCTAGACTGCTATTTAAGTCACCTAGTTAAATCAGATGGCTAGACAGCAGGCTAGCTAGGTAGCTAGATTGTTAAGTCAGCTGTCTAGCCCACTGGCTAGCTAATTAAGCCACCTAGATAAGTCAGCTGGCTATCCAGCTGGCTAGCTAGGTAGCTTGCTACTTAAGTCAGCTGGCTAGACAGCTGTCAATCTATTTAAGTCACCTAGTTAAGTCAGCTGTCTAGCCATGTGACTAGCTATATTGCAATCTAGTTAATTCAGCTGACTTGCAAGCAGGCCAGCTGTTTCAGTCAGCTGGCTAGCTAGCTGGCTACATAATTTAGTCAGCTAGTTATGCCAGATGACTACCCAGCTAGCTAGATAGTATAGAGCTATTTAAGTCAGCTGGTAACTAGTATGCCAACTCGTTAGTCAAATAGCTAACCCAGCTAACTACTCAGCCGAGTAGTCAGCCAAAATGTTAAACCAGGTAACTACTCAGTGGACTCATCAGCTAACAAGTTAAGTCACCTAGCTAACTTGATAAGCAACTACTTAAGTCTGCTTGCTAACTCATTTTCCAACTAGCTAAAACAGCTAGCTAACTCGTTAACCAACTTCGTTGTCAGATAGCTATCTCATTAGCCAAGTAGTTAAGTCAGCTAGCTAAGTCAGCTAGCTAACCAACTAGCTAGCTACATCAGCTACCTAAGTCAGCTAGGTCGCTAGTTAGCTAACTATTTAAGTCAGCTACTTAAGTCTGCTACCTGGCTAATTAGCTAATTAGTTAAGTCAGTTCGTTATTCAGCTAGTTAAATACTCAGCTAACTATTTAATTCAGGTAGTTAAGTCAGCTAGCTAACTAGTTAAGTCAGGCAGTTAAGTCAGCTAGCTAGTTAATTCAGCTAGCTAAGTCAGCTAGTTAAGTCTGCTTTCTAATTTAGAAAGCTGGTTAAGACAGCTAGCTAGCTATTTAACTAATGGGTTAAGTCAGCTGGTTGAGTCAGCTTGCTAACTGTTTAGCAAACGGGTCAAGTCAGCTGGTTGTTTAAGCTAGCTAGCTAGTTAGCTAATGCACTGAGTCAGCTGGATGAGTCAGCTAACTAGTTGGTTAGCTAACGAGAGAAGTCAGCTGGTTGAGTCAGCTAGCTAGCTCATTGTCTAACAAGGTAAGTGAGATGATTAAGTTAGCTAGCTAGCACAATAGAAAACGAGTAAGCTACCTAGTTAGCAGCTGGTTAAGTCAGTAGGTAGCTAGGCAGCTAACTATTTAAGTCACCTTGTTAGCTAGGAAGCTAGATAGTTAGCTAATTATTTAAGTCAGCTAGCTAGCTATGTAGTTAGCTAGATAGCTATCTAAGTCAGTTTGGGTTAGCGAGGTAGCTAGCTAGTTAAGTCAGCTAGTTAAGTTAGCTGGCTAGCCAGCTGACTAGCTAGTTATTGAGCTTAAGTCAGTTTGCTAGGAAGCTGGCTAGCAGTTAATTCAGCTAGTTAAGAGAGCTGGCAAGCCAACTGGCAAAGTAGCTAGCTAGTTAAGTCAGATAGATAGCTACCTGGTTAGCTAGTGATGTCAGTGAGTTAAGTCAGCTGGCTAGCCAAATGGCTAGCTGGTAAAGTCAGCTAATTTATTCAGCTGTCTAGCCAGTTGAAAGGCAGGTAGCTAGCTAGATAATTCAGCTTGCTAGACAGCAGGCTAGCTGTTCAAGTCAGCTAGTTAAGTCAGCTGTCTAGCCTGCTGACTAGGTAGGTCGCTAGCTAGTTAAGTGAGCTGGCTTGCCAGTTTGCAGCCTTAAGTCAGCTATGTCAGTCAGCTGTCTAGCCAGCTGGCTAGATAGGTAGCCAGCTAATTAAGTCAGCTGGCTAACTAGCTGAATACCTGGTTATGTCAGCTAGTTAAGTCTGCTGGCAACCTACTGGCTAGCTAGTTAAGTCAGCTAGTTAAGTCAGTTGGCTATCCAGCTAGTTAGGTAGTTAAAAAGCTAGTTAAATCAGATGGCTAGCCATCTGGCTAGCTAGTTTTTTCAGATAGATAAGTCAGCTGGCTAGCTAGGCAGCTAGCTAGTTAAGTCAGGTAGCTATGTCAGCTAGCTAGCTACTTAAGTAAGCTAGGTAAGTCAGCTAGCTATTTGCTAGCTAGCTAGGTAGCTAGCTAGTTAAGTCAACTAATTAAGTCAGCTTGCTAGCTAGTTAAGTCAGCAAGTTAAGTCAGCTGCCTAGCCAGCTACCAAGCTTGGTAGCTAGGTAGTTAAGTCAGTGACCTAGACAGTTTGCTAGTTAGTTAAATGACCAAGTTAAGTCAGTTCACTTGCTAGCTGGTTAGCCAAGTCGCTCAGTAGTTAAGTCAGCTGGCAAGCCAGCAGGCTATGTAGGTAGATGGCTAGTTAGTCTGCTCACAATCCAGTTGGCTAGCTAGGTAGCTAGGAAATTAACTCAGCCTGCAAGTCAGCTGGCTAGCTAGTAAAGTCACCCAGTTAAGGCAGCTGGCTAGACAGCTGGCTAGTTAGATAGCTAGTTAAGTCAGCATCTAGTCTGCTGGCTAGCTAATTAAGTCACCTAGTTAAGTCAGTTGGCTAGACAGCTAGCTAGCTATATTGCAAACGAGTTAATTCAGTTGACTAGCAATCAGGCCAGCTATTTAAGTCAGCAAGTTAAGTCAGTTGATTAGCCAGCTGGCTAGCTAGGTAACAAGCTACTTAAGTCAGTTAGCTAGTCCACTGGCTAGCTAATTAAGTCAGCTAGTTAAGTCAGTTGGCTGGACAGCTAGGAACTAGGTAGAGAGCTAGTTAATTCAGCTGGCTAGCCAGCTGTCTAACTTGTTAAGTCAGCTAGTTGAGTCAGCTGGCTAGTTAGCTGGCTAGCTGGTTAATTCAATTAGTTAAGTCAGCTGGATATCCAGCTGGCTAGCTGGTTATGTCAGCTATTTAATTCAGCTGGCCAACCAGCTGGCTAGTTACTTATGTCTGCTAGTTGAGTCAAATGGCCAGTCAACTGGCTAGCTGGTTAAGTCAACTAGTAAAATAAAATGGCCAGCCAGCTGGGCAGCTATGCAACTGGCAACTTAAGTCAACTAGTTAAGTCAGCTGGCTGGCTTGGTTGCTAGCTTGTTAAATCAGCTAGTTAAGTCAGCTTGCTGGCCAGCAGGTTAACTAGGTAGTTAGGTATTTAAGTCAGATGGAAAGCCAGCGGGATCTGAAGGTAGGTAGCTAGTTAAGTCAGCTGCCTAGCCATCAGGCTATATAGTTATGTCAGCTAGTTAAGTCACCTGGCTATCCAACTGTCTAGCTATGTAGCTAGCTAGTTAAATCTGCTGGCTAGCAAGATCTCTACTTCATTAAGTCAGCTAGCTAAATCAGCTGGCTAGGCTTCAGGTTAGTTAGGTAGCTAGGCAATTAAGTCAGTCAGCAAGACAGCTGGCCAGCTAGTTAAGTCAGCTTGCTTAGTCAGCTGGGTAACTGCTGGCTAGCTAGTTACGTCAACTCATTAAGTAGTTGTCTAGCCAGCTGGCTAGCTAGTTACAAAGCTAGTTACAGGCCGGGCTTGGTGGCTCAGCTTGTAATCCCACACCTTTGGGAGGATGAGGAGAGTGGATTGCTGGAGACTGCGGGTTCGAGACCCACCTGGGTGGTGAGACCTCATCTCTACAATAAATCAAAAAATTAGCCAGGTATTGTAGTGCATGACTGTAATTCCGGCTACTCGGAAGGCTGAGGTGGAAGGATCGCCGGAGCCCATCAGGTCAAGGCTGCGGTGGCTGGGAGCAGCCACTGCACTCCAGTCTGGGCAACAGAGTGAGACTCCAACTAAAAAAAATAATAACAAAAATAAAGCTAGTTACGTCAGATGGGTAACCAGCTGGTTCGCTATTTATTTCAGCTAGGTAAGTCAGCTGGCTTGCTGGGTAGCTAGCTAGTTACAGCAGCTAGATATGTCAGCGAGCTTGCTAGTTAATTCACCTAGTGACTTCAGCTAGCTATATGATAGCTAGATAGGTAGGTAGCTAGTTACATCAGCTTATTAAATCAGTTGGCTAGCTAGGTAGATAGCAAGTTAAATCAGCTAGTTAAGTCAGCTGGCTAGCTAGTTAAGTCATTTAAGTCAACTGGCTAGCCAGCTGCCTAGCAGGATAGCTAGCTAGTTAAGTAAGCTGGTTATCCAGCTGGCTAACTAGTTAAGTCAGCTAGCTGAGTCAGTTGGCTAGCCAACTTGCTAGCTGTTTATGTCAGCTAAATAAGTCAGCTGGCTAGCCAGATGACTAGATAGGTAGCTAGGTAATTACGTCAGGTGGCTAGCTGGCTCACTAGCTAGTTAAGTCAGCGAGTTAAGTGGGCTGGATAGCCGGATGGCTAGCTAGGTGGCTAGCTAGTTAAGCCACGTAGCTAGCCAGATGACTATCTAGTTAAATCAGCAAGTTAAGTCAGCTGGTATGTCTGCTGGCTAGCTAGGTGGCTGGCAAGTTAAGGCAGCTCATTAGCAGGCTGGTCAGGTATGTGGCCAGCTAATAAACTGACTGGCTAGCCAGCCTCCAAGCAGGGTGTCTTGCTAGTTAAGCTGGCTGGCTATATGACTGTCCAGCCAGCCGGCTGACTATTTAAGCTGACTGGCTAGCCAGCTGGCCAGCCTGCTAGCCAGCCATATATCTAGCTATTTCAGCCTGCTGTCTAGCTGTCTATCCAACCGAGTTGCTAGCTAGTTCAGTCAGCTGCTAACTAGATAACCAGCCAACTAGCTAGTGAGCTAGTTAAGTCAGCTAGCTAGCCAGCTAGCTAATTAAGTCAGCTACCATGTTAACTAACTATTCAGATAGCTAGTTAACTCAGCTGTCTAGTCAGCTTGGTAGTAATCTAGCTAGTTAAATAAGCTAGCTAATCAACTAGCTAGACAGAAAGATAGTTGAGTCAGCTTGCCAGCTAACGAGCCAGTTAGCTAGCTAGTTAAGTCAGCTAGCTAGACAGGTATATAGCTTGTTTGCTAGCTAGTTATGTCAGCTAGATAGCCAGCTAGCTAGTCAGCTAGCTAGGTAAGTCAGCTAGCAAATCAGCTAGTTACTTAGCTATCTAGTCAGCTAGCAGCTCAGCTAGCTGGTCAGCTAACTAGTGGGCTCACTCACTGTCCATCAGGTCAGTTAACTTGTCAGCTTGCTCACCTGCTAGCTGGTCAGCAAACTAGTCCTCTCACTCTCCAGCCAACAGGTCAACTGTCTTGTTGGCTATCTTCCAGGCCAATAGGTCAGCTAACTAGTCGGCTTGCTCACCAGCTGACTAGTTAAGTCAGCTCACCTGTTGGCTCACTCGCCAGTCAACAAGTTAAGGCAGCTCACCCATCAGCTCACTCATCAGCTGACTTGTTAAGTCGGCTCACTGGTCAGCTCACTCGCCAGCCAACTACTTAAGTCTTCTGACCAGTATACTCACCCTGCAAGCCTACTAACATCAGTTTACCAGTCAGGTCACTCACTGGCTGACTAGTTAGGTCAGCTGACCAGTCGGCTCACTCTCTGGCCTGATAGTTAAGTCAGCTCACCTGTCAGTTAACTCGCAGGCAGGCTAGTTAAATCAGCTCACCTGTTGGCTCACTTGCTGGCCAACTAGTTAAGCCAGCTAATCCGTCATCTGACTAGACAGTCAACTAGTTAAGTCAGCTAACCAATCAGCCCAATTTTCAGACAACTTAAAAGTCGACAAGTTAGTTCAGCTAAATAATTGGCTGACTAGTTAGATCTGCCAACAAGCCAGCCAACTAGTTAACCGAGCAAACTAGTGGGCCAACTCGTCAGTCAATTAGTTAACCCAGCTAACTATTCGGCCGACTAGTCGGCCAATTTGTTAAGCCAGCTAACAAGTCGGCTGAGTAATCAGCCAACGTGTTAAACCAGCTAAATAGTCGACCGACAAATCAGCTGACATGTTTGGTCACCTAGCTATCTCGTTATACAACTAGTTAAGTCAGAAAGCTAACATATTTACCAATTAATTAAAACAGTTATCTAACTCATTAACCAACTCGTTAAGTCAGCTAGCTATCTCGTTAGCCAACTAGTTAAGTCAGCTAGGTAAGTCAGGTAGTTAACCAGCTAGCAAGGTAAGTCAGCTATCTAAGTCAGCTAGCTCACTAGTTAGCTAACTATCTAAGTCAGCTACTTAAGTCTGCTACCTAACTAGTTAGCTAATTAAAGTCAGCTAGTTATTCAGCTAGTTAAATAGTTAGCTATGTATTTAATTCAGGTAGTTAAGTCAGTTAGCAAGCTAGTTAAGTCAGCCAGTTAAGTCAGCTAGATAAGTACTTACGTCAACTGGCTAAGTTGGCTAGTTAACTAAGCTTTCTATTTTAATCAGCTGGTTAAGTCAGCTAGCTAGCTAGGTACCTAATGGGTTAAGCCAGCTGATTGAGTCAGCTAACTTGCTAGTTAGCAAACTGGTTGAGTCAGCTGGTTGACTAGGCTAGCTAGCTAGTTAGCTAATGAATTGCCAGCCTGATGTGTCGTCTAGCTAGCTAGTTAGCTAACGAGTTAAGCCAGCTGCTTGAGTCGCCCAGCTAGCTCTTAGTTAACTACTTAAGTGAGATGATTAAGTCATCTAGCTAGCATGTTAGATAACTAGTAAGCTAACTAGTTAGCTGTTTAATCAGCTGACTAGTTGGGCACCTAACTTTTTAAGTCAGCTAGTTACCTAGATAGCTAGCTATTTAGCTAACTATTTAAGTCAGCTACTAGCTACGTAGCTAGCTATATATGTCAGCTAATTATGTCAGCTAGCTAGCTTGTTAAGTCAGCTAGTTAAGTCAGCTGGCTAACTAGATAGCTAGCCATGTAGCTAGCCATTTGAGCCAGCTAGTTAAACCAGCTGGCTAGGTGGTAGCTAGCTGTTTAAGTCAACCAGTTAAGTCAGCTTTCTTGCTAATTATTTCAGCTTGTTAAGTCAGCTGGTTAGCCAGTTGCATAGCTGGGTAGTTAGCTAGATTTGTCAGCTGGCTAGTCATTTAGCTATATAGTTAAGTAATAAATCAGCTTCACTATCCAGCTAGTTAGCTAGGTAGCAAGGTAGTTAAGTCAGCTGGCAAGCCAGGGAGTTATGTAGTTAGCTAGCTAGTTAAGTCAGCTGGCAAACCAGCGAACTATGTAGGTAGCTAGTTAAGTCAGCTGGCTATCCATCTGGCTAACTAGTTGGCTAGTTAGTTGGCTAGGCAGTTAAGTAAGCCTGCTAGCCAGCTGGCAAGGTAGTTAAGTCACCTAGTTAAGTCAGCTGGCTAGACAGCTGGCTATCTAGGTAGGTTGATCGATAAGTCAGCTGTCTAGACCTATGGCTAGCTAGTTAAATCACCTAGTTATGTCAGCTAACTTCCCAGCTTGCTATCTAAGTATCTTGCTACTTAAGTCAACTCACTAGACAGCAGGCTAACTAGTTAAGTCACCTAGTTAAGTCAGCTGGCTAGCCAGCTGGCTAGCTATATAGCAAGATAGTTCATTCTGCTGACTAGCAATAAAGCCAGCTATTTCAGTCAGCTAGTTAAGTCACCTGGCTAGCCAGCAGGCTACTTCTTTAAGTCAGCTAGTTAAGACAGCTGGGCTAGCCTGCTGGCTAACCAGGTAACTAGGCAATTAAGCCAGCTGGCTAGCAGCTGGCTAGATAGTTAAGTCATCTAGTTAAGTCAGCTGGCTAGCCAGCTTGCTAGCTAGGTAGCTAGCTAGTTATGTCAGCTGTCTAGCCAGCTGACTGGCTAGTTACGTCACCTAGTAAAGTCAGCTCACTAGCCAGTTGGCTAGCTAGGTAGCTTGCTAGTTAAGTCAGCTGGCTAGACAGCTGGCTAGCTAAATAAGTCACCTAGTTAATGTAGCTACAGGGCCAGCTGGATAGCGGGTGGTGACCAAAGTTAAGTCACTTTACTAGCCAGCTGACTAGCTAATTAAGTCAGCTAGTTTAGTCAATTGGCTATCCTGGTGGCTAGAGAGGTAGAGAGCTAGTTAATTCAGCAGGCTAGCCAGCTGGATAACTAGCTAAGTCAGCTACTTTAGTCACCTGGCTGGCCAGATGCCTAGCTTGTCAATCAACTAGTTAAGTCAGCTGACTAACCAACTGGCTAGCTAGTTAAGTCACCATCATAAGTCAGTTAGCTAGCCAGTTCGCTAGCTAGTTAAAAAGCTACTTAAGTCAGAAGGCTAGACAGCTGGCTAACTAGTTATTACAGCTACTTAATTCAGATGGATAGCTACGTAGCTAGCTAGTTAAGTCCGCTAGTTATGTCAGCTAGCTAGCTAGTTAAGTTACCTAGTTAAGTCGGCTAGTTAGCTAGATAGGTTGCTAGGCAGCTAGCTCGTTATTTCAGCTAGTAAGGTCAGCTGGCTATCTAGGTAGCTAGCTAGATATGTCAGCTAGTTAAGTCAGTTGGCTAGCTAGTTAAGTCAGCATGTTAAGTCAGGGGGCTAGCCAGCTGCCTAGTTGGGTAGCTAGCTAGTTAAGTCAGCTGGCTAGCCAGCTGGCTAGCTAGTACATTCATAGTTAAGTCAGCTCGCTAGTCAGCTGGTTAGCATGGTAGCTAGATAGTTAATTAAGCTTGCAAACCAAGGGTATACATGGGTACTAGGTAGTTAAGTCAGCTGGCTAGTCAGCTGGCTAACTAGTTCTGTAAGCTATTTTAGTCAGATGACTAGACAGCTGAATAACTGGTTGTCAGCTAGTTAATTCAAGTTTCTAGCCAACTGGCTAGCTAGGTAGATCGCTAGTTACATCACCTTGATGGCCAGCTGGGCTAGCTTGTTAGGTCAGCTAGTTAAGTCAGCTGGCTAGTCACCTGGCTAAATAGGTTGCTAGCTAATTAAGTCACCAGGGGCTAGCCGGCTGGCTACCTAGTTAAGTCAATGAGTTATGTTAACTGGGTAGCTAGCTGGCTAGCTAGGTGGCTAGCTAGTTAAGCCAGCTTGCTAGCTGGATGGTTATCTAATTAAGTCAGCTAGTTAAGTCAGCTGGTTAGCTGACTGGCTTGCTAGGTGGCTGGCAAGTTAAGCTGGCTGGTTAGCAGTCTGGACAGTTAGGTGGCCAGTTAGTTAACCTGGCTTGCTAGCGGGCTGAGCATCAGGGTGGCTGGCTAGTTAAGCCGGCTGGCTATCCAACTGTCCAGACAGCCATTTGGCTATTTAAGTCAGCTGGCTAGCCAGCTGGCCAGTCCACTATCTAACTTGCCATCATCCTAGCCAGCTATCCAGCCAGGTTTCAAGCTAGATAAGCCAGCTTGCTAGCTGTCTAGGCAACCAGGTAGCTAGCTAGTTAAGTCAGCTGGCTAGCCAGCTAACCAACCAACTAGCTAGTCAGCTAGTTAAGTCTCCTAGATAGCCAGCAAGCTAGTTAATTCAGCTAGCAATTCAGTTGACTATTCAGCCAGCTAGTTAAGTCAGCTAGGTAATCAGTTTGCTAGTCAGCTAGCTAGTTAAGCCAGCTAGCTAGTCAACTAGCTATTTAGTTAGATAGTTAAGTCAGCTAGCCAGTTAACTAGTCAGTTACCTGGCTAGTTAGGTCGGCTATCTAGACAGCTTGATAGCTTCTTTGCTTGCTAGTTATGTCAGCTAGATAGCCAGCTAGCTAGTCAGCCTGCTTGTTAATTCAGCTAGCAAATCAGCTACTTAGCTAACTAGTCAGCTAGAAACTCAGCTAGCTGGTCAGCTAACTAGTGGGCTCACTCGCTTTTCATTAGTTCAGCTAACTAGTTGACTCTCTCTCCTGCCAACTGGTCAGCAAACTAGTCGGCTGGCCCGCCAGCCAAGAGTTCAACAAACTTGTTGGCTTGCTCTCAGGCAAACAGGTCAGCTAACTAGTTGACTGGCACGCCAGCCGAGTAGTTAATTCAGCTCACCAGTCGGTTTGCTTGCAGGCCTTCTAGTTAAGGCTGCTCACCTTTCGGTTCATTCACCAGGTGACTAGTTAAGTAGGCTCACCAGTCGGCTCACTCCCTGGGCAAATAGTTAAGTCTTTTGACCAGTCGAATAATCACCAGCTGACTAAAGTCAGCTGACCAGTACCTGACTCGCAGGCCAACTAGTTAAGTCAGCTGACCATTTGGCTCACTCGCCAGAAGACTAATTAATTCAGTAGAGCAGTTGGCTCACTCGCCATCTGACTACTCAAGTCAGCTGACCAGTCGGCTCAGTCGCCGACTAGTTAAGTCAGCTCACCTGTTGGCTCACTCGCCAACCGAGTAATTAAGACAGCTAACCGGTCGGCCGACTACACGGACAACTAGTGAAATCAGCTAACCAATCGTCCAACTAGTTGGCCAACTAGTCAGCTGACAAGTTAGGTCAGCTAGCTAGTCGGCCGACTAGTAAGGTCAACTAAGTAGTTTGCTGACTAGTCAGCCGACTAGTTAGGTCAGCAGACTAGCATCCATCAATTAAACGAACTAACTAGTGGGCCAACTAGTCAATCAACTACTTAACCCTGCTAATTAGTCGGCCGAGTAGTCGGCCATCTAGTTATGCCAGCTAACAAGTCGGCCGAGTAGTCAGCCAACATGTTCAACCTACTAACTAGTCGGCCGAATCATCAGCAAACAAATTAAGTCAGCTAGCTAACTCGTTAACAAACTAGTTAAGTCAGCTCATTAACTCGATTACCAACGAGTTAAAACAGTTATCTAACTCATTATCCATTTCGTCAAGTCAGCTAGCTGTCTTGTTAGCCAACTTTTTAAGTCAGCAAGCTAACTCACCTAGCTAACTAGCTAAGTCAGCTGTATAATTCAACTAGCTCACTAGTTAGCTAACTACATAATTCAGCTACTTAAGTTTGCTACCTAACTAGTTAGCTAATTAGTTAAGTCAGTTAGTTATTCAACTAGCTATATAGTTAGCTAAATATTTATTTCAGGTAGTTAAGTCAGTTAGCTAACTAGTAAAGTCAGTCATTTAAGTCAGCTAGCTAAGTAGTTAATCAGCTAGCTAAGACAGCTATTTAAGTAAGCTTTCTAATTAAGTCAGCTGGTTAAGACAGCTAGTAAGCTAGTTAACTAACAGGTTAAGGCAGCAGGTTGAGTCAAGTAGTTAGCTAGTTACCTAACGTGTTAAGTCATCTGGTTGAGTCAGTTAGTATGCTAGTTAGCAAACGAGTTAAGTCAACTGGTTGAGTAGGCTAGCTAGCCAGTTAGCTAACAAGTTAAGTCAGCCGGATGAGTCAGCTAGCTAGCTAGTTAGCTAACGAGTTAAGCAGGTGGCTGAATCAGCTAGCTAGCTCATTAGCTAAAGAGTTAAGTCAGATTATTGTCAGCTAGCTAGCACGTTAGATAACGAGTACGCTAACTACTTATCTAGCTGGTTAAGAGAGCTATCTATGCAACTATTTAAGTCAGCTTGTTAGCTAGGTAGCTAGCAGGTTAGGTAACTATTTAAGCCAGCTGGCTAGTTAGATATCTAGTTAGTTAGCTAACTATTTAATTCAGCTAGCTAGCTAGGTAGCTAGCTAGTTAAGTCAGCTAGTGAAGTCAGTTGGCTAGCCAGTTGGCTAGCTGGTAAATTCAGCTAGTTAAGAGAGCTGATTAGCCAAATGGGAAGGTAGGTAGCTAGGTAGTTAAGTCAGCCAGATAGTTACCTGGCTTGCTAGTGATGTCAGCGAGTTAAGACAGCTGGATAGCCAACTGGCTAGCTGGTTAAGTCAGCTAGTTTAATCAGCTCTCTAGTCAGCTGGTTAGGTAGGTAGGTAGCTGCATAAGTCAGCTTACTAACCAGCAGACTAGCTGGTCAATTCACCTATTTAAGTCAGCTCGCCAACCTGTTTTCTAGGTAGGTAGCTAGCTAGATAAGTGAGCTGGCTAGCCAGCTTGCTATCATAAGTCAGCTAGATAAATCAGCTGGCTGTCCAGCTGGCTAGATAGGTAGCCATTTAGTTAAGTCAGCTGGTTATCCAGGGTTGTAGCTGGTTATGTCAGCTAGTTAAGTCATCTGTCAACCAGCTGGCTAGCTAGTTAAGTCAAATCATTAAGTCAGTTGGCTATCCAGCTGGTTAGCTAGTTAAAAAGCTAGATAAGTCAGATAGGTAGCCATCTGACCAGCTAGTTATTTCAGCTAGTTAAGTCACCTGGCCAGCTAGGAAGCTCGCTATATAAGTCAGCTTGTTATGTCAGCTAGCTATCTACTTAAGTAAGCTAGTTAAGACAGCTGGCTAGCTAGATAGCTAGCTAGGTAGCAAGCTAGTTAAGTCAGATAGTTAAACAAGCTGTCTAGCTAGGTAGCTATCTGGTTAAGTCAGCTAGTAAAGTCAACTTGCAAGCTAGTTAAATCAGGGAGTGAGGTCAGCTGGCTAGCCAGTTGCCTAGCTGGGTAACTATCTAATTAAGTCAGCTGGCTAGCCAGTTAACTAGCTAGCTAAGTAAATTGGTTATGTCAGCTTACTAGTCAGCTGGTTAGCTAGAAAGATAGATAGTTAAGTCAGCTGGCAAGCCAGCAGACTACGTAGGTACCTAGCTAGTTAAGTCAGCTGGCAATCCAGCTGGCCACCTTGGTAGCTAGGAAGTTAGGTCAGCATGCTAGACAGCTGGCTAGTTAAAGTCACCTAGTTAAGTCAGCTGGCTAGAGAGCTGGCTAGCTAGGTGACTAGAGAGTTAAATAAGCTGTCTAGCATGCTGGCTAGATTGTTAAGTCACCTATTAAAGTCAGCTGGCTAGCCAACTGGCTATCTAGGTAGCTTGCTACTGAAGTCAGCTGGCTAGACAACTGGCTTCCTAGTTAAGTCACTTAGATAAGTCAGCTGGTTAGCCAGCTGGCTAGCTATATGGCAAGCTAATTAATTCAGCTGACTAGCAAACAGACCAGATATTTAAGTCAGCTCATTAAGTCAGCTTGCTAGCTAGGTTGTGAGCTAGTTAAGTCAGTTGGCTAGCCAACTCACTAGCTAATTCAGTCAGCTAGTTAAGTCAGCTGGCAATCCAGCTAACTAACTATGTAGAGAGCTAGGTAAGTCAGCTGGCTAGACAGCTGGCTAACTAGTTAAGTCAGCTAGTTGAGTCAGCTGGCTAGCCAGCTGTCTAGCTGGTTAAGTCAACTAGTTAAGTCAGCTGTCTAGCCAGCTGACTAGCTAGATAGTCAGCTAGTTTAGTCCACTGACTAGCCAGCTAGCTAGCTAGTTAAATCAGTTAGTTAATTCAACTGGCTTCCAAACTGGCTAGCTAGGTAGCTAGCTAGTTAAGTCAGCTGGCAAGCCAACTGGCTAGCTGGTTAAATCAGCTAGGTAATTCAGCTGGCCAGTTAGCTGGTTAGCTAGTTAAGTCAACTAGTTAAGTCAGTATGCTTGCCAGCTGGCTAGCTGGTTATGCCAGCTAGTTAAATAAGTTGTCTAGCCAGCTGACTAGCTAGGCAGCTATCTCGTTAAGTCAGCTGGCTAGCTCAGTAGCTAGCTTGTTAAGTCAGCTGCCTAGCTATTAAGTCAGTTAGTTAAGTCAGCTGGCTAACCAGCTGACTATCAGGGTAGCTATCAAGTTAAGGTAGCTGACTATCCAAGTGTCTAGCCAGTTAAGTCCCCTAATTAAAGCACCTATTTAAGTCAGCTCGCTGGCCAATAGGTTAACTGGACAGTTAGGTAGTTCAGTCCGCGGGTAAGGCAGCAAGTTATGTAGGTAGCTAGCTAGTTAAGTCTGCTGGCTAGCCAGATGGCTGCTTCGTTAAGTCAGCTAGTTAAGTCAGCTGGCTAGGCTGCTGGCTTGTTAGGTAGCTAGGCATTTAAGTCTATTATCTAGCCAGCTGACTAGCTAGTTAAGTCAGCAAATTTAGTCAGCTGGCTAACAAGCTTGGTATTTAGTTAAGTAAGCACAATAAGTCAGTTGTCTAGCCAGCTGGCTAGCTTCTTAAAAAGCTAGTTTCCTCAGATTGGCAGTCAGCTGGCTCACTAGTTATATAAGCTAGTTAAGTCAGCTGGCAAGCTAGGAATCTAGCTAGTTAAGTCAGCTAGATATTTTAGCCTGCTAGTTATTTATGTCAGCTAGTTAAGTCAGGTAGCTATGTGATAGCAAGCTAGTAGTTAGCTAGTTAAATCAGCTAGTTAAGTCAGCTGGCTAGGTAGGTACTAGATAAGTCAGCTAGTTAAGTCAGCTGGCTAGCTAGTTATGTCAGTAAGTTGTCAGTTGGCTAGCCAGCTGTCGAGCAGGATAGCTAGCTATTTAAGTCAGCTGGCTAGCCAGCTATCCAACTAGTAAAGTCACCTAGTAAAGTCAGCTGGCTGGCCAGCAGGTTAACTAGGTAGTTATGTAGTTAAGACATCTGGTTAGACAGCTGTCTAGCTAGTTAAGTTACCCAGATAAATCAGCTCGCTAACAAGCTGGTTAGCTAGGAAGCTAGGTAGTTAAGTCAGCTGGCAAGCCAGTGAGATACATATACAGCTATCTAGTTCACTCAGGTGGCTAGCCTCCTGGCTAGGTAGGTAGCTAGCTTTTTAAGTCAGGTGGTTAGCAGGCTGGCTAGCTAATTATGTCAGTGAGATAAGTGAGCTGGCTAGCCAGCTGGATAGCTAGATGGCTAGCTAATTAGGCCAGCTGGTAGCTGGATGGCTATTTAGTTAAGTCATTTATTTAAATCAGCTGGTTCGCTGGCTGGCTAGCTAGGTTAGTGGCAAATCAAGCCAGCTGGTTATCATGCTGGTCAGGTAGGTGGCCAGCTAGTAACCTGGCTGGCTAGCTGGCTGTACAGCAGGGTGCCTAGCTAGTTAAGCCAGCTGGCTATCCCACTCTCCAGCCAGCTGGCCAACTGCTAGCTAGCTAGCTGGCTGCCTAGCTATTAAGTCAGCCAGGTGTCCAGCTAGTTAAACCAGCTGGCTAGCTGTCTAGCCAACCAGGTAGCTAGCTGGTTAATTCAGCTGACTAGAAAGCTATACAGCAAACTAGCTAGTCTGTGAATTAAGTCAGCTAGCTAGCCAGCTAGCTAGTTAAGTCAGCTAGCAAGTTATCTAATTATTCACCTAGCTAGTTAAGTCAGCTTGCTAGTCAGCTAGCTAGTTAAGTCAGCTGCTAGTCAGCTAACTAGTCAGCTAGATAGTAAAGTCTCAAAGCCAGCTAACTAGCCAGTTATCGAGCATATTAAGCCAGCTAGCTAGACAGCTAGATAGTTTGTTTGCTATCTAGTTATGTCAACTAGATAGCCAGCTATCATCTAGTCAGCTAGCTAGTTAAGTCAGCTAGAAAACCAGCTAGTTACTTAGCTAACTGGTTGGCTGGCAACTCAGCTAGCTGGTCAGCTAAGTAGAGGTCTCACTGGCTTTCCATCAGGTCAGCTAACTAGTTGGTTCGCTCACTTGCCAACCGGGTCAGCAAACTAGTCAACTTGCTCACCAACCAACAGTTCAAGTAACTTGTCGGCTCTCTTGCAGGCCAACAGGTCAGCTAACTAGTCAGCTTGCTCATCAGCCAACTAGTTAAGTCAGCTCGGCAGTCGGCTCACTCGACAGCCGACTAGTTAAGTCTGACCAGCTGGCCCACTCGCCAGCTAAAGTCAGCTGACCAGTCAGCTCTCTCACTGACCAACTAGTTAAGTCAGCTGTCAAGTCAACTCACTCACCAGCCAACTAGTTAAGTCAGCTGAACAGTCGGCTTACTTGCTGGCCTACTGGGTAAATTCAGCTGAGTCAGTTCACCCAATGGCTGACTAGTAAAGTCAGCTCACCTGTCGGCTCACTCGCCGGCTGACTAGTTAAGTCAGCTAACCAGTCGATGTACTAGCCGGCCAACTAATTAAGTAAGCTAAGCATTCAGCTGACTAGTGGGCCAACTAGTCAGCCGATAAGTTAGGTCAGATAACTAGTCGGCCTATTAGTTAGACCAACTAACCCGTGGGCCAAATAGTCGGCCAACTCATTAGATCAGAACAATAGCCAGCCAACTAGTTAACCGAGCTAACTAGTGGGCCAACTCGTCAGGCAACTAGCTCACCCAGCTAAAGTCAGCTAGCAAGTCGGCTGAGTAGTCATCCAACGTGTTAAACCAGCTAACTAGTCGGCCAAATCTTCAGCCAAGAAGCTATTTCACCTTGTTAACTACTTACCCAATTAGTTAAGTCAACTAGTTAGCTCGTTTACCAACTAGTTAAAAAGTTATCAAACTCATTAATCAACTCTTTAAGTCAGCTAGCTATCTTGTTAGCCAACTATTTAAGTCAGTTAGCTAAGTGAGCTACCTAGCTAAGTCAGCTAGCTAAGTCAACTAGCTCACTAGTTAGCTAACTATTTAAGTCAGCTACTTAAGTCTGCTATCTAACTAGTTAGCTAATTAGTTAAGTGAGCTCATTATTCAGCTAGTTAAATAGTTAGCTGTTTATTTCAGGTAGCTAAGTCAACTAGCTAACTAGTAAAGTGAGCCAGTTAAATTAGCTAGCTAAGTAGTTAAATCAGTTATCTAAGTCAACTATTTAAGTCAGTTTTCTAAATAAGTCAGCTGGTTAAGACAGCTAGCTAGCTAGTTAGCTTATGGGTTAAGTCAGCAGATTGAGTCAGGTATTTAGCTAATTAATGGGTTAAGTCAGCTGGATATGTCAGCTGGCTAGCTAGTTAGGAAACAGGTTGAGTAAGCTGGTTAATTAGGCTAGCTAGGTAGTTAGCTAACGAGTTACGTCAGGTGGATGATCACCTAGCTAGCTATAGAGTTAACAAGTTAAGTCAGCTGGTTGAGTCAGCTAGCCAGCTCATTAGCTAATGAGTTAAGTCAGATGATTAAGTCAGCTAGCTGGCACATTAGATAATGATTAAGCTAACTAGTTAGGTAGCTGGCTAGTCAGCTAGCTAGCAAGGCAGCTAACTATTTAAGTTATTTTGTTAGGTAGGTAGCTAGTTAGCTAACTAATTAAGTCAGCTGGCTAGCTAGGTAGCTACCTACCTAGCCAGCTTTCCAGACAGCTGACTAAACTAGCTGTCTTAACCAGCTAGCCAGTTGGCTAGCCAGCTGACTTAACTCACTGACTATTTAAGTCAGTTTGTTAAGTCAGCTGGCTAGCCGGCTGCCTAGCAGTGTAGCTAGCTAGTTAAATCAACTCCCTAGGCAGCTGGCTAGCTAGTTAAGTCACGCAGTTAAGTCAGCTCCCAGGTCATCAGCTTAACTAGGTTGTTAGGTAGTTAAATCACCTGGTAAGCCAGCAGGCTATGTAGGTAAGTAGCTAGTTAAGTTAGCTGGCTAGCCATTAGGCTATCTAGTTATTTTTACCTAGTTAGCTAACAATTTAAGTCAGCTGGCTAGCTAGGTAGATGCTAGTTAAGTCAGCAAGTTAAGTCAGCTGACTAGTCAGATGGCTAGCTAGATAGTGAGCTAGTTAAGACAGTTGGCAAGCCAGCTGGCTAGTTGGTTAATTCAGCTAGCTAAGATAGCTGGCTTGCCAACTGGCTAGGTAGGTAGCTACCTAGGTAAGTCAGCTAGATTGCTACCTGGCTAGCTAGGGATGTCAGAGAGTTAAGTCAGCTGGCTAGCCAACTGGATAGCTGGTTAAGACAACTAGTTTAGTCAGTTGTCTGGAAAGCTGTCTAGGTAGGTAGCTAGCAAGATAAGTCAGCTTGCTAGCCAGGAGGCTCACTGTTCAAGTCAGCTAGTTAAGTCAGCTGGCTATCTTGCTGGCAAGGTAGATAGCTAGCAACTTAAGTCAGGTGGCTAGCCAGCTTCCTATCTTAAGTAGGCTAGGTAAGCCAGCTGCCTAGCCAGAGGGCTAGAGAGGTAGCCAGCTAGTTAAGTCAGCTGGCTAGCCAGCTGACTAGCTGGTTATGTCAGCTAGTTAACTCAGCTGTCAACCAGCTGTCTAGCTAGCTATTTTAGCTGGTAACTTGCAGGCTAGCTAGTTAAATGAGCTCATTAAGTCAGTTGGCTACACAGCTGGTTAGCTAGTTTAAAAGCTTGTTAAGTAAGATGAGTAGCCATCTGACTATCTAGTTATTTCAGCTCATTAAGTCAGTTGGCTCATTAAATAGCTAGCTATATGTCAGCTAGTTATGTCAGGTACGTAGCTAATTAAGTCAGCTATTTAAGTCAGCTGGCTAGCTAGATAGCTATCTAGGTAGCTAGATATTTAAACCAGATAGTTAAGCCAGCTGTATAGCTAGGTTGTCAGCTGTTTAAGTCAGCTAGATAATTCAGTTTGCTAGCTAGTTATGTCAGCGAGTTAAATCAGTTCGCTAGCCAGCTGCCTAGCTGGGTAGCTAGCTAGTTTAGTCAGCTGGGTAGCAAGTTTGCTAGCTAATTAAATAAACTATTTAAGTCAAGTCACTAGCCAGCTGGTTAGTTAGGTTCTAGGTAGTTAAGTCAGCTGGCAAGCCAGCAGGTTACTTAGGTAGCTAGCTAGTTAAGTCAGATGGCTATACAGCTGGCTAGCTAGGTACCTAGGCAGTTAAGTCAGCCTGCTAGTCAGCTGGCTAGCTAGTTAAGTCACCTAGTTAAGTCAGATAGCTAGACAGTTGGCTAGCAAGGTAGCTAGATAGTGCAGTCAGCTGTCTAGCCTTCTGGCAAACTAGTTAACTCACCTAGTTAAATCAGCTTGATAGTCAGCTGGCTAGCTAGGTAGCTTGCTAATTAAGTCAGCTGCTAGACATTTGGCTAGCTAGTTAAGTTACCTAGTTTAGTTAGCTGGCTAGTCAGCTGCCCAGCTCTATAGCAAGTTAGTTAATTCAGGTGACTAACAAGCAGGCCAGTTATTTAAATCAGCTAGTTAAGTCAGCTGGTTAGCCAGCTGGTTAGCTAGGTAGTGGGCTAGTTAAGTCAGTTGGCTACTCAGCTGGCTAGCTAATTAAGTCAGCTAGTTAAGTCAACTGGCTAGCCAGCTAGCTAGCTAAGTACAGAGCTAGTTAAGTCAGCTGGCCAGCCGTTGGCTAACTAGTTAGGTCACCTAGTTGAGTCAACTGGCCAGCCAGCTGGCTAGCAGGTTAAGTCAACTACTAAGTCTGCTGGCTATGCAGCTAGTTGGGTAGCAAGCTAGTTAAGTCATCTGTCTAGCCAACTCGCTAGCTAGTGAAGTCAGCTAGATAAGTGAGCTGGGTAGCTAGGGAGCTAGCTAGTTCAGTCAGTTTGTTAAGTCAGCTGGCTAGCTGGGTGCCTAGCAGGGTAGCTAGCTAGTTAAATCAGCTCCCTAGCCAGCTGGCTAGCTAGTTAAGTCACGTAGTTAAGTCAGTTCGCAGGTCATCAGCTTAACTAGGTAGTTAGGTAGTTAATTTGCCTGGCAAGCCAGCAGGCTATGTAGGTAAGTAGCTAGTTAAGTCAACTGGCTAGCCATTAGGCTATCTAGTTATATCAGATAGTTAAGTCAGCTAGCACTACAGTTGTCAAGCTAGGTAGATAGCTAGTTAAGTCTGCTGGCTAGTCAGCTGGCTACTTCGTTAAGTCAGTTAGCTAAGTCAGCTGCCAAGCCAGTGGGCTATGTAGGTAGGTAGCTAGTTAAGTCAGCAGGAATCCAGCTGGCTAGTTAGGTAGCTAGGCAATTAGGTCAGCCTGCTAGCGAGCTGGATAGCTACTTAAGTCACCTAGTTAAGTCATCTGGAGAGACAGCTGGCTAATTAGGTAGCTAGATAGTTAAGTCAGCTGTCTAGCCCACTGGCTAGCTAGTTAAGTCCCCTAGTTAAGTAAGCTGGCTATACAGCTGGCTAACTAGGTAGCTTGCTACTTAAGTCAGCTGGCTAGACAGCTGACCAGATAATTAAGTCACCTAATTAAGTCAGCTGGCTAGCCAGGTGGCTAGCTATATAGCAAGCTAGTTTATTCAGCTGACTAGCAAGCAGGCCAGCAGTTTGAGTCAGCTAGTTAAGTAAGCTGGATAGCAAGCTGGCTAGCTAGTTAGCAAGCTAGTTAATTCAGTTGGCTAGAAAGTTGGCTGCCTAATTAAGTCAGCTAGTTAAGTCAACTGGCTAGCCAGCTAGCTAGATAGGCAGAGAGCTAGTTAAGTGACCTGGCTAGCAAGCTGGCTAACTAGTTTATTCAGCTAGTTGCGTCAGTTAGCTAGCCAGCTGTCTAGCTAGTTAAGTCAGCTAGTTAATTTAGCAGGCTTCCCAGCTGGCTAGCTAGATAGCAAGCTATTTAAGTCACCTGGCTATCCAGCTGGCTAGCTGGTTACATCTGCTAGTGAATTCAGCTGGCCAACCAGCTGGCCAGCTAGTTAAATCAGGTAGTTAAGTCAGCTGGCTAGTTTGGTAAGTCCGTTAATTAAGTCAGTTGTCTAACCAGATGCCTAGCAGGGTAGCTAGCAAGTTAAGTCAGCTGGCTAGCCAGCTGGCTAGCAGGTTATGTCACCTAGTTAAGTCAGCTCGGTGACCAGGTTAGCTAGGTAGAGAGATAGATAAGTCAGCTTGAAAGCCAGCAGGATATGTAGGTATGTAGCTAACTATGTGAGCTGGCTAGCCATCAGGCTATCTAGTTATGTCAGCTCGTTGAGTCAGCTTGCAGTCTAGCTGTCTAGCTAGGTAGTTAGCTAGTTAAGTTTGCTGGGTATCCAGTTAGATACTTCTTTAAGTCAGCTAGCTAAGTCAGCTGGATAGGCTACTGGCTAGCTAGGTAGCTAGGCAATAAAGACAGCTGGCTATCCAGCTGGACAGCTAGTTAAGTCAGTTAGTTTAGTCAGCTGGATAACCAGCTGGCTAGCTAGTTAAGTCAGCTCGTTAAGTCAGTTGTCTATCCAGCTGGCTAGCTAGTTATAAAACTTGTTACATCAAATGGGTAGCCAGTTGGCTTGCTAGTTATTTCAGTAAGTTAAGACAGCTGGCTAGTTAGGTAGCTAGCTAGTTAAATTAGCTTGATATGTCAGCTGGCTAGCAAGTTAAGTCAGTTAGTTAAGCCTGCTGGGTAGCCAGATGTCAAGCAGGATAGCTAACTTTAAGTCTGCTGGCTAGCCAGCTGGCTAGCTAGTTAAGTCACCTAGTTAACTCAGCTTGGTGGACAGAATGTTAGCTAGGTAGTTAAGACAGTTGGCAAGCCAGCAGACTATGTAGGTAGGTAGATAGTTAAGTCAGCTGGCTAACAATCTGGCATCTAATTATGTTAGCTAGATAAGTCAGCTGGCTATAAGCTGTCTAGCTGGGTAGCTAGCTAGTTAAATCTACTGGCTAGCCAGCTGGTTACTTCGTTAAGTCAGCTAGTTAAGTCATCTTGCTTGCCTCCTGGCTAGCTATGTAGTTAGGCAATTAAGTCATATGGGCTAGCCAGCTGGCTAGCTAGGTAGCTAGCTAGTTATTTCAGCTGTACAGCCATCTGACTAGCTAGTTAAGTCACCCAGATAAGTCAGCTGACTAGTTCTCTGTCTAGCTAGTTAGCTTGCTAGTTAAATCAGCTGGCTAGACAACTGACTAGCTAGATAAGTAACCTAGTTAATTCAGCTGGATAGCCAGATGACTAGATATATAGCAAGCTAGTTAATTCAACTGGCTGGAAAGCAGGTCAGCTAGTTAAGACAGCTATTTAAGTCAGCTGACTAGGCAGCTCTATTGCTAGGTAGTGACATAGTTAAGTCAGTTGGATAACAAACTGGCTAGCTAATTAAATCAGCTAGTTGTCATCTTGCTATCCAGGTGGCTAAAGAGGTAGAGAGCTAGTTAACTAAGCTGTCTAACCCAGCTGGATAACTAGTTAAGTTAGCTACTTTAGTCACCTGGCTGGCCATCTGTCTAGCTCGTTAGTCAACTTAAGTCAGTTGGCTAGCCAGCTCACTAGCTAGTAAAAAGCAAAGTAAGTCAGATGGCTAGACAGCTGGCTAGCTAGTTATTTCACCTAGTTAAGTCAGCTAGTTATGTCAACTACCTACCTAATAAAGTCAGATAAGTCAGTTATCTAGCTAGATATCTAGCTAGGTAGCTAGGAAGTTATTTCAGCTAGTATATCTAGGTGGCTAGCTATGTAGATAGCTAGTTATGTCAGCTAGTTAAGTCAGCTAGCTAGCAACTTAAACGAGCTAGTTAAATCAGCTGGCTAGCCACCTGCCTAGCTGTATAGCTAACTAGTTAAGTATGCTGGCTAGCGAGCTGGCTAGCTAGTTAAGTCACCAAGTTAAGTCAGCTTGCTAACCAGCTGGTTAGCTAGGAACTAGGTATGTAAGTCAGCATGGAAGCATGCGGGATATGTAGGTAGCTAGCTAATTAAGTCAGCTGGCTATTCACATGGCTAGCTAGAGATGTCAGCTAGTTAAGTCAACTGGCTAGCCAGTTGGCTAACTAGTTATATCAGCTAGTTGAGTCAGCTGGCTAGCCATCTGGCTAGCTCGTTAAGTCACCAAGTTAAGTCAGCTGGCTAGCCACCTGGCTCTGTAAGTAGCTAGCTAAATAAGTCAGCTGGTTAGCTGCCTGGCTAGCTAGTTATTTCAGTGAATTAAGTGAGCTGGCTATCTAGGTCGCTAGCTAGATAAGCCAGCTGGCTAGCTGTAGTGCTATCTAGTTACGTCTGAAAGCTAAGTTAGCTGATTAGCTGACTGGTTAGCTAGGTGGCTAGCAAATTAAGTCGGCTGGTTAGCAGGCTGGTCAGGTAGGTGGCCAACTAGTTAAGCCGGCTGGCTAGCTGGCTGACCAGCGGGGTGGCTGTCTAGTTAAGCCAGCTGTCTATTTCATTGTCCAGCCAGCTGGCAGGCTATTTAATCTGGCTGGCTTGCCAACTGGCCAGCCCACTAGCTAGCCAGCTGCCTAGCCATCTAGCCACCCAGGGAGCTAGCTAGTTAATCTAGCTAGCTAGCATGCAGGACAGCTGTTTAAGTCAGCTCGTTAAGTCAGCTGACTAAACAGCTGGCCAGATGGGTAGTGAGCTAGTTAAGTCAGTTGCATAGCCAGCTGGCTAGCTAATTAAGTCAGCTAGTTAAGTCAGCTCGTCCATCGGCCCACTTGCTGGCATACTTGTTAAGTTGGCTCACTGGTCGGCCCACTCTCTGGCCTAATAGTTAAGTCTTCTGATCAGTCAGCTCACTCACCAGCTGACTAAATCAGCTGTCCAGTAATCTCACTCGTCGGTCAACTAGTTACTTCAGCTGAACAGTCAGCTCACTTGCTGGACAACTAGTTAAGTAAACTCAGCTGTCAGCTCACTAACCAGCTCATTTACCAAGTAGTGAAGTCAGCTAACCATTTGCCCGATTAACCAACCAACTAGTTAAGTCAACTAACGAATACTCTGACTAGTCGTCCAACATGTCAGCTGACAAGTTAGCTCAGCTAACTTGTCAAGTGACTAGTTAGGCCAGCTAACTAGTCGGCAAACAAGTCGACCAACAAGTTAGGTCAGCACACCAGCCAGCAAACTAGTTAACCGAGCTAACTAGTGAGCAATCTCATCAGTCAACTATTTAACACAGCTAACTAGTCGAACTACTAGTCAGCCAAATTGTTAAGCCAGCAAACAAGTTGGCCGAGTAGTCAGTCAATGTGTTAAACAAGCTAACTAGTCGGCCGACTTGTCAACCAACAAGAGAATTCACCTAGCTAACTCGTTAACCAACTAGTTAAGTCAGCTAAGTGACTCGTTTAACAAGTTGAAACAGTTAGCTAACTCGATAACCTACTCGATAAGTTAGCGCACTATCTTGTTAGCCTAGTCAAGCCAGCTAGCTAAGTCAGATAGCTAATCAGCAAGCTAGCAAAGTCAGGAAGCTAATCAGCTAGCTCACCAGTTAGCTAACTATTTAAGTGAACTACTTAAGTCTGCTAACTAATGAGTTAGTTAATTAGTTAAGTCACCCAGTTATTCAGCTAGTTAAATAGTTAACTATTTAATTCAGGTAGTTAAGTCAGCTACCTAACTAGTTAAGTCAGCCAGTTAAGTCAGCTAGCTAAGGAGTTAAGTCAGCTAGCTAATCAGCTAGTTAAGTCAGCATTCTAATTTAGTCAGCTGGCTAAGACAGCTAGCTAGCTAGGTAGCTAATGGGATAATTCGGCAGGTTGTATCAAGTAGTTAGCTAGTTAACTAATGGTTTAAGTCAGCTGATTGAGTCAGCTAGCAAGCTAGTTAGCAAACTGGTGGAGTCAGCTCGTTGAGTAGGCTAGCTAGCTAGTCAGCTAACAAGTTAAGTCAGCTGGAAGAGTCAGCTAGCTAGCTAGTTAGCTAACAAGTTAAGTCCGCTGGTTGAGCCAGCTATCTAGCTCGTTAGCTATCAAGTTGTCAGATGATTAAGTCAGGAGGCTAGCATGTTAGATAACGAGTAAGCTAAATAGTTAGCTAGCTGAGTAAGTCAGCTAGCTTGTGAGGCAGCTAACTATTTATGTCAGCTTGTTAGCTAGGTAAATAGCTAGTTAGCTAACTGTTTAAGTCAACTGGCTAGATAGGTAGCTAGCTAGTTAGCTATCTATTTGAGTCAGCTGGCTAGCCAGGGAGCTAGCTAGTTAAGTCAACTACTTAAGTTAGCTGACTACCCAGCTGGCTAGCTAGGTAGCAAGCTAGTTGTGTCAGTTGGCTAGCCAGCTGGCTAGCTGGTTAACTCGGCTTGTTAAGAGAGCAGGATAACCAGCTGGTAAGGTAGGTAGCTAGCTAGTTAAGTCAGCTAAATAACTACCAGGCTAGCTAGTAATGTCATCGAGTAAAGTCAGCTGGCTAGCCAACTGGCTAGCTGGTTAAGTAAGCTAGTTTAGTCAGCTGTCTAGCCAGCTGGCTAGGTAGGTAGATAGCTAGATAAGTCAGCTTGCTAGCCAGCAGGCTAGCTGTTCAAGTCAGCTAGTTAAGTCAACTCGATAGCAAGCTGGCTAGGTAGGTAGCTAGCTAATTAAGTGTGCTGGCTAGCCAGCAGGCTAGATAGGGTGCTAGCCAGTTAAGTCAGCTGGCTAGCCAAGTGACTAACTGGATAAGTAAGCTAGTTAAGTTAGCTGACAACCAGTAGGCTAGCTAGTTAAGTTACCGCATTAAGTCTGTTGGCTATCGAGTTGGTTAGTTAGTTAAAAAGTTTAGTTAAGTCAGATGGACAGCCATCTTGCTAGCTAGTTATTTCAGGTAGCTAAGTCAGCTGGCTACATAGGAATCTAGCTATTTGTCAGCTAGTGATGTCAGCTAACCAGCTATTTAAGTCAGCTAGTTAAGTCAGCTGGCTAGCTAGATAGCTATCAAGGTAGCTAGTTAGTTAAACCCACTGGTTAGCTAATTAGCCAGCTTGTTAAGTCAGCAAGTTAAGTCAGCTTGCTAGCTAGTTATGTCAGCTAGATAATTCAGCTGGCTTCCCAGTTGGCTAGTTAAGTAGCTAGCTAGTTAAGTCAGCTGGCTAGCCATCTGGCTAGCTGGTTATGTCAGCTAGTTAATACAGCTGGACAGCCAGCTGGCTAGCTAGTTAAGTCAGTTAGTTAAGTCAGCCGGCTGGATAGTTAATAAGCTTGTTAGTCAGATGAGTAGCCAGATGGCTGGCTAGTTATTACAGTTAGTTAAGTCAGCTGGCTAGATAGGTTTCTAGCTAGTTAAGTCAGCTAGATATGTCAGTTAGCTAGCTAGTTGTCAGCTAGTTATATGATAGTTAACTATTTAGCAAGCTAGTTAAAACAGCTAGATAAGTCGTGTCTAGCTAAGTAGCTAGGCTAGTTAATTCAGCTCCTTAATTCAGCTGGCTAGCTGGTTAAGTCAGTTAGTTAAATCAGCTGTCTATCAAGGTGCATAGCAGGATAGTTAGCTAGTTAACACAGCTGGCTATCTAGCTGGCTAGCTGGTTAAGTCACCTAGTTAAGTCAGCTCGCTGGCCAGCAGGTTAGCTAGGTATTTTGTAAGTTATGTCAGCTGACAATCCAGCGCGATATATAGGTAGATAGCTAGTTAAGCCATCTAGCTAGTCATCAGGCCTCTAGTTATGTCAGCAAGTTATCCAGCTGTCTATCAAGGTAGCTAGATAGTTAAGTCTGGTGGCTAGCCATGTGGCTACTTCATTAATTAAGCTAGTTAAGTCAGGTGGCTAGCCTGTTGGCTAGCTAGACAGCTAGGCAATTAAGTCAGCTGTCTACTCAGCTTGCTAGCTAGGAAGATAGCTAGTTATGTCAGCTGTCTAGGGCAGCTGCTTAGCTAGTTAAGTCACCTATTTAAGTCTGCTGAGTAGCCAACTGGATAGCTAGGTAGCATGCTTAAGTCAGCTGTCTAGACACCTGCCAGCTAGATAAGTCACCTAGGTAATTCAGCTGTATAGCCAGCTGGCTAGCTATGTTGCAAGCTAGTTAATTTATCTGGCTAGAAATCAGGACAGCTAGTTAAAACAGCTAGTTAAGTCAGCTGACTAGCCATCTGGCTAGATAGTTAATGACCTAATTAAGTGAGTTGGATAGCTAGCTGGCTAGCTGATATGTTCAGCTAGTTAAGTCAGCTCCTATCCAGGTGGCTAGAGAGGTAAAGAGCTAGTTTAGTCACCTGACTGACCAGCTGCCTAGCTCATTAATCAACTAGTTATGTCAGGTGGCTAACCAGTGGGCTAGCTATTTAAGTCACCTCATTAAGTCAGTTGGCAAGTCAGCTTGCTAGGTGGTTAATATGCTAGTTAAGTCAGATGGCTAGATAGCTGGCTAGCTAGTTATTTCAGCTAGCAAACTCAACTGGCCAGTTAGGTAGCTAGTTATGTCAGCTAGCTAGCTAGTTGTCAGCTATTTAAGTTGACTAGCTAGCTAGATAACTAGCTGGGAATCTATCTAGTTACTTCACCTAGTAAAATCAGCTGGTTAGCTAGGTAGCTAGCTAGTTTAGTCAGCTAGTTAATTAAGCTGGCTAGCTAGTTAAGTCAGGTAGTTAAGTCAGCTGGCTAGATATCTGCCTAGCAGGGTAGCTAGCTAGATAATTCAGCTGGCTGGCCACCTGGTTAGCTAGTTAAGTCACCTTGTTAAGTCAGCTGGTTAGCTAGTTAGCTAGGTAGTTAAGTCAGCTGGCAAGCCAGCAGGATACATAGGTAGCTAGATAGTTAAGTCAGGTGGCTAGCCAGCTGGTTCACTAGTGATGTCAGGTAGTTCAGTCAGCTAGCTACCAGCTGGCTAACTAGTTAAGTCAGCTAGTTGAGTCAGCTGGCTAGCTAGCTGGCTAGCTGGTTAAGTCAGCTAATTAGCTCAAGTGGCTAGGCAACTGGCTAGCTAGGTAGCTAATTAGTTAAATCAGCTGGCTATCCCCCTGGCTAACAAGCGATGTCAGCTAGTTAAGACAGCTGACTAGCCAACTGGCTAGCTAGGTAGCTCGCTATTTAAGACAGTAGGCTAGCCCACTGGCTAGCTTGTTAAGTCAGCTCATTAAGTATGCTGGCTAGCCACCTGCCTAGAAAGGTAACTAGCTAATTAAGTCAGCTGGCTATCTGGTTGGCTATCCAGTTAAGTCAGCAAGTTAGGTGAGTTGGCTTGCTGGCTGGCTAGCTAGTTGACTATCTAGCCAGCTGGCTATCTAGTTAATTCAGGTAGTTAAGTCAGCTTGTTAGCCAAATGGCTAAATAGGTGGCAGACAAGTTAAGCCAGCTGGTTAGCAGGCTGATCAGGTAGTTGGCCAGCTAGTTATCCGACTGTCCAGCTGGTTGACCAGCAGGGTGGCTGGCTATTTAAGGTGGCTGACTATCCGACTGCCTAGCAAGCTGGCTGGCTGTTTAAGACGGCTGGCTAACCAGCTTGCCAGTCCGCTAGCTAGCTAGCCAGCTGCCTAGCCAGCAAGCCAGGCAAGTTGCTAGCTTCTTAAGCCAGCTAGCTTGCTGGCTAGCCAACCAGGTAGCTACCTAGTTAAGTCAGCTAGTTAGTCAGCTAGATAGTTAAGTCACCTAGCAAATCAGCTAACTATTCAGTTAGCTAGTTAAGTCAACCAGCTAATCAGTTAGCTAGTCAGCTAGATAGTTAAGTCAGCTAGCCTGCCAGCTAGCCAGTTAGCAAGCTAGTTAAGTCAGCTAGCTAGACAGCTAGATAGCTTGCTTGCTGGCAAGTTTTGTCAGCTAGATAGCCAGCTAGCTACTCAGCTATCGAGTTAAATCAGCTAGCAAATCTGCTCGTTACTTAGCTAACTAGTCGGCTAGCAACTCAGCTAGCTGGTCAGCTAACTAGTGGGGCTTGCTCGCTTTCCATCAGTTCAGCTAACTAGTCGGCTCGCTCATCTGCAAACCAGTCAGCAAACTAGGCGCTTGTTCGCCAGCCCACAAGTCAACTATCTTGTTGGCTCGCTCACAGGTCAACTGGGTTAGCTAACTAGTCAGCTTACTCACCAACCCACTAGTTAAGTCAGCTCACCAGTTGGCTTGCTTGCCAGCCAATTTATTAATGTAGCTCACCCGTCAGATCAAACGCCGGCTGAATTAAGTCAGCTCACTGGCTGGCTCAATCGCCAGTCATCTAGTTATGTCTTCTGACCAGTCGGCTCACTCGCCAGTCGACTAAAGTCAGCTGACCAGTCAGCTCACTCGCCGGCAGACTGGTTAAGTGAGCTGCCCAGTCGAGTCACTCACCAGCCGACTAGTTAAGTCAGCTAATAGGTCAGCTCACTTGCTGGCCGAGTAATTAATTCAGCTGACAAATTGGCTCACTCGCTAGCCCACTAGTTAAGTCAGCTAAGCAGTCTGCTCACTAGACTGCCAACTAGTTAAGTCAGGTAACTAATCCACCTACTAGTCGGCCAACTAGTCAGTTAATTGGTTGACCAACTATTTAGGCCACCTAATTTGTCAGTCAACTAGTCGGCTGACTTGTTAGGTCAGCACACCAGCCAGCTAAATAGTTAACCGAGCTAACTCCTGGGCCAACTCGTCAGTCAACTCGTTGACCTAGCTAACTAGTCGGCCGACTAGTGGGGCAACTTGTTAAGCCAGCTAACATGTCGGCCAAGTAGCCAGCAAGCATGTGAAACCAGCTAACTAGACTGCCGACTCATCAGTCCACAAGTCGATAGCTAACTCATTAACCAACACATTAAGTCACCTAGTTATCTTCTTAGTCAACTAGTTATGAGCTAGCTAAGTCAGCTAGCTAACCAGCTGGCTAGCTAAGTCAGTTAGCTAAGTCAGCTAGCTCAATAGTTAGCTAAATATTTAATTCAGCTACTTAAGTCTGCTACCTAACTAGTTAGCTAATTAGTTGTCAGCTAATTATTCAGCTAGTTAAATAGTTAGCTAACTATTAAATTCAGGTAGTTAAGTCAGCTTGCTAACTAGTTAAGTCAACCAGTTATGTCAGCTAGCTTAGCAGTTAAGTCAGCTAGATAAGTCAGCTAGTTAAGTTAGCTTTCTAATTTAGTCAGCTGGTTTAAACAGCTAGCTAGTAAGTCAGCAGGTTGAGTCAGGTTGTTAGCTAGTTAACTAACTGTTTAAGTCAGCTGGTTGTTTCAGCTAGCTAGCTAGTTGGCAAACAGGTAGAGTCAGCGGGTTGAGTAGGCTAGCTAACTACTTAGCTAATGATTAAGTCAGCTGGATGAGTCAGCTAGCTAGCTAGTTAGCTAAAGAGTTATGTCAGCTGCTTGTGTCAGCTAGATAACACGTTAACTAACAAGTTAAGTTAGATGACTAATCAGCTATCTACCCACATTAGATAAAGAGTAAGCTAACTAGTTAACAAGATGGTTAACTCAGCAAGCTAACTAGGCAGCTAACTATTTAAGTCAGCTAATTAGCTAGGTAGCTATCTAGTTAGCTAACTACATTAGTCAGCTAGCTAGCTAGGTAGCTATCTAGTTATCTAACTAATTAAGTCAGCTGTCTAGCTAGGTAGCTAGTTAGTTAAGTCAGCTAGTTAAGTCAGATGGCTAGCCAGCTGGCTAGCTAGGTAGCAAACTTGTTAAGTCAGTTGGCTAGCTAGCTGGGTAGCTGGTTAATTCAGCTAGTTAAGAGAGCTGGAAAGCCAATTGGCAAGGTAGGTAGCTAGTTTAAAAAAGTCAGCTAGATAGCTACCTGGCTAGCTAGTGATATCAGTGAGTTGTCAGCTGGCTAGCCAACTGGCTAGCTGGTTAAGTCAGCTAGTTTAGTCAACTGTCTAGCCAGCTGGCTAGGTAGGTCAGTAGCTTGATAAGTCGGCTTCCTAGCCAGCAGTCTATCAGTTCAAGTCAGCTAGATAAGTCAGCTGGTTAGCCTGCGGGCTACATGGTAGCTAGCTAGTTAAGTGAGCTGTCTAGCCTGCTTGCTTTATTAAGTAAGTTAGATAATTCGGCTGGCTAGCCAACTGGCTATATAGGTAGCAAGCTAACTGGTTAAGTCAGTTAGTTAAGTCAGCTCATTAAGTCAGTTGGCTATACATCTGGTTAGCTTGTTAAAAAGCTAGTTGTGTCAGATGGCTAGTCATTTGGCTAGAAGGTGATTTCAACTAGATAAGTCAGCTGGATAACTTGGAAGCTAGCTTATAAGTCAGCTTGTTATGTCAACTAGCTAGCTAGTTAAGTTAGCTAGTTACTCAGTTGGCTAGCTAGATAGCTAGCTAGGTACCTAGCTAATTAAGCCAGGCAGTTAAGACAGCTGGCTAGCTAGTTACCCAGCTGGTTGTCAGCTAGTTAAGTCTGCTTGCTAGCTGGTTAAGTCAGGAAGTTAAGTCAGCTGGCTAGCCAGCTGTCTAACTGGGTAGCTAGATAGTTAAGTCAACTGGCTAGTCACTTAGCTAGCTAGTTATGTAACCTAGTTAAATCAGCTCACTAGCCAGCTGGTTAGCTACATAGCTAGGTGTTAAGTTAGCTGGCAAGCCAGCAGGCTACATATGTAGCTAGATAATTAAGACAGCTGGCTATCCAGCTGGCTAGCAAGGTAGCTAGGCTGTTAAGTTAGCATGCCAGCCAGCTAACTAGCTAGTTAACTCACCTAGTTAGGACAGCTGGCTTTACAGCAGGCTAGCTAGGTAGCTATATATTTAAGTCAGCTGTCTAGACACTGATTAGCTAGTTAAGGCACAGGGTCAAGTCAGCTGGCTAGCCAGCTGGCTAGCTAGGTAGCTTGCTACTTAAGTCAGGTGGCTAGACAGCTGTCCAGATAGTTAAGTAACCTAGTTAAGTCAGCTGGCTAGCCAACTGGCAAGCTATATAGCAAGGTAGTTAATTCAGGTGACAAGCAAGCAGGCCAGCTATTTAAGTCAGCTAGTTAAGTCAGTTGGCTGTGCAGCTTTCTATCTAGGTAGCTAGCTTTTTAAGTCTGCTGGCTAGCCAGCTGGCTACTTCATTAAGTCAGATAGTTAAGTCAGTTGACAAGGCTGGTGGCTACATAGGTAGCTAGACAATCAAATCTTCAGGCTAGCCATGTGGCCAGCTAGTTATGTCAGCTTGTTTAGTCAGCTGGCTAACCAGCTGGTTAGCTCATTAGTCAGTTGTCTAGCCAGCTTGCTAGCTAGTTAAAAACATAGTTACGTCAGATGGGTAGCCAGCTGGCTCACTAGTTATTTCAGCTCGTTAAGTCAGATGGCTAGCTAGGTAGCTACCTAGTTCAGTCAGCTAGATATGTCAGCTAGCTAGCTAGTTAAATCAACTAGTTAAGTCAGCTAGCTATATGATAGCTAGCTAGGTAGCTAGCTAGTTAAATCAGCTAGTTAAGTCAGCTTACTAGCTAGGTAGCTAGCTAGATAAATTGGTTAGTTAAATCAGATGGCTAGCTTGTTAACTCAGTCAGCTGACTAGCCACCTGCCTAGCAAGATAGCTACCTAGTTAACTCAGCTGGCTAGCCAGCTGGCAAGCTAGTTTATTCACCTCGTTAAGTCAGCTGGCTAGCCAACTCGCTAGCTAGTTAAGAAGTTAGTCAATCAGATGGCTAGAGAGCTGGCTACCAACTTATTTTAGCTAGTAAAGTCATCTGGCGAGCTAGGTAGCTAACAAGTTAAGTCAGCTAGATAATGTCAACTAGTTAGCTAGTTAAGTCGGCTAGCTTGCTAGATAGCTAGTTGGGTAGATAGCTAATTATTTCAGCCAGTAAATTCAGCTGTCTAGCTAGGTAGCTAGCTTGTAAAGTCAACTATTTAAGTCAGCTGGCTAGCTAGTTAAGTCAGCTAGTTAATTCAGCTGGCTAGCCACATGACTAGCTGGCTAGCCACATGACTAGCTGGCTAGCTAGCTTGTTAAGTCAACTGGCTAGCCAGCTGTCTAGCTAGTTAAGTAACCTAGTTAAGTCAGCTCCCTAGCCAGCTGGTTATCTAAGTAGCTAGGTAGTCAAGTCAGCTGGCAAGCCAGTGGGATATGTAGGTAGTTAGCTAGTTAAGTCAGCTGGCTAGCCACCTGGCTAACTAGATAGCTACCTAGTGATGTCAGCTAGTTAAGTCAGCTGGCTATCCAGCTGTTTAACTAGTTGAGTCAGCTAATTGAGTCAGCTGGATAGCCAGCTAGCCAGCTGGTTAAGTCAGATAGTTAACTCATGTGGATAGCAAACTGGCTAGCTCGATAACTTGCTAGTTAAGTCAGCTGGCTAACCAGCTGGCTAGCTGGTTAAGTCAGCTAGTTTAGTAAGTTCGCTGGTCACCTGGCTATGTAGGTAACTAGGTAATTAAGTCAGCTGGCTAGCCAGATTGCAAGCTAGTTAAGTCAGCGAATAAGGGAGCTGGCTAGCCAGCTGGCTGTCTAGGTGGATAGCTAGTTAAGCCAGCTGCCTAGCCAGATGGCTATCTAGTTAAGTCAGTTAGATAAGTCACCTGGTTAGCCAGCTGTCTACCTAGTTGGCTGGCAAGTAAATTTGGCTGGTTATCAGTCTGGTCATGTGGATGGCCAGGTTGTTAATCCGGCTGGATAGCCAACTGACCAGCAGGACAGCAGGCTAGTTAAGCCAGCTGGTCATTCATCTGTCCAGGCATTTGGCTGGCTATTTAAGCCGGCTGGGTAGTGAGCTGGCCAGTCCGGAAATTAGTTTGCCATCTGCCTAGGCAGCTAGCCAACCAGGTGACTAGCTAGCTAAACCAGCAGGCTAGCCGTCCATCCAACCAGGTAACTAGGTTGTTAAATCAGCTGGCTAGGCGGCTTGCCAGCCAACTAGCTAGTAAGCTAGTTGTCACCTCACTAGACAGCTAGATAGCTTGTTTCCTAGTTAGTTATGTCAGCTGGATAGCCAGCAAGCTAATCAGCAAGCTAGTTAAATCAGCTAGTAAATCAGCTAGTAACTTAGCTAACTAGTTGGCTGGCAACTCAGCTAGTTGTTCAGTTAACTATTGGGCTTGCTCACTTTCCTTCAAGTCAGCTAACTAATTGGCTTGCTCGCCTGCCAACTGGTCAGCAAACTTGTCATCTCACTTGCCAGTCAACAGTCAACTAACTTTTTGGCTCGTTTGCAGGACAACAGGTCAGCTAACTAGTTAGCAGTCTCACCACCGGACTAGCTAATTCAGTTCGCTGTTAGGCTCGCTTGCTGGCCGACTAGTTAAGGCATCTCACACATCAGCTCACTCACTGGCTGACTAGTTAATTTGGCATACATGTCGGCTTACTCATCAGCTGACTAGTTAAGTCTTCTGTCCTGTCAGCTCACTTGCCTGCTGACTAAATCAACTGACCAGTCAGCTCACTTGCTGGCTGACTAGTTAGTTCAACTGACCAGTCGGCTAACTCAATGGCCCTCTAGTTAATTCAACTGACCAGTTGGCTCACTTTCAATACAACTAATTAAGTCAGCTCACCTGTCGTCTCACTCACCAGCTGACTAGTTGTCAGCTAACTGCTTGGCCGACTAGCTGGCAAACTAAGTCAGCTAACCAATCGACCGACTAGTCGGCCAACTTGTCAGCTGACAAGTTAGCTCAGCTAACTTGTCATCTGACTAGTTAGGGTCGCTAACTAGTCAGCCAACTTGTCGGCAGACTAGTTAGGTCAGCAAACAAGCCAGCCAATTAGTTAACTGAGCTAACAAGTGGCACAACTCATCAGTCAACTAAGGGAGCCAGCTAACTAGTCGGCCGACTAGTCAGCCAACTTGTTAAGCCAGCTAAAATGTTAGCCGAGTAGTCACCCAACGTGTTAAACCAGCTAAATATTCGGCTGACTCATCAGCCAACATGTTATGGCACCTAGATAACTCGTTAATCAACTAGTTAATTCAGCTAGTTAACTCGTTTGCCCACTAGTTAAAAGTTACCTAACTCGTTAACCAACTCATTAAATCAGCTAGATATCTTGTTAGCCAACTAGTGAAGTCAGCTAGCTGTCAGCAAGCTATCCTGCTAGCTAGCTAAGTCAGCTAGCTAAGTCAGCTAGCTCACTAGTTAGCTAACTATTTAAGTCAACAACTTAAGTCTGCTACCCAACTAGTTAGCTAATTAGATAAGTCAGCTAGTTATTCAGCTAGTAAAATAGTTAGCTAACTATTGAATTCAGGTAGTTAATTAAACCAGCTAACTCGGTAAGTCAACTAGCTATGTCAGCTAGTTAAGTAAGGTTTCCAATTTAGTCAGCTGGTTAAGACAGCTAGCTAGGTAGTTAGCTAATGGTTTGTTTAAGTCAGCATGTTGAGTCAGGTAGTTAGCTAGATAACTAACGGGTTAAGTCAGTTGGTTGAGTCGGCTAGCTAGTTCGTTAGCAAATGGTTTGAGTCAGCTTGTTGAGTATGCTAGCTAGCTAGTTAGCTAACAAGTTAAGTCAGATAATTAAGTCACCTAGCTAGCACGTTAGATAATGAGTAAGATAAATAGTTATCTAGCTGCTTAAGTCACCTAGCTGGCTAGGCAGCTAATTATTTAAGTCAGCTTGTTAGCTAGGTAGCTAGCTAATTAGCTAACTATTTAAGTCAGCTGGCTGGCTAGCTGGCTAGCTAAGTAGTGATGCAATTAAGTCACCTGGCTAGCCAGCTGGCTAGCTAGTTAAGTCAGCTGGCTAGACAGCTTGCTAGCTAGGTAGCTAGCTAGTTATGTCAGATGTCTAGCCAACTGCCTGGCTAGTTAATTCACCAGTTAAGTCAGCTGACTAGCCTGTTGGCTAGCTAATTAAGTCAGCTAGTTTAGTCAACTGGCTATCCAGGTGACTAGAGAGGGAGAGAACTAGTTAAGTCCGCTGGCAAGTCAGTTGGATAACTAGTTAAGTCAGCTAGATTAGTCACCTGGCTGGCCAGATGCCTAGCTCGTTAATTAACTAGTTAAGTCAGCTGGATAACCAGCTGGCTAGCTAGATATGCCACCTCGTTAAGTCAGCTGGCTAGCCAACTGCATAGCTGGACATATAGCTAGTTAAATCAGCTGGCTAGCCAGCTGGCTAACTAGTTAAGTGACCTAATTAAGTCAGCTCACTAGCCAGTTGGTTATCTAGGTAGCTAGGTAGTTAAGTCAACTGTGAAGCAAAGGGGATTTGTAGGTACTAAGTAGTTAAATCAGCTGGCTAGCCACCTGGCTAGCTATTGGTGACAGCTATTTAAGTCAGCTGGCTAGCCAGCTGGTAACTAGTTATGTCACCTAGTTGTCAGCTTTCTAGCCAGGTGGCAAGCGGGTTAAGTCAGCTAGATAATTCAAGTGGCTAGCCAACTGGCTAGCTAGGTAAATCGCTAGTTACGTCAGCTGTATGTCCAGATGGCTTGTTGGTTAAGTCAGCTAGTTAAGTCAGCTGGCTAGTCACCTGGCTAAGTAGGTAGCTAGCTAATTAAGTCAGCAGGCTAGCCAGCTGGCTAACTCCTTAAGTAAGTGAGTTAAGTTAGCTGGTTAACTGGCTCACTAGCTAGGTGGCTAACTAGTTAAGCCAGCTGGCTAGCTGGATGCTTATCTAGTTAAGTCAGCTAATTATATCAGCTGCTTAGCCAGCTGGCTAGCCAGGTGCCTGGCAAGGTAAGCCAGCTGGTTAGCAGGCTGGTAATGTAGGTGGTCAGCTACTTAAGATGGCTGTCTAGCCAGCTGACCAGCAGGGTGGCTGGCTAGTTAAGTCAGCTGACTATCCGACTGTCCAGCCAGCCAGCTGCTTATTTAAGCTACTGCTGGCCAGCTGGCCAGCCCACTAGCTAGCTAGCCATCAGCCTAGACAGTTAGCCAGCCAAGCATCTAGCTAGTTAAGCCAGCTGACTTCTGTCTAGCGAACCAGGTAGCTATCTAGTTAAGTCGGCTAGCTAGACAGCTAGATAGCTTGTTTGGTTGCTAGTTATAGCAGCTAGATAGCCAGCTTGCTAGTCAGCCAGCTACTTAAGCCAGCCAACCAATCAGCTAGTTAATTAGCTAACTAGTCGGCTACCAACTCAGCTGGCTGGTAAGCTAATTGGTGGACTCACTCGCTTTCCATCAGGTCAGCTAACTAGTGGACTTGATCACTTTCCATCAGATCAGCTAACTAATCAGCTTGCTCACCAACCAACTAGTTAAGTCTTCTGACCCATTGGTTCACTCGCTGGCCCACAAGTTAAGGCAGCTCACCCATCATCTCACTTGCTGTCTGACTAGTCAACTCGGCTCACCAGTTGGCTCACTCTCCAGCTGACTAGGTAAGTCTTCTGACCAGCCGACTAAAGTCAGCTGACAAGTCACCTCAATCGCCGGCAGACTAGTTAAGCTAGCTGAACATTCGGTTTACTCATTGACCAAATAGTAAAGTCAGCTGACAAGTCGTCTCACAGTCCAACTGACTAGATAAGACAGCTCTCCCATCAGCTCACTTGTCATCCAATTAATTAAATCTTCTGACGAGTTGGCTCACTTGCCAGCCAACTAAAGTCAATTGGCCAGTCACCTCACTCGCCAGAAGACTAGTTAGCTCAGCTGACAACTCGGCTCACTCGCTGGCCAACTTGTTAAGTCAAATCACCTGTCGTCTTACTTGTCAAACTAGTAGTTAAGTCAGCTAACAGGTCAGCCGACTACCATTCCAACTATTTAAGTCAGCTAACCAATTGCCCGACAAGTCGACAACTTCTCAGCCAACAAGTTAGGTTAGCTAATTAGTCATTTGACTAGTTAGGTCAGCTAAGTAGTCGACAAACAAGTCATCCTATTAATTAGGTCAGCAAACTAGCCAACCAACAAATAAAATGAGCTAACTAGTAGGTCGATTATTTAATAAAAGAGTTAGCCCAGCTAACTAGTTGGTCGACTAGTCGGCCAACTTGTTAAGCCAGCTAATAAGTTGGCCAAGTAGTCAGCCAATGTGTTAGACCTGCTAACTATTCGCCGACTCATCAGCCAACATGTTGTCACCTAGCTAACTCGTTAAACAACTAGTTAAATCAGCTAGTTAACTCGTTTACCAGCTAGTTAAAGCAGTTATCTAACTTGTTAACCAACTCATTAAGTCAGCTAGTGATCTCGTTAGCCGACTAGATAAGTCAGCTACCTAAATTAGCTAGTTAATTAGCTAGCTAGCAGAGTCAGCTAGCTAAGTCAGCTAGATCACTTGTTAGCTAACTATTTAAGTCAGCTACTTAAGTCTTCTACCTAACTAGTTAGCTAATTAGTTAAGTCAGCTAGTTATTCAGCTAATTAAATAGTTAGTTAACTATATATTTCAGGTAGCTAAGTCAGTTAGCTAACTAGTTAAGTCAGTCAGTTAAGTCAGCTAGCTTAGTAGTTAATCAGTTAGCTAAGTCAGCTAGTTAGGTCAACTTTCTAATTAAGTCAGCTGGTTAATAAAGCTAGCTATCTAGTTATATAACAGGTTAAGACAGCAGGTTGAGTCAGGTGTTAGGTAGTTAACTAATGTGTTATGTAAGCTGGTTTAGTCAGCTAGCTCGCTAGATGACAAATGGGTTGAGTCAGCTGGTTGAGTAGGCTAGTTAGATCATTAGCTAACGAGGCAAGTCAGATGGATGAGTCAGCTGGCTAGCTAGTGAGCTAACATGTTAAATCAACTGGTTGAGTCAGCTAGCTAGCTCGTTATCTAACGAGTTAAGTCAGATGATTAATTCAGCTAGCTGGCACGTTAGATAATGAGTAAGCTAACTAGTTTTCTGGCTGGTTAAGTCAGTTAGCTATATAGACAGCTAACTATTTAAGTCAATGTGTTAGCTAGGTAGCTTGCTGGAGAGCTAATAATTTAAGTCAGCTGACTAGCTAGGTAACTAGTTAGTTAGCTAACAATTTATGTCATCTGGCTAGCTAGGCAGCTAGCTAGTTAAGTCAGCTAGTTAAGTCAACTGGCTAGCCAGCTAGTTAGATAGAGAGCAAGCTAATTAAGTCAGTTGGCTAGCCAACTGGCTAGCTGATTAATTCATCTAGTTAAGAGAGCTGGCTAGCCAATTGGCAAAGTAGGTAGCTAGCTATTTAAGCCAGCTAGATAGTTTCCTAGCTATCTAGTGATGTCAATGAGTAAAGTCAGCTGACTAGCCACCTGGCTAGCTGGTTGTCAGCTAGTTTAGTGAGCTGTCTAGCCAGCTGGCTAGGTAGGTAGCTATCTAGATAAGTCACCTTGCTGGCCAGCAGGCTAGCTGTTCAATTCACCTACTTAAATCAGCTAGCTAGCATACTTTCTAGGTAGGTAGCTAGCCAGCTGGCTAGCTTTATAGCGAGGTAGTTAATTCAGGTGACCACCAAGCAAGTCAGCTATTTAACTCAGCTAGTTAAGTCAGCTGGCTATCCAGCTGTCTAGCTAGGTAGCTAGCTAGTTAAGTCTGCTGGCTAGCCAGTTAGCTACTTCATTAAGTCAGATAGTTAAGTAAGTTGGATAGGCTGTTGGCTAGAGAGGTAGCTAGGCAATAAAGTCAGCTGGTTAGCCAACTGGTCAGCTAGTTAAATCAGCTAGTTTAGTCTGTTGGCTAACCTGCAGACTAGCTAGTTAAGTCAACTCGCTAAGTTACTTGTCTAGCCAGCTTACAATCTATTTAAAAAGGTACTTATGACAGCTGGGTAGCAATTTGACTAGCTATATAGCAAGCTACTTAATTCAGCTGACTACCAAGCAGGCCAGGTACTTACGTCAGTTAGTCAAGTCAGGGGGCTAGCCAGCTGGCTAACTAGGTAGCAAGCTATTTAAGTCAGATGGTTAACCAGTTGGCTAGCTAAACAAGTCAGCTAGTTAAGTCAGCTGGCTAGCCAGCTAGTTAGCTAGATAGAGAGCTAGTTAACTCAGCTGGTTTGCCAGCTGGATCACTAGATAAGTCATTTAGTTGAGTCAGCTGGCTAGCCAGCTCACTAGCTGGTTAAGTCAACTAGTTAAGTCAGCTGGCCAGTCAGCTGGCTAGTGGGTAGCAAGCTAGTTAAATCAGTTGGCTATCAAGAGGGCTAGCCAGTTATGTCATCTAGTCAATTCAGTTGACTTCCCAGCTGGCTAGCTAGGTAGCTAGCTAGTTAAGTCAGCTTGCGAACTCAGTTGGCCAGTCAGCTGGCTAGCTAGGAAGATAGCTAATTAAGTCAACTAGTTAAGTCAACTCTCTACCCTGGTAGCTAGCTATTTAAGTCAGCTAGTTAAGTCAGCTGGTTAGCTAATTAAGTCAATTCAATCAGTTGGCTAGCCAGCTGCTTAGCAGGGTAGCTAGCTGGTTAAGGGAGCTGGCTAGCCAGGTGGCTAACTAGTTAAGAAACTTAGTTAAGTCAGTTCACTGGCCAGCAGGTAGGTCGGTAGTTAAGTAAGATAGCAAGCCAGCAGTTTATGTATGTAGGTAGCTAGTTAAGTCAGCTGGCTAGCCATCAGTCTACCTAGTTATGTCAGCCTGTTAAGTCAGCTGGCTATCCAGCTGTTTAGCTACTGAGCTAGTAGTTAAGCTGGCTAGTTCGCTAAGTCAGCTAGTTAAATCAGCTGGCTAGGATGCTGACTAACTAGGGAACTAGGCAATTAAGTCAGCTGGCGAGCCATCTGGCCAGCTAGTTAAGTCAGCTTGTTTAGTCAACTGGCTAAAAAGCTGGCTAGCTAGTTTAGTCAGCTCGTTAAGTCAGTAGTCTAGCCAGCTGGCAAGCTGGTTAAAAAACTAGTTAAATCAGATGGGTAGCCAGCTGGCTCACTAGTTATTTCAGCTAGTTAAGTCATCGGCTAGATAGGAAACTAGCTAGTTAAGTTAGCTAGCTATCTCAGATAGCTAGCTAATTATGTAAGCTAGTTAAGTCATCTAGCTACATGAAAGCTTGCTAGGTAGCTAGCTAGTTAAATCAGCTAGTTCAGTGAGCTGGCTAGCTGGGTAGCTAGCTACTTAAGGCAGCTAGTTAAGACAGCTGGCTAGCTAGTTAAGTCAGTTAGTAAAGTCAGCTGGCTAGCCAGCTGCCTAGCAGAATAGCTAGCAAGTTAAGTCAGCTGGCTAGCCAGCTTGCTACCTAGTTAAGTCACCTACTTAAGTCAGCTCGATTGCCAGCAGGTTAGCTAGGTAGTTAGGTAGTTAAGTCAGCTGGTAAGCCATTGGGCTAGGTAGGGAGGTAGCTAGTTCAGTCAGCTGGCAAGCCATTAGTTGTTTAGTTATGCCAGCTAGAAATGTCAGTTGGCTATCCAACTGTCTAGATAAGTAGCTAGCTATTTAAGTCTGCTGGCTAGCCTGCTGGCTAGTTCATCAAGTCAGCAAGTTAAGTCAGCTGGATAGCCTGCTGCCTAGCTAGGTAGCTAGGCAATTAAGTCAGGTGGATAGCCAGCAGGCTAGCTAGTCAATTCAGCTAGTTAAGTCAGCTGAATAGCCAGCTAGCTAGTTAAGTCAGCTCACAAGTCAGCTAACCTTTCGACAGTTAGTTAAGTTAGCTCAGTAGTAAGCTTGCTAGTCAGCTAGCTACTTAAGTCAGCTAGGTAGTCTGCTAGCTAGTTAGCTAGACAGTTTAGTCAGCTAGCCAGCTAACTAGCCTGTTAGCTATCTAGTTAAGTCAGCTAGCTAGACAGCTAGAGAGCTTGTTTGGTATCTAGTTATGTCAGCTAGATAGCCAACTAGCTAATCAGGTAACTAGTTAAGCAGCTAGGAAATCAGCTAGTTACTTAGCTAACTAGTCGGCTAGCAACTCTGCAAGCTGTTCAGCTAAGTAGTGGGCTTGCTCACTTTCCATTAGGTCAGCTAAATAGTCAACTCACTCGCCTGCCAACCAGTCAGAAAGCTAGTCGACTCGCTCACCAGCCAACAAGTCAACTAAAGTGTCGGTTTACTCGCAGGCCAACAGGTCAGATGACTAGTTGTCTTGCTTGCCAGCTGACTAAATCAGCTCACCAGTCTACTTGATCGCCAGTCAACTAGTTATGGAAGCTCACTGATAGGCCCACATGCCAGCTGACTAGTTAGTATGGCTCACCTATTGGCTCACTCTCCAGCCAAATAGTTAAGTCTTCTGAACAGTTGGTTCACTCACCAGTCGATTAAAGTCAGCTGACAAGTCAGCTCACTCGCTGGCTGACTACTTAAGTCAGCTGACCTGTTGTCTCACTCATCGACTGACTAGTTAAGTCAGCTGACCAGTCGGTTCACTCGCCAGCCAACTATTTAAGTCAGATAACCGGTCGCCCAAATAGCCAGCAAACTAGTTAAGTCAGCTAACCAATCGTCTGACTAGTCGACCAACTTGTCAGCTGAAATGTTAGCTCAGCTAACTAGTCAACCATCGAGTTAGGCCAGCTAACTAATCGTCCAATGAATTTACCGACTAGTTAGGTCAGCACACCAGTCAGCGAACTAGTTAACCAACCTAATTAGTGGGACAACTCGTCAGTCAACAAGTTAACCCAGCTAACTAGTTGGCCAACTAGACGGCCAAATTGATAACCCAGCAAACAAGTAGGCCGAGTAGTCACGCAACATATTAAACCAGCTAATTAGTAGGCTGACTCATCAGCCAACAAGTAAATTCACCTAGCTAACTCGTTAACCAAGTAAAGTCAGCTAGTTAACTCATTTACCAACAAGTTAAAACTGTTAGCTAATTCAATAACCAACTCGTTAAGTTAGCTATCTCGTTAGCCAACTAGTTGTCAGCTACCTAAGACAGCTAGCTAACCAGATAGCTAGTTAAATTAGCTGGCTAAGTCCACTAACTCACTAGTTAGCTAACCATTTAAGTAATCTACTTAAGTCTGCTACCTAACTAGTTAGTTATTTAGTTAAGTCAGCTAGTTATTCAGCCAGTGAAATAGTGAGCTAACTATTTAATCCAGGTAGTTAGGTCAGCTAGCTAACTAGTTAAGTCAGCCGGTTAATTCAGCTAGCAAAGAAGTTAAGTAAGCTAGCTACTCAGCTAGTTAAGTCAGCTTTCTAATTAAGTCAGCTGGTTAAGACAGCGAGCAAGCAAGTTAGCTAACAGGTTATTTCAGCAGGTTGGTTTAGGTAGTTAGATAGTTAACTAATGGATTAACTCACCTAGTTGAGTCAGCTAGCAAGTTAATTAGCAAACGGGTTGAGTCAGCTGGTTGAGTAGGCTAGCTAGCTAGTTAGCTAATGAGTTATTCAGCTGGATGAGTAATCTAGCTAACTAGTTAGCTAACGAGTTAAGTCATCTGGTTGAGACAGCTAGCTAGTTATTTCAGCTAGATTTGTCAGCTGGCTAGATAGTTTGCAAGCTGGTTAAGCTAGTTAAGTCAGCTAGCTTTATGTTTGCTAACTAGGTAGTTATCCAGTTAAAACAGCCAGTTAAGTCAGCTGGCTAGCTATGTAGGTATCTAGTTAAGTCAGCTAGTTAAGTCAGCTGGCTAGTTAGTAAAAACAGTTAGTTAAGTCAGCTGGCTAGCCAGCTGCGTAGCATGATAGCTAGCTAGTAAGTCAGCTGGCTAGGCAGCTAGCTAGCTAGTTAATTCGCCTAGTTTAATCAGCTCACTGTCCAGCAGGTTAGCTAGGTAGTTAACTAGTTAAGTCAGCTAACAAGCCAGTGGTCTACGTAGGTAGGTACCTATTTAAGTCAGCTAGCTAGCCATCAGGTGTCTAGTTATGTCAGCTAGTTAAGTCACATGGCTATCCTGCTGTCTATCTAGGTAGCTAGCTAGTTAAGTTGGCTGTCTAGCCAGCTGGCCACTTTGTAAAGTCAGCTAGACAAGTCAGCTGGCTAGCCTGCTGGCTAGCTAGGTAGCTAAACAATTAAAACAGTTGGCTGCCCAACTGGCTGACTAATTAGGTCAGTTAGTTAAGTCAGTTGGCTAGGCAGCTTGCTAGCTATGTAGCTTGTTATTTATGTGAGCTGTCTAGTCAGCTGACTAGCTAGTTAAGTCACCTAGTTGAATCAGCTGACTAGCCATTTGGCTAGATATGTAGCTACCTAATTAAGTCAGCTGGCTAGGCAGCTGGCTAGCTAGATAAGTCACCTCGTTAATTCTGCTGGATAACCAACTGGCTAAATATGTAGCAAGCTAGTTAATTCAACTGGCTTGAATGCAGGCCAGCTAGTTAAAACAGCTAGTTAAGTCAGCTGGCTTGCCAGATGGCTATCTATGTAGTGACCTAGTTAAGTCAGTTGGATAGCTGGCTGGCTAACTAAGTCAGCTTGTTAAGTCAGCTGGCTATTCAGATTGCTAGAGAGTTAGAGAGCTATTTAAGTCACCTCTCTGGCCAGATGGATAACTAGTTATGTCAGCTAGTTTTGTCACCTGGCCAGTCCCTAGCTTGTTAATCAACTAGTTAAGTCAGCTGTCTAACTAGTTGTAACTGTCTAACTAGTTAAGTCACTTCATTAAGTTAGTTGGCTAACCAGCTCTCTAGCTAGTTAAAAAGCTAGTCAAGTCAGATGGCTAGACAACTGGCTATCTATTTCAGCTAGATAAGTCAGCTGGCTAGCTATGTAGCTAGATAGTTAAATCAGCTGGTTATTTCAGCTAGCTAGTAAAATGAGCTAGTTAAGTCGGCTAGCTAACTAGATAGCTAGATAGGTAGGAAGCTAATTATTTCAGCTAGTAAAGTCAGCTGGCTATTTAGGTAGCTATCTAGTTAAGTCAGCTAGTTAAGTCAGCTGGCTAGCCAGCTGCCTAGCTGAGTAGCTAGCTCATTAAGTCAGTGAGTTAAGTTAGCTGGCCAGCTAGTTCTGTCAGCTGGTTAAGTCAGCTGGCTAGTTATGTCTCCGAGTTAAGTCAGCTTGCTAGCTCGCTTGTTAGCTAGGTAGCTAGGTAGATAAGTTAGCTGGCAAGCCAACAGGATACATAGGTAGCTAACTAGTTAAGTCAAGTGGCTAGGCAACTGGCTAGCTAGTGATGTCAGCAAGTTAATTCAGCTGGCTAGCCAGGTGGCTAACGAGTTAAGACAACTAGTTTTGTCAGCTGGCTAGCCAAATGGCTAGCTGGATAAGTCAGCTACTTAATTCAAGTGGTTAGCCACCTGTCTAGCTAGGTAGCTAGCTAGTTAAGTCAGCTGGCTAACCAGCTGTCTAGCTGGTTTCATCAGCTAGTTACATCAGATGGTGAGCCACCTGGCAAGGTAGGTAGCTAGCAAATTATTTCAGCTGGCTAGCCTGCTGAGTAGCTAGTTCAGTCAGTGATTTAATTGAGTTGGGTAGCCTGCTGGCTAGCTAGGTGGCTAGCTAGTTAAGCCAGCAGGCTAGCTGGATGGCTATCTAGTTAAGTCACTTAGTTAAGTCAGCTGGATAGCCAGCTGGCTAGCTAAGTGGCTGGCAAGTTAAGACAGCTGGTTAATAGGCTGGTCATATAGGTGGCCAGCTAGTTAAGATGGCTGGCTAGCAGGCTGACCAGCATGGTGGCTCGCTAATTAAGATGGCTGGCTATCCAATTGTCCAGCCAGCCGGCTGGCTATTTAAGCTGGGTGGCTAGCCAGCTGGCCAGCAGGCTAGCTACCTAGCCGGCTGCCTAGCCACCTAGCCAGACAGGTATCTTGCTAGTTAAGCCAGCTGTCTAGCCATCTGGCCAACTAGTTAGTCAGATAGTTAAGTCAGATAGCAAGCCAGCTGGCTCGTTAAGTCAGCTAGCAAGTCAGCTTACTATTCAGCTGGCTAGTTAAGTCAACTAGCTAGTCAGATGTGAGTCCACTAGCTAGTTTAGTTAGCTAGCTAGTCAGCTTATAGTTAAGTCAGCTAGCCAACTAACTAGGCAGTTATCTAGCTCGTTAATTCAGCTAGCTAGAGAGCTACATAGCTTGTTTGCTAGCTAGATATGTCAGCTAGATAGCCAGCTGGTGAGTCAACTAATGAGTTAAGTCAGCTAGCAAATAAGCTAGTTATTTAGCTAACTAGCAGAGTAGCAACTCACCTAGCTGGGCAACTAACTAACTGGCTTGCTCGCTTTCCATCAGTTCAGCTTAGTAGTTGGCTCACTCGCTTGCCAACCGGTCAGCAAACTAGTCGACTCTCTCACCAGGCACAGGTCAACTAACTTGTCGTCTCGCTCACAGGCCAACATGTCAGCTAACTAGTCGGCTTGCTTGCCAGCCGGCTAGTTAATTCAGCTCAGCAGTTGGTTCACTCACCGGCCGACTAGTTAAGCTAGCTCACCCGTCAGCTCACTTGCCAGCCAGCTAGTTAAGTCAGTTTACCTGTCGGCTCATTCAACGGCTGACTAGTTAAGTCTTTTAAAGCATTGAATCACTCGCCAGCCCACTAAAGTCAGCTGAGTAGTCAGATCATTCTCCGGCCAACTAGTGAAGCCAGCTGACCATCAACTCACTCACCAGCCAACTAGTTAAGTCAGCTGACCAGTTGGCTCACTTGCTGGCCAACGAGTTATATCAGCTCACCTGTTGGCTCACTCGTTGGCCATCTAGTTAAGTCAGCTAACCAGTCGGCCGACTAGCCAGCCAACTAATTAAGTCAGCTAACCAATCAGCTGACTAGTATACCAAATTGTCAACTGACAATTTAGCTCAGCATACTAGTTGGCCAACTGGTTAGGGAAGTTAAATAGTCGGTCAAATATTCTGCAGACTAATTAGGTTGGGAAACCAGCAGACAACTAATTTACCTTGCTAACTAGTGAGCCAACTAGTCTGCCAACTAGTTAACCCAGATAATTAATCAGCTGAATAGTCAGCCGACTTGATAAGCCATCTAAGAAGTCGGCCGAGTAGTCAGCCAAAGTGTTGAAGCAGCTAAGTAGTCAGCTGTCTCATCAGCCAAGTTGTCATCTAGCTAACTTGCTAACCAACTAGTTAAGTCACCCAGATAACTCATTTTCCAACTAGTTAAAACAGTTAGAGAATGCATTAACCAACTCATTAAGTCAGCTAGGTATCTGGTTAGGCAACTATTTAAGTCACCTAGCTAAGTCAGCTATTGAACTGGCAACTATTTAAGTCACCTAGCTAAGTCAGCTATTGAACTAGCTAGCTAGCTATGTAAGCTAGCTAAGTCACCTAGCTCACTAGTTAGCTAACTATCTAAGTCAGGTACTTAAGTCTGCTACCTAACTAGTTAGCTAATTATTAAATCAGCTACTTATTCAGCTAGTTAAATAGTTAGCTAACTATTGAATTCAGGTAGTTGTCAGCTAGCTAAATAGTTCAGTCAGCCAGTAAAGTCAGCTAGCTAAATAATTAAGCCAGCTAGCTAAGTCATGTAGTTAAGTCAGCTTTCTAACTTAGTAAGCTGGTTAAGACAGTTATCTAGCTAGTTAGCTAAGTGATTAAGTCAGCAGGTTGAGTCAAGTAGTAGCTAGTTAACTAACGTGTTATGTCAGCTGGTGAAGTCAAATAGCTAGCTAGTTAGCAAACGCATTTAGTCAGCTGGTTGAGTAGGTTAGCTTGCTAGTTAGCTAACGAGTTACGTCAGCTGGTTGAGTCAGCTAGCTAGCACATTAGTGAACTAGTAAAGTCAGATGATTAAGTCAGCTAGCTAGAACGTTATATAACGAGTAAGCTTACTATTTAGCTAGCTGGTTAAGTCAGTTAACTAGCTAGACAGCTAACTATTTAAGTCAGCTTGTTAGCTAGGGTAGCTACCTTTTTAGCTAACTATTTTAATCAGCTGGCTAGCTACATAGCTAGCTAGTTAGCTAACTATTTAAGTCAGCTGGCCAGCTAGGTAGCCATCTAGTTAACTCAGCTAGTTAAGTCAGCTGGATAGCCAGCTGACCATCTAGGTAGCGAGCTAGTGAAGTCAGTTGGCTAGACGGCTGGCTATCTGGTTAATTAAGCTAGTTAAGAGAGCTGGCTAGCCAACTGGCAAGGAAGGTAGCTAGCTACTTAAGTCAGCTGGATAGCTCCCTGGCTATCTAGTGATGTCAGCGAGTTAAGTCAGCTGGCTATCCAACTGGCTAGCTGGTTATATCAGCAAGTTTAGTAAGCTGTCTAGCCAGCTAGCTATATGTATAGCTACCTAGATCAGTCAGCTTGCTAGCCAGCAGGCTAACTGTTCAAGTCAGCTAGTTAAGTCATCTGGCTAGCCTGCCCACTAGGTAGGTAGCTAGCTAGTTAAGTGAGTTGGCTCACCAGCTTGCCAGCTTAAATCAGCTTGGTAAGTCAGTTGGCTAGCCAGCTGGCTATACAGGTAGCCAGCTAGAGAAGCCAGCAGGCTACTCAGCAGAAGAGCTGGTTAAGTCAGCTAGTTAAGTCAGCTGGCAACCAGCTGGCTAGTTAGTTAAGTCAGCTCATTAAGTCAGCTGGCTATCCAGCTGGTTAGCTAGTTAAAAAGCTAGATAAGTCAGCTGGCTAGTTAGGAAGCTACCTATATAAGTCAGCTAGGTAGCAAGTTAAGTCAGCTAGTTAAGTCAGCTGGCTAGCTAGATAGGTAGCTAGGTAGCAAGCTAGTTAAGCCAGCTAGTTAAACCAGCTGGCTGGCTAGTTAGCTAGCTGGTAAAGTCAGCTAGCTAAATCAGCTTGCTAGCTAGTTAAGTCAGTGAGTTAAGTCAGCTGAGTAGCCAGCTGCCTAGCTGGATACCTAGCTAGTTAAGTCAGCTTTCTTGCCAGTTAGCTAGCTAGTTTACTAACCTTGTTAAGTCAACTCACTAGCCAGCTGGTTAGCTAGGTAACTAGGTCATTAAGTCAGCTGGCAAACAAGTGGGCTGCGTAGATAGCTATCTAGTTAAGTCAGCAGGCTAGCCAGCTTGCTAGCTAGGTAGCTAGGGAGTTAGGTTAGCCTGCTAGCCATCTGGCTAGATACCTAAGTCACCTAGTTAAGTCAAATGGCTAGACTTCTGGCTAGCCAGGTAGCTAGATAGTTAAGTCAGCTGTCTAGACTACTGGTTAGTTAACTCACCTAGTTAAGTCAACTGGCTATCGAGCTAGCTAGCTAGGTAGCTTGCTACTTAAGTCAGCTGGCTAGACAGCAGGCCAGCTAGATAACTCACCTAGTTAAGTCAGCTGGCTAGTCTGGTGGCTAGTTATATAGCAAGCTAGTTAATTCAACTAAGTAGAAAGTAGGCCAGCTGTTTAAGTTAGCTAGTTAGGTCAGCTGGCTAGCTGGTTAGCTATGTAGCGAGGTAGTTAAATCAGTTGGCTAGCCAGATGGGTAGCTAATTAAATCACCTAGATAAGTCAGCTGGCTAGTCAGAAAGCTAGATAGGGAGATAACTACTTATGTCAGCTGGCTAGCCAGCTTGCTAACCAGTTATGTCAGGTAGTTGAGTAGCTGGATAGTCAGCTGTCTAGCTGTTTAAGTCAACTAGTTAAGTCAGCTGGGTAGCCAGCTGGCTAGCTAGTTAAGTCAGCTATTTAATTCAGCTATCTTCCCAGCTGGCTAGCTATGTAGCTAGATAGTTAATTCACTAGGCTAGCCAGCTTAGTAGCTGGTTAATCAGCTAGTTAATTCAGATAGCCAGCCACCTGTCTAGCTAGTTAAGTCAGCTAGTTAAGTCAACCGGCTAGTTTGTCAAATCTGTTAGTTAAGCCAGCTGGCTAACCAGCTTATTAGCATGTTAGCTAGCTAGTTAAGTCAGCTGACTAGCCAGCTGGCTAGCAACTTACATCATCTAGCTAAGTCAGTTCACTGACCAGCAGGTTAGCTAGGTAGTGAGGTAGTTAAGTCAGTTGGAAAGCCAGCGGTCTATGTAGGTAGGTAGCTAGTTAAGTGAGCTGGCTAGCCAACAGGCTATCTAATTATGTCAGCTAGTTAAGTCAGCTGGCTATTCAGCTGTCTAGCTAGGTAGCTAGCAAGTTAAGTCTGCTGGCTAGACAGCTAGCTACTTTGTTAAATCAGCTAGTTAAGTCAGCTGTATAGACTAATGGTAAGCTAGGTAGCTAGTCAGTCAATTCAGTTGGCTAGCCAGCTTGCCAGCTAGTTAAGTCAGCTAGTTTGGTCAGCCAGCTAACAAGCTGGCTAGCTAGTTAAGTCAGCTCGTAACATCAGTAGTCTACCCAGCTGGCTAGCTAGTTTAAAAGCTTGTTACATCAGATGGGTAACCAGCTGACTTACTAGTTATTTCAGCTAGTTAAATCACCTGGCTAGCTAGGTAGCTAGCTAGTTAAATCAGCTTGATATGTCAGCTAACTAGCTAGTTAATTCAGCTAGTTGAGTCAGCTAGGCATATGATAGCTAGCTAAGTAGTTAGCTAGTTAAATCAGCTGGTTAAATCAGCTGGCTAGCTAGGTAGCTAGCTAGTTAAATCAGCAAGTTAAGTCAGCTGACTAGCTATTTAAGCCAGTTAGTTAAGTCAGCTGGATAGCCAGCTGCCAAGCACAAAAACTAGCTTAAAATCAGCAGACTAGCCAGTTGGCAAGCTAATTAAGTCACCCAGTTAAGTCAGGTCGTTGGCCAGCAGGTCAACTGGGATTTTAGGTAAAGACAGCTGGCAAGCCAGCAGGCTATGTAGGTAGTTAGCTAGTTAAGTCAGCTGGCTAACCATCCGGCGTCTAGTTGTGTTAGCTAGTTAAGTTGACTGGCAATCCAGCTGTCTAGCTAGGTAGCTAGCTAGTTAAGTCTGCTGACTAGTAGCTTGCTACTTCGTTAAGTCAGCTAGTTAAGTCAGCTGTCTAGCCTCCTAGCTAGCTACATAGCTAGTCAATTAAGTCATCTGCCTAGTCTGCTGACTAGCTGGGTAGCTAGCTAGTTATGAAAGCTGTCCAGCCATCTGGCTAGCTAGTTAAGTCACCCAGTTAAGTCTGCCGACTAGCCAGCTGTCTAGCTAGGTAGCTTGCTAATTAAGTCAGCTGGCTAGACAGCTGGCTATATAGATAAGTAGCCTTGTTAATACAACTGGATAGCCAGCTGGCTAGCTAGGTAGCAAGCTAGTTAACTTAACTGACTAGTAGGCAGGTCAGCTAGTTAAGACAGCTAGTTAAGTCCCCTGGCTATCAGCACTCTAGCTAGGTAGTGACAGAGTTGAGTCATTTGGCTAGCTAGCTGGCTAGCTTTCTAATTCAGCTAATTAAGTAAGCTTGCTATTCATGTGACTAGAGAGGTAGAGAGATAATTAAGTCAGCTGACTAGCCAGGTTGTTAGCTAGGTAGCTACCTAGTTATGTCAACTGTCTAACCAGCTGTCTAGCTAGTTAAGTCATACAGTTAAATCAGCTGACTAGCCAGCTGGCTAGCTAGTTAGTTGATAGTTAAGTCAGCTGGCTAGGCAGCTGATTAGCTAGATAAATCACCTAGTTAATTCAGCTGGATAGTCAACTGGCTAGCTATGATGAAAGCTAGTTAATTCAAATGAATAGAAAGCAAGCCAGGTAGATAAGACAGCTAGGTAAGTCAGCTGGCAGGCCATATGGCTGAGTAGGCAGTTACCTAGTTAAGTCAGTTGGCTTGCCAGCTGGGTAGCTAATTAAGTCAGCTAGTTATGTCAGTGGGCTATCCAAGTGGATGGAGAGCTAGTTAAGTAGCTAGCAAGCCAGTTGGATAACTAGTAAAGTCAGATAGTTTAGTCACCTTGCTTTCCAGCTGCCTAGCTCGTTAATCAACTAGTTAAGTCATCTGGCTAACCAGCTGGCTAGCTGGTTAAGTCACCTCGTTAAGTCAGTTGGCTAGTCAGCTCACTAGCTGGTTAAAAAGGTAGTTGAGTCAGAGGCTAGACAGCTGGCTATCAAGTTAATTCAGCTGGTTGAGTCAGCTTGATAGCTTGGTAGCTAACTAGCTAAGTCAGCTAATTATGTAAGCTAGCTAGCTAGTTAAGACAGCTAGTTAAGTCAGCTAGCTAGCAGATGTCTAGCTAGGTAGCTAGCTAGATATTTCAGCTAGTAAATTTAGCTGGCTATCTAGGTAGCTAGCTATTTATGTCAGCTAATTAAGTCAGCTGGCTAGAAAGTTAAGTTAGCTAGTTAAGTCAGCTGGCTAGACAGCTGCCTAGCTTGGTTGCTAGCTAATTAAGTCAGCTGGCTACCCAGCTGGTTAGCTAGTTACATCACCTAATTAAGTCAGCTTGCTAGCCAGCTGGTTAGCTAGGAAGCTAGGTAGTTAAGTCAGCTGACAAGCCAGCGGGATAAGTAGGTAGCTAGCTGGTTAAGTCAGCTGGGTAGCCACCTGGCTAGCTAGAGATGTCAGCTAGTTGTGTCAGCTGGCTGGACAGCTGACTAACTAGTTATGTAGCTAGTTGTGTCAGCTGGCTATCCAGCTGGCTAGCTGTTTAAGTCAGCTAGTTATTAGCTGGCTATCCACCTGGCTAGATAGGTAGCTAGCTAATTATGTCAGCTGGTTAGCAGGCTGACTAGCTAATTTTGTCAACAAGTTAAATGAGCTGGCTAGTCGCCTGGCTAGCTAGGTTGCTAGCTATTTAAGCCAGCTGGCTAGCCCGATGGCTATCTAGTTAAGTCAGCTAGTTAAGTCAGCTGGTTTGCTAGCTGCCTAGCTAGGTGGTTGGCAAGTTAAGCCGGCTGGTTAGCAGTCTGTTCAGGTAGGTGGCCAGCTAATTAAGCTGGCTGTCTAGCTGGCCGAACATCAGGGTAGCTGGCTAGTTAACACGCCTGGCTATCCTACTCTACAGCCAGCCTGCTGGCTATTTACGCCAGCTGGATAGCCAACTGGACATCTCACTAGCTAGCTAGCCAGCTGCCTATCCAGCTACCCAGCCAGTTAGCTAGCTAGTTAAACCAGCTGGCTAGCCCTCTAGTCAACCAGGTAGCTAGCTAGTTAATTCAGCTGTGTAGCCAGCTAGCCAGGATCCTAGCTACTCAGTTAGTTAAGTCAGCTAGCTAGCCAGCTAGCTCGTTAAGTCATCTAGTAAGTTAGCTAACTATTCAGCTAGCTAGATAAGTCAGCTAGCTAGTTAGTTTGCTAGTCAGCTAGCTAGTTAAGTCAGCTAGCTAGTCAGGTCGCTAGTCAGTCAGATAGTGAAGTCAGCTAGCCAGCTAACTAGTCAGTTATTGAGCTAGCTAAGTCAGCTAGCTAGACAGCTAGATAGCTTGTTTGCTAGCTAGTTATGTCAACTAGGTAGCAAGATAGCTAGCTAGTTAGGTCAGCTAGCAAATCAGCTAGATAATTAGCTAACTAGTCGGCTGGCAACTAAAGTAGCTGGTCAGCTAACTAGTAGTCTCCTTCACTTTCCATCAGGTCAGCTAACTAGTCGGCTCACTTGCCTGCCACCCGGTCAGCAAACTAGTCAGCTCACACACCAGCCAACAGGTCAACTCACTCTTCGACTCTCTCACAGGCCAACAGATCAGCTAACAAGTTGGCTTACTCGCCAGTCGACTAGTTAAGTCAGATCTGCAGTCTGCTCGCTTGATTGCCGACTAGTTAAGTCTGACCAGTCGGCCCACTCCCCAGATGACTAAAGTCAGCTGACCAGTCAGCTCACTCACCAGCCAACTAGTTAAGTCGGCTGATCATTTGACTCACTCTCCAGCCAACTAGTTAAGTCAGTTGACCAGTCAGCTCACTCTCTGGCCGACTGGTTGCTTCAGCTGAACAGTCAGCTCACTTGCCGGCCAACTAGTTAAGTCAGCTCAGCTGTTGGCTCACTTGCTGGCCGACTAGCTAATTCAGCTAACCGGTCAGCTTACTAGCCAGCCAACTATTTAAGTAAGCTAACCAATTGGCCGACTAGTGGGCCAACTTGTCAGCTGACAAGTTAGGTCAGATAACTAGTCAGCCGACTAGTCAGGTCAGTTAACCAGTGGGCCAACTAGTCGGCCAAGTAGTTAAATCAGCAAACTAGCAAGACAACTAGTTAACGAGTTAACCAGGGGGGCCAATACGTCAGACAACTAGTTAAACCAGCTAAATATTAGGCCAACTATACGGCCAACTTGTTAAGCCAGCTAACAAGTGACCCGAGAAGTCAGCCAACGTGTTAAAACAACTAACAAGTAGGCCTATTCGTCAGCCAACAAGTTTATTCACCTAGCTAACTAGTTAACCAAGTAGTTAAGTCAGCTACTTAACTCACTTAAAAACTAGTTAAAGCAGTTATTTAACTCATTAACCAACTCGCTAAGTATGGTAGTTATCTCGTTAGCCAACTAGTTAAGTCAGCTAGCTAAGTCAGCTATATAACTGGCTAGCCAGTTAAGTCACCTAGTTTAGTCAGCAGGCTAGCCATCTGGCAAGCTATATAGCAAGCTAGTTAATTCAGCTGACTAGCAAGCAGGCCATCTATTTAAGTCAGCTAGTTAAGTCAGCTGGCTAGCCAGTTGAATACTTCTTTAAGTCAGCTAGTTAAGTCAGCTGGTTACCCTCTTGGCTAGCTATGTAGCTTGGCAATTAAGTCATCTGGCTAGTCAGTTGGCTAGTTAGGTAGCTAGCTATTTATATCAGCAATCCAGCCAGCTGGCTAGCTAGTTATGTCACCCAGTTAAGTCAGCTGACTAGCCAGCTATCTAGCTAGGTAGCTTGCTAGTTAAGTCAGTTAGCTAGACAGCTGGCTAGCTAGATAAGTAACCTAGTTAATTCAGTTAGAAAACCAGATGGCTAGCTATGAAGCAAGTTAGTTAATTCTATTGACTAGAAAGCAGGTCAGCTAGTTAAGACAACTAGTTGTCAGCTGGCTACCCAGCTCTCTAGCTAGGTAGTGACATAGTTAAGTCAAGTGGCTAGCCAGCTAGCAAGCTAATTAAGTCATCTAGTTAAGTCCACTTGTTATCCAGGTGGCTAGAGAGGTAGAGAGCTAGTTAAGTCATCTGTCTAGCCAGCTGACTAGCTAGTAAAGCCACCTAGCTAAGTCAGCTGACTAGCCAGCCGGCTAGCTAGGTAGCTTGCTATTTAAGTCAGCTGGCTAGACAGTTGGTTAGCTAGATAAGTCACCTAGTTAATTCTGCTGGATAGCCAGCTGGCTAGATATGTAGCTAGCTAGTTAATTCAAATGGCTAGAAAGCAGGCCAGCTAGTTAAGAAGGATAATTAAGTCAGCTGGCTAGCCAGCTGGCTAGCTAAGTAATGACCTAGTTAAGTCAATTGGCTAGCCAGATGACTAGCTAATTAAATCAGCTAGTTAAGTCAGCTAACTATACAGGTGGCTAGAGAGCTAGAGAGTGAGTCAAGTCAACTTGCTAGCCAGCTGGATAACTAGCTATGTCAGCTTGTTTAGTCAAATGGCTAGCCAACAGGCTAGCTGGTTAAGTCAGCTAGTTTAGTCAGCTGTCTAACGAGCAGGCTAGGTAGGTGTCTAGCTAGATAAGTCGGCTTGCTAGCCAGCAGGCTAGCTGTAAAAGTCAGTTAGTTAGGTAGCTGGCTCACCTGCTGGCTAGGTAGGTAGCTAGCTAGCTAGTTAAGTGAGCTGGCTAGCCAGATTACTAGCTAATGTCAGCTATGTAAGTTAACTGGCTAGCCAGATGGCTAGAGAGGTAGCCAGCTAGTTAGGTGAGATGGCTAGCCAGCTGACTATCTGCTTAAGTCAACTAGTTAATTCAGCTGGCAACCAGCTGGCTAGCAAGTTAAATCAGCTCATTAAGTCAGTTGTCTATACAGCTGGTTAGTTATTTAAGAAGCTAGTTAAATCAGAGGGTTATACATCCGGCTAGTGAGTTATTTCAGTTAGTTAAGTTAGCTGACTAGCTTGGAAGCTAGCTATATACGTCAGATTGATATGCCAGCTAACTAGCTAGTTAAGTCAGCTAGTTAACTCAGCTGGCTAGCTAGATAGCTAGCTAGGCGGCTAGATAGTTAAGCCAGCTAGTTAAGACAGCTAGCTAAGTCAGTTAGCTAACTAACTAGCTAGCTAAGTCAGCCAGCTAAGTCAGCTAGTGCACTAGTTAGGTAATTATTTAAGTCAGCTATAGAACTCTGCTACCTAACTAGTTAGCAAATTAGTTAAGTCAGCTCGTTATCCAGCTAGTTAAATAGTTACCCAACTATTTATTTTAGGTAGTTGTCAGCAAGCTAACAAGTTATGTCCACCAGTTAAGTCAGCTAGCTAAGTAGTTAAGTCAGTTATCTAAGTCAGCTAGTTAAGTCAGTTTTCTAATTAAGTCAGCTAGATAAGACAGCTAGCTAGCTAGTTCACTAATGGCTTAAGTCAGCTGGTTGAGTCAGTTAGCTAGCTAGTTAGCAAACAGGTTGAGTCAGCTGGTTGAGTAGGCTACCTAGGTAGTTAGCTAATGAATTAAGTCATCTGGATGGTCAGCTAGCTAGATAGAGAGCTAACGAGTTAAGTCAGCTGGTTGAGTCAGATAGCCAGGTCATTAGCTAAAGAGTTAAATCAGATGATTATGTCACCTAGCTAACACGTTAGGTAATGATTAAACTAACTAGTTAGGTAGTTTGTTAAGTCAGCTAGATAGCAAGGCAGCTAACTATTTAAGTCAGCTTGTTAGCTAGGTAGCTAGCTGGTTAGCTAACTATTTAAGGCAGCTGTGTAGCTAGGCAGCTAGCTAGTTAGCTAACTATTTAAGTAAGCTGGCTAGCTAAGTAGCTGCTAGTTAAATCTGCAAGTTAAGTAAACTGTCTAGCAAGCTTGAAGCTTGGTAGGAAGCTAGTAAAGTCAGTTGGCTAGCCAGCTGACTAGCTGGTTAATTCAGCTAGTTAACATAGCTGATTTGCAAAATCATTAGGTAGGTACTAGCTAGTTAAGTCTGCTAGATAGCTACCTGGCTAGCTAGTGATGTCAGTGCGTTAAATCAGCTAGCTAGTCTACTGGCTAGCTGGGTAAGACAGCCAGTTTAGTCAGCTATCTAGCCAGCTGGCTATGTAGGTAGCTAGATAAGACAACTTGCTAGCCAGCAGGCTACTTGTTCAAGTCAGCTAGTTAAGTCTTCTGGCTAGCCTGCTGGCTTTGTAGGTAGCTATCTAGTTAAGTGATGTGGTTAGCCAGGTTGCTAGCTTAAGTCAGCTAGGTAAATCAGCTGACTAGCCTGCTAGCTAGATAGGTAGCCAGCTAGTTATGTCAGTTGGCTACCCAGCTGACTAGCAGATTATGTCAGCTAGTTAAGTCAGCTGGCAGCCAGCTGGCTAGCTAATTAAGACAGCTAGTTAAGTCAGCTGGTAACCAGATGGCTAGTTAGTTAAGTCAACTCATTCAGTCAGTTGGCTATTCAGCTACTTATCAAGTTAAAAAGCTTGTTAAGATAGATGGCTAGTCATCTGGCTAGCTAGTTATTTCAGCTAGTTAAGTCAGCTGGCTAACTAGGAAGCTAGCTATATAAGTCAGCTAGTTATGGCAGCTAGGTAGATAGTTAAGTCAGCTAGTTAAGTCGGCTGTTTAGCTAGATAGCTAGCTAGGTAGCTATCTAGTTAAGCCAGCTAGTTAAGCCAGCTGGATAGCTAGATAGATAACTGGTTAAGTCAGCTAGTTAAGTCAGCTGGCTAGCTAGTTAAGTTAGTGAGTTAAATCAGCTGAATAGCAAGCTGCCTAGCTGGGTAGCTAGCTAGCTAAATCAGCTGGCTAGCCAGTTAGCTAGCTAGTTAAGTAACCTAGTTAAGTCAGCTCACTAGCCACCTGGTTAGCTAGGTAGCAAGGTAAAGTCAGCTGGCAGGCCAGCAGGCAATGTAGGTCACTAGCTAATGAAGTCAGCTTGCTATCCAGCTGGCTAACTAGGTACCTAGGCAGTTAAGTCAGCCTGCTAGCCAGCTAGCCAGCTTAAGTCACCTAGTAAAGTCAGTTGACTAGGCAGCTTGCTAGCTAGGAAGCTAGATAGTTAAGTGAGCTGTCTAGTCCACTGGTTAGCTAGTTATGTCATCTAGTTAAGTCAGCTAGATATCCAGGTGTCTGGTTACATAGCTTCCTAGTTAAGTCAGCTGACTAGACAGCTGGCTAGCAAGTTAAGTCACCTAGTTAAGTCTGCTGGTTAGCCACCTGGCTAGCTATGTAGCAAGCTAGTTAATTCTGCTGACTAGCAAACAGGCCAGCTATTTGTCAGCTATTTAAGTCAGCTGGCTAGTCAGCTGGCTAGCCAGCTGGCTAGCGAGGTAGAGAGTTAGTTAAATCAGGTGGCTAGCAGGCTAGCTTGCTAATTAAGTCAGCTAGTTAAGTCAACTGGATAGCCAGCTGGCTAGCTAGGTAGAGAGGTAGTTAAGTCAGCTGCCCAGCCAGTTGGCTAAATAGATAAGTCAGCAAGTTGAGTCAGCTGGCTAGCCAGCTGGCTAGCAGGTTAAGTCAACTACTGAGTCAGATGGTTAGGCAGTTGGATAGTTAGATAGCAAGCTAGTTAAGTTAGCTGGCTAGCCCACTCGCTAGCTAGATAAGTCCGCTAGTTAAGTCATCTGGCTAGCTAAGTAGCTAGCTAGTTAAGTCAGTTAGTTAAGTCAGCTGGCTAGCCAGCTGCCTAGCAGTGTAACCAGCTAGTTAAATCAGCTGGCTTGCTAGCTGGCGAATTAGTTATGTCATGTATTTAAGTCAGCTCGCTGGACAGCAGGTTAGCTAGGTAGCTAGGTAGTTAAGTAAGCTGGCAAGACAGCTCTCTAGCTAGGTAGCTAGCTAGATAAGTCTGTTGGTTAGCAAGCTGGCTACTAACTTAAGCCAGCTAGTTAAGTCAGCTGGATAGGCTGCTGGCTATCTAGGTAGCTAGGCAATTAAGTCAGCAGGTCAGCCAGCTGGACAGCTAGTTAAGTCAGCTTGTTTATTTAGCTGGATAACCAGCTGGCTAGCTAATTAAGTCAACTCATTATGTCAGTTGTCTAGCCAGATGGCTAGCTAGCTCAAAAGCTAGTTACATCAGATGAGTAGCCATCTGGCTCGCTAATTATTCCAGCTAGTTAAGTCAGCTGTCTAGCTATGTAGCTAGCTAGTTAAGTCACTTATTTAGGTCTGCTAGCAACAAGATAGCTAGCTAGGTAGCTAACTAGTTAAGTCAGTTAGTTGATCAGCTGTCTAGCTAGTTAAGTCAGTTAGTTAAGGCTCCTGGCTAGCCTGCGGCCTAGCAGGATAGGTAGCTAGTTAAGTCAGCTGGCTAGTCAGCTGGTTAGCTAGTTAAATCACCTAGTTAAGTCAGCTGGCTGGCCAGCAGGTTAGCTAGGTAGTTAAGTAGTGAAGTCAGCTTGCAACACAGGGGGATATATATGTAGGTAGCTAATGAAGTAGGTTACCTAGCTAGTCATCAGGCGTGTAGTTATGTCAGTTAGTTAAGTTAGAGGCTTTCCAACTCTCTAGCTAGGTAGCCTACTCTGCAGGCTAACCAGCTGGCTACTTTGTTAAGTCAGCTTTTAACCTCAGCTGGCTAGTCTGCTGGCTATCTAGGTAGCAAGGCAATTAAGTAAGCTGGCTAGCCATATGGATAGCTAGTTAAGTCAGGTGGCTAGACAGCTTGCTAACTAGGTATCTATCTAGTTATGTCAGCTGTCAAGTCAGCTGGCTAAATAGTTAAATCACTTAGTTAAGCCAGCTGACTAACCAGCTGGTTACCTAGGTAACTTGCTAGTTAAATCAGCTGACTAGCCAGCTGGCTAGCTAGGTAGCTTGCTAGTTAAGTCAGTTAGCTAGAAAACTGGCTAGCCTGTTAAGTCACCTAGTTAATTCAGCTGGGTTGCCAGCTAGCTAGCTATGTAACAAGCGAGGCAGAGGCAGGAGAACGGCTGGAGGCCAGGAGCCCAAGGACAGCCTGTGCCAGGCAGGGAGACCCTGACTGCACCCATCCAAACAGGGGGTCTGGGGTCAAGGTGCACATCCTCTCTGCCATTCCAAAGACCAAGGCTGGAGCCCGTGATTGCAAGACTGGTGATGAACGATGATCATGTTCCCATGCCCAGCCTGGGTCACAGAGCCAGAACCTGTCAGCATAAACATCTGAATCATAGACAGATTCTCAACTGCACATGGGGTGTTCACAGGGCGACCAGCTTTAGAGCCAGGAAAATGGAATTGCAGGGAACAAATGTCCCTGGGTGAGGGATGTGATGTGCCCCTGGCCTTACTTGGCAGAAGGTTCCTATTTCCAAATCGGAGGGTCGGCAAGCCTGTGCACATTTGTCACCTCGAAGAGGAGAGCCAGCAGGAACCCAGCCAGGCAGATTTGGGAAATCCCACACCAAAGGGGGCCCACCTTTGGGGGAGTGGGGGCTGAAAGGTGCCGAGCTTGGGGGACCCTCACATGTGGAGTGGGCAAGGGGGAAGGACTGATGGCAGAACCTTTGCAATAGAATGCATTTCTTTTTTCCTTCCTTCCTTCCTTCTTTCTTTCTTTCTTTCTTTCTTTCTTTCTTTCTTCTTTCTTTCTTTCCTTTGTTTTCTTTCCTCACAAGGTTTCTCAGGCTACTTTCAATCCACCCAACTTGGGCCAAGCTCTCGGCCTGGTCCTCCCAAACTGCTGCAATCACAAGCTTTCCATTTGGTCTACATCCTGGCCTTCTTTTCAGGTCTTGAACTCTGGTCTGTAGGTGATTCTCCCACCAAGGCCTGCCCTCTCCCAAGATTTTCTCGGTTTTGCTTGAGGTTGAAGTGGGGCTTGCTATGGTGTCCAGCCTGGTCTCAAGCTCCCGGGATATGGCCATCATCATCTAGGCCTCCTTGTGTGCAGAGGAGCCAGGTGTCAATAGCCCTGCTGTCCCTGCATCCCAGAAGGTTTGAGTCATGATTTCACTATCCTTGATGTGAACTCTGAGAGGAGCCACGGGTCCAGCCTGGGGAACAAAGAGGGCAGAGGGCTATGTGCCCTATCTGAGACATGCCCATGTGCCAAGCGCTCCCCCAGGGTGAGGCCTCGGCAGGTGATTCCATCCACCATCTCCAGGGTCCTGGATCGTCAGAAGGGAGTAGGCCTCATGGTGGGTTCCCGAGAAGGCTGTGAAAGCTGGGCTCAGGTGCTCATGCCAATCAATCTGGTACTCTGGGAGGCCGAAGTGAGAGGATGGCCTGAGCCCCCAGGTTTGAGACCAGTCCAGACACCTGGAAGAGACCTCGTTTCTATAAGAAGTCAAATAAAGTAACCCAGCGTGGTGGCAAACACCTGTCATTCTGGCCACTTGGGAAGCTGTGGTGGAAGTATTGCTAGAACCCATCCATTGGAGGTCGTGGTGGCTGAAAGCAGGCCCCTGCACTCCAGCCTGGGTGACAGAACAGGGCTCAGACTCAGAATAATAATACCAACCACCAGCACCACCACAACCACTGGCCGGGCTCAGGGACTCAGCCTGGCATCCTGGCCCAGGAGGGTGGATGGCCTGAGGCTGCAGGTTTGACACCAGCCCAGGACATGGGGTGAGACATCTTCTTGGCCATCAGAATTGAATCCAAATATTAGCCAGGCGTGGTGGTGCAGGCCTGTCATTCCATCCACTCAGGGTTCTGAGGTGGGAGGATCACCTGATTCTAGCAGGTGAAGTCTACTGTGACTGTGAACCAGCCCCTCAGTTCTGGCCTGGGTGACAGAGCGAGATTCCGACACCAAATAATAATAATCATGACCAGCACCACCACCAACACCATTGCCACTCAGCATGAGGAGTCAACCACAGGGATGGCAGAGGAAAGACACTTTCTGGCCTGTCATCCGTGGGAGGTTTCAACATTGGCCACTGGGCACGTCCATCCTGCACCTTCCGCCACGCGTCCAAGAAGGCCTGTCTCCAACCTCCACACTTGTGCCCCACTTCAAAGATGCATGTGAGCTCATGGAACAGATGGCCCCTGCTAGGGTGGCCATCGGGTACAGAGCAATCAAGGTGATCTGGGAAAGCCACAGCCAGTCAAGCTTCCAGTCCAACGGTCTGCAACTTTTGGGCATGGGGTGTGCCCCTTCTTTTTCTGATCACTCCTTTGTCCCCCACCGATGCGGACCTTTCCCTGGGGAGCCTTGGATGCCTGTCATGATGCATGTAGCAGACGTGTTTTTTTTTTCAGGAATCTCTGTATGCCAGGCTGCAGTGTGGTGGCACAATCATGTCTTCCAGGTCCCCGACCAATGGGGCTCAGCTGGTCCTCCCGAGCCCTGGTTGCTAATTTAGAGTCACAGTCCCCAGGCATCAATAATTTCAGAAACCAATTATATCTGTCATTTGACATTCTGGGAAGATAATAGGGGCTATCAGTTACCATAACTTTTGTATGGGAGTTTAAACAAACCAAAATATCAAGTGACCTTCTGATTTTTTAGGTAAACTAAGACGTATTGGAGGAGAACTTGAACTACCTGAAAAAGAAAAATTATGATTAATAACTATTTTGACCTGTGATGAAAAAAGAGTGGGGCCCCTAATAAAGAGGAATGATTAGTAAAACAGTAATAATCTCAGCATCCCATGTAACAGGCTGGAACACTGGAGGGTTTGGGGTATAAGCCCAATAAGATTTTGATGAATATATACAACCCACCTGGCACACTATAATAGCCAGCATAACAACAAAAACAGTAGAGGGAGTGCGAGAAATGTTTTGAAAGTGAACGAGATCCTCAGTGTTATGAGTGAGCAGCTTGATTTGCTCCAATGTGGGCAGTCTACACTGTGTAGTCAAAACAGCTCATGGGTAACGTCTGGGTTGAGGAGTGGGAGGTGACAAACGAATAGACATCTTCAGTCAAGTTTGTGGGTTGAAGAGGTTGTTGAATGGTGAGACGTTTCAACTTTGACACCAACACCTTCTCATCATCATCTGCATCCAACTCATCTGATGGCATCATTTATGTCTCATTGGCTGTACCTCTACAGGGGTGGGGGGCTGAACATGTCTAATTAGATGATTTGGTACACAAATAAGTGAAAGTAAGTCTTGTGGAAAAGCACACCACATCCTCTCCTGCATGTTAAAGAACATCAGTCCCTTTCCATTGACCTGTAAGAAGATCTTTTCATTTTACCTTTGGTTTAACATTAGTCTGAGGACTCTAAAGTCTTATCATAACTTAATGTCTTGAGGGTCCAAATTGAGATGATTAATTAAAAACATAGCATGATTGGGATATGATGGGGATAACTATATCTGAATTCACCTTCCTGCAATTTAATTATTTGATTTTTAAAATATTGATGGACTAGCTCGACTATAGTTTGACCTTAAGGATTATATGGAATTCCTATAGAATCTAAGTACAAAACGACTGAAAAGCTTTTGATGCATAAGCACAAGCATTATCAGTTTTTAATTGTTTAGGAATACCGACCTGTGAAAAACAAAAGAATTTATGTTGGACTACATCTTTACAGACTTCCCCAGTTCTGTGTGAGGCTAAAATTACATGGGAAAATGTATCCACTATCACATGTAGAAATGACAATTTCCCAAAACTTTGGAAATGGGTAACATCCATTTGCCACGAAACATTAGGTTTTAATCCATGGGGATTAACTCCTGAGGGGAGGGGGTTATTAGTGTAGGACACGAAGTACAATTTTTTATCATTTGTCCAGTCCTTTCTCTTGGAATGTGAAACTGGTGCCTTAAAACTGTAGCGATTTGGTGATGACTTTTATGGGATTGCTGAGCTTGATTGACTAAAGAATCTACAAGGAGAGAGCACATGACCGATTTTATGAAGGCATCTGCTAATTGGTTACCTTGATGTAGAGGTCCAGGGAGTCCTGAATGAAATCTAATATGACCTATGAAAAATGGGCAGTTTCTAACAATTATTAGTTGCTGTAATTGGATAAGTAAAACAAGAATAGTTGTCTTATTATCAGGAATGGTGGCAGTTTTAATGTGAGGAAACAGCCCTTTTATATAACAGAAATTAATATAGAAAGACAATGTTTTTCCTCTTAAAGCAAGATGGTAACTAACCACAATCCCTCCCCGCTTAGAGCCACTTGCTGGAAGTCTTTTTACGCCAATGGGAAAATCTAAATTATCTGGATATTTTTCTTCATGATACCTAGCTGCCTCTTCTTTTAAGTTTTCCTTATCCTCAGAGGGTAGAGGATCATCATCAACAGGGGCAGTGGCTAACATTGCCTGGGAAAGAAAAGGGGTTAGTAAGGGAATTCTTTCACCTGGTTCCTCTTTTACTTTGATGGGCATTTCATCAACCTTTTTTTGTGGATCTAAGACATTTCTAATTATATTCCATGATGCAAAAGTATCTACAAGCACTCGTTCCAGACTGTGGAGAGTGTAATACACTTTCAATTTTTCACAAAACTTTGTTCATGTTTCTAAATTAACGATGCCTTCTTCAGGGAAGCAGGGGCACTGATGTTGCACAAAATGGAAAAAACGAGATAATCGTGTAGAGGAAACTTTATTTATATTTAGGGGGGGTTGGAGTCTCACTCTGTCACCCAGACTGGAGTGCAGTGGCCTTTCTTGGCCACTGCAACCTCGACCTGCTGGGCTCTGGTGATCTGTCCATCTCAACCTTCCTTGTATCCAGAATTACAAGAAAGGGCTACCATGCCCGTCTGATTTTTTTATTTATTGTAGAGATGAGGTCTCGCCAAGTTGCCCAGTAGGGTCTCGAATCCGCGAGCTCAGGCAATTCACTCACGTTAGCCTCTCAAAGTGCAGTATTACAGGCTGAGTCACCGAATCCAGCTTAGAGGAAACTTTAATTCCTCTTTTAGAAAGCATACGCACTTATGAGCAATTTTCTTTCTTTAAATTCACTCCGGCCCATGATCACATCATGGCTCTAAAACTGCTTACTCTTCCTAGCTCTTCCTGTCTCTACAGAGGGGTCTGCAGCACGCTAGGTAAGTTCCATTCCCTTCGGATTAAAGTATGGCTTAACTTTCAGATCCCTGTTTGGGCACCACTTGCCAGAGTCCAGGTTCAGCAGGTCAGGGTTTCCTGAACAGGAACAGCATCGATGTAGGAGAAAACTTGGACACTCTCTCTGTTGTTATGCAGCAAAGATGCCAATTTATTTTTCTTTTCAAGTTCATTTTATACTTTTTGTTACATAGAGTTTGGACTTCAAACCCAGACATATTTATTTTGTTTTGATCATTGTTAAACACGATGAAATACTGTCTGTCTTCCCTCAAATTTGCTACAATGTATCCACTAATAGAATCTTTAAAGCATGTAATTTTTCACAACATGTTTTCTCAAACTATTAACCTTAACCATCTAAACTTTTAACAACATATAATGCCTAACTTATGTTTTACTAGACTTTTATTGTTTCTAAATACAATTACAAAGCATTTTCTATTTCAACTTTTCTATGTTAATCACCTACTCCAAAATGCAAAAAGTTTGTGTATACTGCAAACTATAGGTCCATCCATCTGTTTTCTTGCATAAATGGCCACACCTAAAATTAAAACACTCGCAATCATCACAACAACCTTTTTTGTCAAGCTAAAAGTATCTATATAACACTTCACAATTAGCAAATTGAAAACATCTCCAAAGCTCTCTAATTAGTAGCCAACTTAAAAAACTAAAACTAATAAGACTATTATGATACCATATATGATGTTTAAAATTTGCGTCTATAGTCCCCTGAGAGAAATAAAGAGAGCATTGATGCATACTCAACCCAAGGCTCCCAGGGGTAGGAGAGTGCCACCCATAGTTTTTAACCATTGTTGCCGGTTCAAACACCAAAAGTGTGGGGACAGAGAAACTCAAGAGGAGGGTCATATTTTGGCACAAAAATTTCCCTTTCACTAATTGCTTGTTTCTACTAATAGAGTCTTATAATAGACTACTATTTTTTTCATCCCCCAACTCTTTGGATACCAACGGCAATCATAACAAGATGAGTAGAAGAAGAAGGGCCGATAGCGGCCCTGAGGGGCCCTGTTCCTGGGGTCTTTGGCCTTATGGACCCTGGGTCATCGGAATGGAGCAGACCTCATGGTGGGTCCAGAGAGGGGTTTGGAGGTCAGGTGTGGGTATCATGCCTGTCATCCCAGCGATCTGGGGGAATGAGGCAAGAGGATGGTTTGAGCCTCCAGGTTTAAGACTAGCCCAGGCAACTTGGTGAGACCTTGTCTCTACAAGAAGCCAAAAAAATGAGCCATGCATGGTGGCACATACCTGTTTTTCTGGCCACTTGGGAAGCCACGGTGGGAGGATCACTGGAACCCAGTTGGTGGAGACCCTGGAGGCCGAGATTGGATCCCCGAGCCTCAGCCTGGGAAAAAGAGTGAGACTCCTACTCAGAATAATAATACTAATCTTCACCACCACAATCACAGGCCTGGCTCAGGGACTCTTCCTGGCCTCCTGGCCTTTTGGAAGGCAGGAAAGTTGATGACCTGAGCCTGAGGGTTCAACGCCAGCCTTGGCCATGGGGAGAGACCTCGTCTCGGCCATCAGAAATAAATCTAAAGATTAGCCAGGCATGATGGCACAGGCCTGTGATTCCAGGCACTTGGGGGGCCTATGCGGGAGTATTTCCTGATCCTGGCAGGTGCTGTCAGCAGTGGCTGTGACCATGCTCATGTGCTCTGGCCTGGGAGACAGAGCAGGATTCCGACACCAAATAATAATAATCACCACCATCAACACCATCAACACCCATGCCATCCTGCATGAGGAGTCACTCTCAAGGATCTGAGAAGAAAAGGTACTTTCCAGCCTGTCATTGCAGGAGGTTTCAAAGGTGGCCACTGGGCATGTACATCCTGCTCCTTCAGCAACATGCCCCAGAAGGCCTGACTCCACTCTTCACACAAGCCCGGGTTGATCTCCGAACCCTGGGTTCAGGCAATCTCCCGCTTCGAACTTCCATGAGCCACGGTGCCTGGCCTGGACTCATATGTTCTGGAGTTGGGGGTGATGCAATGGAATGCCCCAGAAGGAGGTCACAAAATCCTGTGTAGCCAGAATCGAGGGTGCCACCATGAGCAACTTCAGTGTTTGCATTCCAGGGAGCGACGAGGCCTCACTACATGGTCCAGGCTGGTCTCAAGTTCCCAGGCTCCAGCTGTCCCCTGACTTGGCATCCCAAAGTCACAGTCCAATTGGCAGATGATTGTCTGTCTTTTGGAAACTCTACGACCAAGACTGTGACTTCTTTCCCCAATGATCTCTGTCTGTTCGCAATGATCCCAACTCCATACACAAATAGTTGTTCTTCTTTTCTTTCCTTTTATTTTTTATTTTTTGAGTCAGAGTCTCACTCCTTGCCCAGGCTGGAGGGTGGTGGCTTGTTCCAGGCAGCACAACCTCGGCCTGCTGGGCTCCGGCTGCCTGTCCCCCACAGGCCTTCTGAGAATTTGGATAGACAGCAGTTGAGCACCCTAGCCCGGCCTTAATCCTTTATCTAAATGAACCAGAAGGTTGGATGTGGCAAACCATGCCTGGAATCCCAGCACTCTGGGAGGCTGAATCGGGAGGATGGCTGTAGCCCATGTGGTCAAGGCCAGCCAGGGCCTTGCAGGGAGACCTCATCTCCACACCAATCCAAAGAGGAGGTCTGAGGACGTGGAGCCCATCGTTCTGACCACTACAGAGGCTGATGCAGGAGCAATGCCCGAGCCCACTATTTCGAGGCTGTCGGTGAATAACGGTCGTGTCCCCAGGCACCAGCCTGGGCCACAGAGCCAGACCCTGTCTCCAGAAACATCAGAATTGTACACAGACTCTCAACTGCGCATGGTGTGCTCAAAGGACGATTGCCTTTAGAACCAGAAAAAATGGGACTTGGGGGTAAGAAACGTTCCTGGGTGAAGGATGTGTCCCTTCCCTCTCTTGGTGCAAAGTCCTCATTGCCGAGTCGGAGGACCATCCTGCCCGGGGCACATTTCTCACCTTGGAGAGGAGAGTCGGCAGGAAACAGACCAGGGAGTTTCTGGAACTCCCACACAAATGTGGTGGCAGCCATTGGGGGAGGTTGGGGCTTTAAGGTGCCAAGTTTTGGAGACCAACATATGTAAGGATGGGGAGAACTGAGGGCAGAAGGTTTTCAGGCAAAAGGATTTCTTTGCTGACTTACATTTTCTTTGTCATTCTTTCTTTCATTCTTTCTTTCTTTCCTTCCTTTGTTTTTTTCTTCCTGTCTTCCTTTCTTTCTTTCTGTCTTATTTTCTTTTCTTTCTTTTCTTTTTTTTCCTCAGTAGGTTGTCCAGACTGCTCTCTAACCGCCAAACTTGGACCATCCTCTCAGCATGGGCCTCCCAAACTGCTGCAAAAACAGGCTTTCCATTTGGTTGACATCCTTGATTCCTGCCTGGTCTTGAAATCTGGGCCAGAGGCAATACCCACTGAGACAAGCCCTCACCCAAGGATTTCTGGATTTTGCTTGGGATGGTGGTGGGGGCTTGCTATGTTGTGCAGCCTGGTCTTGAGCTACTGGGCTCCAGTCATCTTCCTGTCTCAACCTGCCTGAGTGCCGAGGAGACAAGCGTGAGTCAACAGGCCATCCCCATTCCCCGATGGTTTGAGTATCATGCCTTACCTTTCCCCAAAGCAGCCCTTGGGAGGGGCTAGTGGGTCCACCATGGAGAATGAGGCAGGTGGATGGGGTCACCCCAGTGGTGACATGTTCCTGCCTCAAGCACTCCCCCGGGGGAGGACTCAGTGGATTGGGTTCCCAGGTCGTCAGAAGAGATCAATTCTCACAGTGGGTCTAGAGAGAGATGGTCAGGGTGGGTGCAATGGCTCAGGCTGTCATCCCATTGTTCTGGGAGGCCGAGGCAAGAGGTTGGACAGAGCCCCCTTGTTCAAGTAAAGCCTGGGCCCCTTGGTGAGACCTTGTCTCTACAAGAAGGTGAAAAAATGATCCGAGCATGTTGGTGCATGCCTGTTGTTCTGGCCACTCAGGCCGTGGGGGGAGGATAGTCGGAGCACTGTTGGTGGAGACTGCATTGGCTGAGAGCGGGCCCCTGCACTCTGGCCTGGGCGACAGAGCATGACTGTGACTCAGAATAATAATATCAACCACCACAACCACCACAACCACAGGCTGGACTCAGGGACTAAGTCTGGTTTCCTGGCCCTACGGAGTCCCAGGAGAGTGGATGACCTGAGCCTGCAGATTTGACACCAGCCTGGGACACGGCTCGAGACCTCATCTCAGCCATCAAAATAAATCCAAAGATTAGCCAGTCATGGTGGCACAGGCCTGTGGTTCCAGACACTGGGGGCCGAGGCGGGAGGATTCCCTGAGCCCAGCAGGTAGAGTCTGCAGTGTTCGTGAGCACGCCCCTCTGCTCCGGTCTGGGTGACAGAGCAGGATTCCAATTCCAAATAATAATAATCACAATCACCACCACAACCACCAGCACCCCTGCCTCCTAGCACAAGGAGTTACCCTCAGGAATGGGAGAGGAAAGGGCACTTTATTGCCTGTCATTCATGGGAGATTTCAAAGGTGGTCAGCAGGCACATCGATCCTGTGCCTTGGGCCATGCACCCCAGAAGGCCTGCCTCCACCCTCCAAACACATGCCCACAGCAAAGACATGTGTGAGCTCACGGAACAGATGGTCCCAAGCTAGGGTGGCCGTTGGGCACAGAGTGATCAAGGCGGTTCACCAATGCCACGGCCAGCCCAGGTTCTGGTCACCTGGTCTGCCACCTTTAGGAGGGGATCGGCCCCTTCCTCTCCTGATCACTCCATCATACATCACCCACATGGACCTTTCCCTGGGGAGCCATGGACGCCCATCGTAACACATGTGGGAAGCATCTTTTTTGTCTCTGAAGTCTCCATGGGCCAGGCTGGGTAATGGCAGCATAATTGTGGCTCCTGGAGCCTTGACCTGATGGGCTTAGGCTGTCCTCTGGTCTCAGCTCCCAAGCAGCTGGGACTCCGGGGACCACCACGCCTGATTCGATTTTGGGAACCTCTCACTGAGATGAGCTCTGGCCACGTCGCCTGGGTTGGTCTCCACCTCCTAGGCTAAGGCAGACTCCCGCTTCTGCCTCCCAATGCGTGGGGCTGACAGCCGTGTATCACGGTGCCCAGTCTGGACTCACACGTTCTATCGGTGGGAGTGATGCCAAAGAAAGTCCCATAATGGAGGCCGCCACATCCCATGTAGCCGGGACAGTGGGCGCCACCACACGTGACTCCAGTGTTTGCGTTCCAGGGAGCGACAAATTCTCGCTACATGGCCCAGGCTGATCTCGATCTCCCAGGCTCATGCGGTCCCCCAACTCGGCCTCTCAAAGCCACAGCCCAAATATCTGCTAATACACTGTGTTTGGGGAACTCTAGGCTCAAGGCTGGGGACTGCTTCCCAAATGATCTTTGTCTGTTCACGATGTTCCCAACTCCATAGACAAATGGATACTTTTTCCCCCCTTTTTTGCTTTATGCCTTTGAGTCTGAGTCTCACTCTGTTGGCCAGGCAGGAGGGTGGTGGCTCGCTCCTGGCCAGCATGCCTCAATCCGCTAGGCTTACCTTGGACTTCCAAGGAGCCCAAATGACAGGCAAGCACCACCATGCCTGGCTCATTTTTGATGGAAGGTAGAGACAAGGTCTTGCTGAGGTTCCCGAGAGGGTTTTGGGCTGCAGGCTTTGGTTGGTCGCTGGCCTCTGCCTACCTAAGCACTGGGATGATGAGGCAGAACACCAGAGGTTGGGGCTGGAAGGTGCCAAAGTTGGGGGACCCTCACATGTTGGCATCGGGGGGGAGGGACTGAGGGCAGAAGGTCTGCTAGGGAATTTCTTTCTTTCTTTCTTTCTTTCTTTCTTTCTTTCTTTCTTTCCTTTCTTCCTTTCTTCCTTTCTTCCTTCCTTCATTTCTTTCTTTCCTTCTTTCTTTCTTTCCTTCCTTCCTTCCTACCTTCCTTCCTTCCTTCCTTCCTTCCTTCCTTCTTCTTTCTTTCTTTCTTTCTTTCTTTCTTTCTTTCTTTCTTTCCTTTCTTCCTTTCTTCCTTTCTTCCTTCCTTCATTTCTTTCTTTCCTTCTTTCTTTCCTTCCTTCCTTCCTTCCTTCCTTCCTTCTTTCTTTCTTTCTTTCTTTCTTTCTTTCTTTCTTTCTTTTTCTTTCCTCACTAGGTTGCCCAGGCTGCTCTCAAACTACCCAACTCGGGCCATCCTCTTGGCCTGGGCCTCCAAAACTGCTGTGATCACAGGCTTTCCATTTGGTCAACATCCTGGTCTTCCTGACTTGTCTTGACCTCGGCTGGAGGCGATCTTTCCATCAAGGACTGCCCTCATCCAAGGTTTTCTGGGTTTTGCTTGGAGTTGAGGTGGGGACTTGCCATGATCTCCGGCCTGGTCTCAGCTCCTGGGCTTTCGTCATCTTCCCATCTCAGTGGGCGACTACAGCTGAACTCTCCACGTTCCTGGATCATCTGAAGGTAGCGGGCCTTGCAGTAGAGCCCTGAGAGGCTCACACCTGTCACCCTGGTGCTTTTGGAGGCTGAGGTGTAAGGATGGCCTGGGCCCTTCGGTTCAAGACCAGCCCAGGCACCTTGACTAGAGCTCATCTCTACAAGAAACCAAAATTGAGCTGTGCATGGTGGCACACACCTTTCTTCCTGCCCACTCAGGAGGCCACGGCAGGCGGATTGCTGGAACCCAGTCGATGGAGGTTGTAGTGGCCCAGAGCAAGGCCCTGTGCTCCAGCTTGGGTGATAGAGTGGGACTCCAACTCAGAATGATGATACCAACCACCACCACCACAACCACAGGCCTGGTTCAGGGGTTCAGCCTGGCATCCTGGCCCTTCAGAGGCTGAGAGGAGTGAACGGCCTGAGCCTGCGAGTTTAAGACCAGATCAGGACACTGAGCAAGACCTCATCTCGGCCATCAAAAATAAAACCAAAGATTAGCCAGGCATGGTGGTGCAGGCTTGTGGTTCCAGCACTCGGGAGGATATTGTGGGATGATAGGCTGAGCCCAGATGATAGGACTACCAGAAGATGGATTCCACGGTGGCCATGAGTGTGCCCCTGCACTAAGGCTGGTGCGACAGAGTGGGATTCAGACTTCAAATAATAATAATCACCAACACCGCCACTACCACCACCTTTGCCACCCAGAGTGAGGAGTCATCCTCAGAGATCAGAAGGAAAAAGACACTCTCCCTCCTGTCGTTTGTGGGAGATTTCAGGGGAGGCCACTGGGCAAGTCTGTCCTGCCCCTTTGTCCATGCGTTCTGGATGGCCTGCCTCCTCCCTCCACACTCATGCCCACAGCAAAAACATGTGAGAGCTCACAGAAAAGACAGCCCCGAATTAGGGCAGCCATTGGGCGAAGAACAATCCAAGAATTCTGGCAATGCCACAACCAGCCCAGGTTCCGGTCACCTGGTCTGACATCTTTGGTGGGGAGGGCCTCTTCCTTTCCTGATCACTAGATTGTCTCCCACCCACACGAACCTTTCACTGAGGAGCTGTGGACGCCCGTCGTGATGCACGTGGGAGTTGTCATTTTTGTTGCTGGAGTCTCCATCAGCCTGGCTGGGGTGCGGCAGCATGATCTTGGTTCCCAGGGCCATGAACTGCGGAGCTCAGGAGTTCCTACAGCTTAGCCCCCGAGCAGCCAGAACTTTGGGGACCACCACAACAGACCCAATTTTGGGAAATTCTCACCAAAATGAGGTCTGTTAACATCGCCTGGGCTGGTCTTCGACACTGGGCTCAGACAGCCTTCCACCTCCGCCTCCCAGGGCATGGGGCTGACGAACATTAGCTATGGTGCCTGGGCTGGACTCGCATGTTCTGGTGGTGGAAGTGATGCAAAGGAATGTCCTGGGATGGAGCCCACCACATCCCTTGTAGCCAGGACTAGAGGTGCCACCAGGCGTGACTCCAGTGTTTGCGTTCTGGGGAGCGACAATATCTCATTGCGTGGCACAGGCTGGCCTCAAACTCCCGGGCTCCAGTAGTCCCCCACTTGGCCTCCCAAAGCCTCAGTTGATTGTTTGCTGATCCACCATCTTTCAGAAAATCTAGGCCCAAGGCTGTGGCCTCCTTCCTAAATGATCTCTATCTAATCATGATGACCACAACAAAAACACAAATGGATGCTTTTCTTTTTTTTCCTTTTTTCATTTTATCTTTGAGTCAGAGTCTCACTTCGGCATCCAGATTGGAGGGCCATGACTCACTTCTAGCCACTGCAGCCTTGGACCTCTAGGCTCCCACGAGCCTTTCCTTGGCCTTCCGAGTACCTGGAACAACAGGCACATGCCACCACACCTGGCTCAATTGTGGTGGAGAGTAAAGACGAGTCTCACCAATGTGCCTGGGTGGGTCACAACTCATGGGCTTGGGCTGACCTCTGGCCTCGGCCTCCCAAAGCACTGGGATGACAAGTCTGAGTCCCGGAGCATGGCCTCGACCATTCCTTGATAACGAAACAGAAGACCTGGCACAGCCGCCCACATTTGGAATTCCAGTGCTCTGGGAGCCCTAGGCCAGAGGATGGCTGGAGCCTAGGAGCCCTAGGCCAGCCTGGGCCATGCAGGGAGACCACGTTTGCGCAGCCATCCAAACAGTGTTTCTGGGGTCGAGGTGCCCATCTTCCCGAGCACACCAGAGGCTGAGGTGGGAGGATCACCAAAGCCAGTGCTTTCGAGGCTGGCATTGAATGACAGTCATGTCCCTAGGCCCCAGCCTTCGTCACAAAGCTATACTTTGTCTCCAAAATCATCAGAATCATACACAGATTGTCAATTGCGTGAGGTGTGTTCACAGGGCAACAGTCTTTAGATCCAAGAAAAATGGGATTGGGGGAAAGAAATGTCCCTGGGAAAGGGATGTGTCCCTTGCCTATCTTGGCGAAAGGTCCTTGTTGCCGAGTCAGAGGGTTGGCCTGACTGAGGCACATTTCACGCCTCGGAGAGGAGAGCTAGCAGGAATGCGGCCAGGGAGCCTTGGGAACTCCCACACCAAAGTGGGAACAGCTATGGCAGGGTTGTGGGTGAAAGGTGGGGATTTTGGGGGACCTTCACATGTGGGTGGGTGGGACAGGAAGGACTGAGGCCAGATGTTTTGCAGAAGAATGGATTTTTTTCTTTCTTTCCTTTCTTTCTTTCTCTTTCTTTCTTTTCCTTCCTTCCTTCCTTCCTTCCTTCCTTCCTTCCTTTCTTTCTTTCTTTCTTTCTTTCTTTCTTTCTTTCTTTCTTTCTTTCTTTCTGTTGTTCTTACTTTTCTTTCCTCACTAGGTTACCCAGGCTGCCCTCAAGCCACCCAACTTGGGTCAAACTCTTAGCCTTGGTCTCCCAAACACCAGCAATCACAGGCTTTCCATTTGATCGACAACCTGGTCTCCTGCCTTGTCTTGAAATCTAGGCCGGAGGCAATCCTCCCACCAAAGCCTATAATCACCCAAGGTTTTCTGGGTTTTGCTTGGAGGTCGAGGTGGGGCTTGCTATGGTGCCCAGGCTCGTCTGGAGCTCCTGGGCTCTGGTCCTCTTCTCATCTCGGTTGCCCTGAATGCCACAGAATTATGTGTGAGTAGCTCGGCTGTTTCCGCACCACGATGTTTTGAGAGTCATGCCCGTCCTTTCTGCTAGGCAGCCCCTGGCAGGAGCGAACAAGTCCACCCTGAGGAAGAAGGTGGGAGGAAGTGTAGGGGCCCCAGAGGACACATGCCCATGTGCCAGCCACTCCCTCAGTGTAGTCCTTGTCAGGCTACACCAGCCACCCTCTCCAGTGTCCCACGTTGTCAGTAGGGAGAGGACCTCACTGTGGGATCCCAAGAGGGGTGTGGAGGCCAGGTGCAGGGGCTCATGTCTGTCATCCCGGTGCTCTGGCAGCTGAAGCGAGAGGATGGACTGAGCCTCCTGGTTCGAGACCAGCCCTGGCACCTTTCCCAGACCTGGTCTCTACAAAAAGCCCCCAAAATTATCCAAGCTTGGTAGTGCAAGCCTTTTGTTCTGACTACTTGGAAGGCTGCTGCAGCAGGATTGTAAAAGCCCAGCTGGGGGATTGTGTGGTGGCTGAGAGCTGGCTCCTGAGCTCCAGCTTAGGCAACAGAGTGGGACTCTGACACAGAATAATACCAACCACCACCACCACCAAAACTACAGGCCTGGTTCAGGGGCTCAATCAGGCATCCCTATCCTTTGAAGGTGCAAGCGAATGGACGTCCTGAGTCTGCTGTTTTGACACTAGCCTGGGACACAGGTTCAGACCTTGTCTCAGTCATCAAAAATAAGTCAATGATTAGCTGGGCATGGTGGCACAGGCCTGTGGTTCCATCCACTCCTTAGGCCGAGGCAGGAGGATCACCTGAGCCCGACAGGTGGAGTCCACGGTGTCCCTGAGTGTGCACCTGCACTAAGGCCTGAGCAACGGAGTGGGATTTCAACTTCAAATTATAATAATCACCACCACCACCACCACCACCACACCTGCCACCCAGCGTGAGGAGTCACCCTCAGTGATGGGAGAGGAAAAGACACTTTCCCGCTTTTCATGCGCTAGTTGCTTCAAAGTTGGCCACCGGCACATCGGTCCCACACCTTCAGCCACGTGACCCAGAAGGCCTGCCTGCACCCTCCACACTCGTGCCCTATGGCAAAGACACGTGTGAGCTTACAGGACAAACTGACCCAAGTTAGGGAGATCATCAGGCATAGAGCATTCAATGAGGTCTGGCAATGCTGTGGTCAGCCCAGGTTCTGGTCACCTGATTTACCTCTTTCAGGTGGGGGAAGGGCCCCTTCCTCTCACTGTCACTCCATCATCCCACAACCACATGGACCTTTCCCTTGGGAGCCATGGGCGCCACATTGGTGGCATCTTTTTTGTTGCTGGAGTCTCCATAGGTTGGGCTGGGGAGTGGCAGAACAATCATGGCTTCTGGGGCCTTGACCTGCGGGGATGAGGTGGCCCTTCTGCCTTGATCCCTGGGCAGCCTGAACTATGGGGACCACCATGCCTGACTCAATTTTGGGGCCCTTTCATTGAGACAAGGACTGGCCAAACTGTCTGGGCTGGTCTCTGAAACTGGGGACCCAGGCAGCCTCCCTCCTCAGTCTCCCAGGGCCTGGGACTGACAGCTGTGAGTCATGGTGCCTGACCAGTACTCACACATGCTGTTGGCTGGGGCAACACAAAGGAACACCCTGGGATGGAGGCCACAGCATCCCGTGTAGCTGTGACTGCATGCACCACCATGTGCTACTCCAGTGCTTGTGTTCTGAGGAGTGATGAGGTCTCGCTACTTGGCCCAGGCTGGTCTCGAATTCCTGGGCTGCAGAAGCCCCCCACCTCAGCCTCCCAAAACCACAGCCTGAATGTCTGCAATCCACTTTTGGGAACTCTAGGCCCAGGGCTGGGGCCTCCTTCTCAAATGATCTCTGTCTGTTCACAATGATCACAACTCCATACACAAATGTATGCTTTTCTTTTGTTCCTTTTTTCCTTTTTATCTTTGAGTCGGCATCTCACTCCTTCACCCAGGTTTTAGGTCAGGAGCTCATTCCTTGGCACCGCCGACTCAGCCCGCGAGGCTCCAGGGAGTGTTTTACTGGCCTTCTGACTATCCGGAATGACAGGCGCATGCTACCATGCCCGGATCATTTGGGAAGGAGAGTTGAGAAGAGGTCTCGCCATGTTGCCTGGGTGGTTCTTGGCCCATAGGTTCGGGCCAGCCACTGGCCTGTCCTTCCAAAGTGCTTGGATAACAAGTCTGAGCCCCCAAGCCTGGCATTCATCCTTCATCAAAAATGAACCAGAAGGCCTGGCAAGGCAGCACACGCCTGGAATCCCAGCACTCTGGGAGATCGAGGCAGGAGAATGGTTGGATCTCAGGAGCCCAAGCCAGCCCAGGCCATGCAGGGAGACCCCATCTCCTCACCCATCTAAACAGGGGGTCTGGGGTCGAGGTTGCCATTGTACTGGACACTCTGGAGGCTGAGGCAGGAGGATCAATGGAGGTTGCGATTTCGAGCCTGGCAATGAACGACAGTCATTACCATGGGCACCAGGCTGGGCCTTAGTGCCAGACCCTGTCTCCAAGATCATACACAGATTCTAAACTGCACATGGTGTGTTCACAGGATGACTGACTTTAGATCAGGAAAAATGGGATTGCAGAGGAAGTAATGTCCCCAGGTCATGATTTTTACCTGGCCTTCTTGGCGGAAGGTCCTTGTTGCCAAGTCATAGGTCAGCCTGCCTGGGGCACACTTCTCACCTTGGAGAAGAGAGCCGGCAGGAACCCAGCCAGGGAGCCTGGGAACTCCTGGATCAAAGCGTGGGGAGGAACTGGGAGGTGGGTTAGGGTTGGAAGGTGTCTAGCTAGGATGACCTTCACATGTGGGGAGTGGAGGGGAAGGAATGAGGGCAGAAGGTTTGCAGGAGAATGGATTTCTGTCTTTCTTTCCTTTTTTCTTCCTTCCATCCTTTCTTTCTTTCGTTCTTACCTTCTTTCTTACTTACTTTCTATCTTTTCTTTCCTCACTAGGTTGCTCAGGCTGCTCTCAAACTGCACAACAAGGGCCGTCCTCTCAGCCTGGGCCTCCCAAACTGTTGCAATCACAGGCTTTCCATTTGGTAGACATCCTGGTGTTCCTGCCGGGTCTTGAATTCTGTGCCAGGGGCGATCCTCCTGCTGAGGCCTGACCTTACCCCAGGTTTTGTGGGTTTTCCTTGTGTTGATGTTGGGGCTAGTTATAGTGTCCAGCCTGGTCTCGAGTTCCCGGACTCCGGTCATTTTCCCATCTCGGCCTCCCCTAGTGCTGAGGAGACAGATGTAAATCACCTGGCCATCACTGCTCCCCCAAATGTATGAGAGTCTCGCCCTCCCTTTCCCCAAGGTGACCCTTGGGAGGAGTGAGTGGGTCCACCCTGGTGAATAAGGCAGGAGGAGGGGTTGGTGCTCTGGTGGAGACATGCCTCTGTGACAGGATCTCCCCCCTGGGAGGGTTCAGCTGGTGATGACAGCTGCCCTTTCTGGGGTCCCAGGTCATCAAAAGGGAGTGGGCATCACGGTGGGGCCCTGAGAGGGGTGTGGAGGCTGGTCATGGGGACTCACACCTGCTATCTTGGAACTCTGTGATGCTTAGGCAAGAGGATGGCCAGAACCCCCACGTTTGAGGCTAGCCCAGGCACCTCAGTGAGACCTCATCTCTACAAGAAGCCAAAAATTGTGCTGACCGTGGTGTCACATTCCTGTCCTTCTGGCCACTCAGGAGGCTGAAGTGGTAGGATCACCAGAGCACAGCCAGTGGAGGCCAGCATATCTGAGTGTGGGCCCCTGTTCTCCGGCCTGGACGAAAAAATGAAACTCCAACTCACAATAATACCTACCAACACAAACACAGGCCAGTCTCAGGGGCTCAGCCTGGCATCCCAGTCCATAGGCCTAGGTGTGTGGACAGCATGAGCCTGCAGGTTCGACACCAGGGAGAGACCTTGTATTGGTCATCAAAAATAAATCCAAAGATTAGCCGGGCATGCTAGCACAGACCTGTGGTTCCAGTCACTTGGGGGGTGGAGGCAGGAGGATTGCCTGAGCCTGGCAGGTGGAGTCCATGATGGCCATAAGCATGACCCTGCCCTCTGGCCTGGGAGACTGAGCAGGATTTAGACTCCAAATAATAATAATCACCACCACCACCACAACCACCACCACCACCACCACCACCCCTGTGACCCAGCGTGAGGATTCACCCTCAGGGAGATTGGAGAGGAAAAGGCACTTTTCAATATGTTGATTGCAGGAGGTTTCAAAGATGGCCACCAGCCACGTCGGTCCCACACCTTCAGCCATGCACCCCAGTAGGCCTGCCTAACACTCCACATTTGTGCCCCACAGAAAAGAAGTGTGTGAACTCAAGGAACAGATGGTCTTGTGCTAGGGTGGCCATTGGACACAGAGCAATCAAGGGAGTCAGGCAATGCCACGGCCAGCCCGGTCTGGTCACCCAGTTTGCAAACTTTGGGCCTGTGGAGGTCCACTTCCTCTCCCGATTGTCTGCCACCCAAGTGAACCCTTCCCTGGGCAGCCATGGACGCCTGTCGTGACACACATGGGAGACGTCTTTTTTGTCTCCAGAGTCTTCATAGACTAGGCTTTGGTGCAGCAGCACGATTGTGGCTCCCGGGTACTCGACCTGCCGGGCTCAGGTTGTCCTCCTGCATCAGCCCTTGAGCACCTGGGACTCTGGGGTCCATCAGGTCAGTCTCTATTTTGGGGTTCTTTTGCTAAGGTGCACTCTTGCCATGTCTCCCGGGCTTGTCTGCAACGCCTGGAATCAGGCAGCCACCTGTATTGGCCTCCCATGGCATGGGGCTTATGGACATTAGCAACAGTGCTTGGCCTGGACTTGCATGGTCTGTCGGCAGGGATGATGCAAAGGAACACCCAGGAGGGAGGCCACCTTATCCTGTGTAGCCTGGACTGTGGGTGCCATCATGCGCAAGTCCAGTGTTTGTTTTCCGGGGTGTGACGAGGTCTCACTACGTGGCCCAGGCTGGGCTCAAACACCCGGGCTCCAGTGGTCTCTCACCTTGGACTCCCAAAACCACAGCCCGATTGTCTGCTGATCCACGATCTTTCGGGAATTCTATGTCCAAGACTGGGGCCTCCTTCCCAAATGATCTGTGTCCATTCATGATTATCACAACTCAATACACAAATGGATCCTCTCTTTTTTTCCCCTTTTTTCATTTTTTCTCAGTTGGAGTCTCACTCTGTCACCCAGCCTGGAAGGTGGTGGCTCACTCCCTGCCACCACAGCCTCAGCCTGCCGGGCTCTGGCAAGGCTTTCCCTGGCCTTCCAATAAGCCAGAACTACAGGTGCGCACCACCACACACAGCTCATTTGGGATGGAGGGTAGAGACGAGCTCTTGCCGAGTTGCTCAGGTGGGTTCAGGTCGCAGGCTGGGGCTGGCTGTTGGCCTTGGCCTACCACAGCACTGAGATGATGAGGCTGAGCCCCCAAATCTGGCCTCGATCCTTCATTAGAAACAAACCAGAAGCCCTGGCTTGGTGGTTCACGACTGGAATCCCAGCACTCTGGGAGGCAGAGATGGGAGGATGGCTGGAGCCCAGGAACTCAAGTACAGCCTGGGTCACACAGGGAGACCCCATCTAGCACTCATTCAAACAGAGGCTCTGGGATAGAGGAGCCCATCGTTCAGGCCACTCTGGGGACTGAGGCAGGAGAATCGCCAGAGCCCACGATTTTGAAGTTGGCAATGAAGAACAATTGTGTCCTCAACCCCAGCCTGGGCCACAGAGACAGACCCTGTCTCCAAAAATATCAGAATCATACAGATTCTCAGCGTGGTGTGTTCACAAGGCGACTGGCTTTAGAGCAAAAAAATTGGGATTTGGTGGAAGAAAAATCCCTGGCTGAGGGATGTGTCTCTGGCCTTTCTTTGGTGGAAGGCCCTCGTTGTCGAGTCCGAGGGTCAGCCTGCCTGGGGCACATTTCTCACCTCAGAGAGGAGAGTTGTCAGGAACCAGGCCAGGGAGCCTCAGGAACTCCTGCACCAAAGGGGATCAGACATTGTGGCTGTTGGTGCTTGAAGTTGCTGAGCATGGGTGACCCTCACATTTGGGGAGAGAGGGGGTGGACAGACTGAGGGAAGAATGTTTGCGGGAGAATGGATTTCTTTCTTTCTTTCTTTCTTTCTTTCTTTCTTTCTTCCTTCCTTTCTTCCTTCCTTCCTTCCTTCCTTCCTTCCTTCCTTTCTTTCTTTCTTTCTTTCTTTCTTTTCTTTCTTTCTTTTCTTTCCTCACTAGGTTGCTCAGGGTGAACTCAAACCACACAACTTGGGCCATACTCTCAGGGTGAGCAACCCATACTGCTGTCACCACAGGCTTTCCATTTGGTCCAAATTCTAGTCTTCCTGACTTGTCTTGAACTCTGGGCCAGAAGCAATCCTCCCGCCGAGGACTGCCCTCAAAGAAGGTTTTCTAGGTTTTGCTTGGGGTTGAGTTGGGGGATTGCTATGGTGTCCAGCCTGGTCTCGAGCTCCTGGGCTCTGACCATCTTCCTGTTTTGGCCTCCCTGAAAGTCAAGGAGACAGGCGTGAGTTGCCTTGTCGTCCCCACCCCCCTGTAGATTTGAGAGTCAAGACCTCCCTTTCTCCATGGCGGCCCCTTGGAGGAGGGAAGGGATTGACCCTAGGGAACTAGGCCAGTGGAGTGGTGGTGCCCAGGGGAAGACACTCCCCTGCGCCAGCATCTCTCCCATGGAACGAGTTGGCAGGAGACTCCAGCTGACCTCTCTGGTGTCCCGGGTTGTTGGAAGGGAGTTGGCCTCACAGTTGGGCCACGAGAAAGGCGTGTAGGCCAGGCACGGGGGCTCATGCCCTCATCCCAGCACTCTGGGAGGCCAAGGAGAGTGGAAAGCCTGAGACCCAGGTCGAGACCAGCACTGGCAACTTGTTGAGACCTCCTCTCTACAAGAAGACAAAAAAAATGAGTCAAGTGTGGTGGCACACACCTATCTTTCTGGCCACTGGAGAGGCCATGGGGGAAAGATTGCTGGTGCCCCTCTGGTGGAGTCCGTGGTGGTAGAGAGCAGGCCCCTGCACTCTGGTCAAAGTGACAGTGGGTCTCCATCTGAGAAAAATAATACCAACCATCAGCATAATACAAACCATCACTGCCACCACAACCACAGGCTGGAATCAGGGACTCAGCCTGGCATTCTGGCCTTATGGAGACCCAGGTGATTGGACGGCATGAGCCTGAAGTTTTTACATCAACCCAGGACATGGGGCGAGACCTTATCTCAGACATCAATAATAAATCCAAAGATTAGCTGGGCATGGTGGCACAGGTATGTGATTCCAGTCACTCAGGGATCTGAGGCGAGAGGATTGCATGAGCACAGAAGGTGGAGACCATGGGGGCCCTGAGCATGCCCCTGCTCTCTGTCCTGGGTGACAGACGGGGATTCAGAATCCAAATAATAGTAATCACTACCACCACCACCACCACCACCACCACTGACACCCAGTGCAAGGAGTCACCCTCAGGAATGGGAGAGGAAAAGGCACTTACGGCCTGTCATTTGTGGGAGGTTTCAAAGCTGGCCACCGGGCATGTCCTTCATGTGCCTTCAGACACATACCTTAGAAGGATGGCCTCCACCCTCCACACTCGTGACCCATGGCAAAGGCACATGTGAGTTCATGGAAAAGACATACCGGAACTAGGGCAGCCATTGGGCCTATAGCAATCAAAGTGATATGGGTATGCCGAGGGCAGTCCAGGTTACTGTCACCCTGTCTGCCACCATCAGGCAGGGTGAGGGCCCCTACCTCTTCCCAATCACTCCATCATCCTCTGCTCATGCAAACCTTTCAATGGGGAGACATGAATGCCCATCTTGACGCATGTGGGAAATGTCTTTTTTGTCACTAGAATCTCTGTCAGCCAGGATGGGGCACGGCAGCATGATCTGGTCCCTGGGTCCTCGATCTGAGGGACTCAGGCCTTCCTCCAGAGTCCTGGTTGCTAATTTAGGGTCAGAGATCCCAGGTATCAATAATTTAAGAAACCCATTATCTCAGTCATTTGCTGTTCTGGGAAGATAAGAGGGGCTATCTGTTACCATGGCTTTTATACGTGAGGTTAAACAACCCAAAATATCAAAGGACTGTTCTGATTTTTTAGGTAAACTAAAACATATTGGAGGAGAAGTAGAATAACTTGAAAAAGAAAAGTTATAATTAATAACAGTTTTGACTTGTGATGAAAAAAGAGTGGGGTCTCCTAAAAAAGAAGAATGATTAGTAAAACAGTAATAATATTACCATCCCATGTAACAGGCTGGAACACTGGAGGGTTTGGGATATAAAACCAATACGATTTTTCCGAATAAGTACAATCCACCTGGCACACTATAATAGCCAGCAGAGCAACAAAAACAGTAGAGGGAGTGAGAGAAGTGTCTTGAGAGCGAACCAGATCCTCAGCATCTTGGTTGAGCGTGTTGATTTGCTCCCATGTAGGTGGTGTGCACTGTCTAGTCAAAACAGCTCAATGGTAAGTCTGGGTTGATGAGCGGGAGATGACAAAGGATGAGATGACATCGGTCAAGTTGGTGGAGGAGAAAGTGATTGTTGAATCATGAGACATTTCAACTTTGGAACCAACACCTTCTCTTCATCATCTGCATTCTACTCAGACTGATGGTGTGATTTATGTCTCCTCTGCCTGTAACTCGACAGGGGTGGGGAGCTGGATATGTCTAATTAGATGATCCTGTACCAAAATAGGTTAGGGTAAGTCCTGGGGAAAAACACAAGCATAATCTGTCCCACATGTTAAAAGGACATTGGACCCCTTACATTAACCTGTAAGAAGATCTTTCCTTTTGCCATCAGATTAACAGTATTCTTAGGACTCCCAATGTCTCATCATAGGTGAATGTGCTTCAGAGTCCAAATTGAGATGATAACTTACAAATATAGCATGGTTTCTGGTATGATGGGGAGAATTATATTCTATTCCCTATCCTGCAATTTAATTATTTCATTTTTTAACGTTTGATGGGCTCTCTCAATGACAGTTTGATCTTGAGGATGATACAGCATTCCTGTAGAGTGAGAGATGCCAAACTGGGTAAAAAAATGACTGAAAAGCTTTTGATGCATAAGGAGGAGCATTATCGGTTTTTAATTGTTTAGGAAAACCCCGCTGTAAAACACAAGAGAATAAATGCTGGACTACATCTTTATAGACTCCCCCAGTTCTGGGCGAGGCTAAAATTACAGGGAAAAATGTATCCAATATCATATGTAGAAATGACAATTTTCCAAAACTTTGGAAATGAGTAGCATACAGTTGTCACAAAATATTAGTGTTTAATCCGTGGGGATTAACTCCTGAGGGGAGGGGGCTATTAGAAGTAGGACATGAAGTATATTTTATGATTTGTCCAGCTATTTCTCTTAAAATGTGAAACTGGTGCCTGAAAGCTTCAGAGTTTTGGTGATGAATTGTATGGGATTGCTGAGCTTGATTCACTAAAGAACCTACAAAGAGAGGGCATACCACCAATTATGTCAAGGCATCTGGTAGTTAATTACCTTGATGTAGAAGTCCAGGGAGTCCTTAATGAAATCTAATATGACCTATTAAAAATGGTTGGTTTGTAACAATTATTAGTTGCTGTAATTGGATAAGTAAATCAAGAATGGTTGCCTTATTAACAGGAATGGTGACTTTTTAAAATATGATACAATATCCCATTTATATAACAGGAATCAGTATAGAAAGACAATTTTCTCCTCTTAAATCAAGACGGTCACAAATCACAATCCCTCCCTGCCTGGCTCCACTTGCCAGAGATCTTTTGGGGTCAAGTGCAAATTTAAATTATCTGGATATTTTTCTTCATGATACCTAGCTGCTTTTTCTTTTATGCATTCCTTATCCTCAGGTGGTAGAAGATCATCATCAACAGGGGCAGTGGCTAACATTGCCTGGGAAAGAACAGGGATTAGTAAGGGAGTTGTTTCACCTGGTTCCTCGTTTGGTCTAATGGTCTTTTTATCAATCTCTTGTGGATATAAGACATCTTTCATTATATTCCATAATGCAAAAATATCTACAGGCACACGTTCTGGACCATGGAGAGTATAATAAACTTTCAATATTTCCCCAACCTTTGTCCGTGTTTCTAAATTCCGATGCCTTCTTCAGGGAACCAGTGGCACCGTTTGCCAGGAGCTGCAATCACTAGTAAAGTAAGGTAAAAGGGACCCGAAAACAGGAAAAACGCCGGCTGGGAGCAAGGCTCCAGTAAAATGCGGCCATGATGGAGGCAAAGCCCCATGGATCCTGTTGACGGACCTTCCCTAACTTTGAAGGATTGCGTGCATAGGCTTGAGAATATTCCCTCTTTAATTGAGATAATAGATACGCAAATGGATGATGGCATTTGACAGCAAAAATCATACATAGGCATAATGGAGGTGAGATTGCAGCAAAAAGGGTGCCCCTTAGAATTTGCAAGGATGCGGAATTAGCAGTAAACCTATGTACAAAAATGTAAAAAAGGCTCAACAGCAAAAAATTTCCCCCCTGAAGGGACAAGGGAATGCAAATTTTGCAACCTTTAGCTAAAAAGGAAAAACAAGTACTTCCTCACACCCTTTATAAGTAACAACATTGACAGTTGTGATTGATGAGGAAGTGAGAATTTGAGAGAGAGTATCTCCAAAAACAGGTGTTTTGGGGAAAAACAAGTCACAGACATGCCTTTTGATTTAAGAAATGTTATAGTTTAATTAGAAAGAAGGTTAAAATTAAAGTAAGGATTAGAATTAAATAGATAGCAGTTATAATTAAAAGATAAATGTTTATTATAGATGTAGGCATTAGGTAAATATAAGGAATAGGAAATAATTAAGTTTTAAGGTAAACTTAAAATTATATACACTTAATGTAGGTTTAAAACTAAATACATTTAGGATTAGAAGTAAGATTAATTTCATATATAAGTGTAGATTTAGACATGTTTTGTTTAGAAATATAAAATGTAAAATAGGTGATAAGAAAGTAGCAAGTCATATAGATAAGGCAATTAGAATTAAGAAAGTTAAAATTTTAAATTAATAGTATTAAGAATTCGTAGTGGGTAAGATAAGGGTGGTTATATAAAAGAAAAAACAAGTCAATATATTGCTGCTGAAAGTAAATATAAGGGTAGAATTAAGAAAATAGATTAGTATAGGAAAAGAAATAGAATAGCAAAGGGAAGAGATTCAGGTGACCTAGAGGTCACAGGACGTGGCTGATAAATTGTCAGCTGGTGTTTTGTTACACCACCTGGTAGCAGGAAGAAACAAAATGAAACCTGTAAAGGTCAACTTCCCCATAAACAAAAGAAAAAACATGATGTAGACATTTAGTGTGTAATATGAGATACATTTTGTGGGTAGGGGGGGTCAGTAAAGTAACTATACAAGCTTGTAAGAATTGAATAAAAATTGGCAGAGTCTTGAGCTCTCCCCAGGAAGAGGATTCCTGTCGTCTTCGTGTTTTCTTTTTCGCAGCTTCCCGATTCTCCCCAGTCAGGCCCTGACTCTCATTGGAGCTGGACTCAAGCAGGTGGTGCCCCCTGAACAGGGACCTGATTTCAGGTAAGTATAATTTTTGTGTCGTTTCGGGAAAGGACTTTGTCCTGAGGGTACTGCAGACACCCTGTGAGTGAGTGCAGGGTTAAGGATAGGACAAATAGCCAGAATTTTGAGATGTTATTGTGCCTCTTTAAGACGTTGAGAAGTAACCTGCCAGAACTTTTGAGATGTTGTTGTGCCTCTTTAAGACGTTGAGAAGTAATTGTGTCAGAACTTTTGAGATGTTGTAGTGCCCCTTTAAAAAGAAGTTGAGAAGTTGTCATGTCTCTTTAAGAGTAATCCAGAACTTGAGAAGATATTGTGCCCCTTTAAAAGAAGTGATTTGAGAAGTTAGCGTGTCTCTTTAAGAACTTGAGAAGTTGTCGTGCCTCCATAAGGAGTAAATATGGGCCATTCCAGTTCAAAAGAAAGAAAAGCTTATTTAAGAATTATGGGGAAAGCATTGCAGCATAAAGGGATTAAGGTTAGTAAAGACAAATTAAACTTATTTTTAGACTTTGTTCAAAAGGTAAATCCCTGGTTTCCTGATGAGGAGACCTTGGATTTGGAAACCTGGGACCAGATTGGAAAATATATTAAAAGATGGTATACCACTAACGGAGGGACCCAAATGTCTGAGGATGCTTATTCTTTATGGAGTATATTAAGGCAGGCTCTCATGACTAATCCTTGTCATGGCACCTTTTCCCAAACTGAGACCACTGCTATCCCGTTGCTTAATAGAACTTCCTCTCGGCCTTCTAAGATTATGCTAACTCAGGAGGAGGAATGGTCTGAGTCTGAGGAGAAAGAAGATAAAGGGGAACCCCCAACTTTCAGTATTGAGGATCAGTTGTCTCCTGAAGACGAGATAGATTTAAATGAGGAAGCTGCTAAATATAATAACCCAGGTTGGCCTCCTCTCACGTTACCTACTGCTCCCCCACTTTCCCTCATGCCTCGGGAAAACAAGGCAAGAAAATATAAATCAGGATTTAGAGGAGCTATGCAACAAGCACATGAACAAGGAGAATTATTGCAATGCTTTCCCGTTACCTTTGAAGGGGAGGACCCGCGATGGGAAGCCCTACCTTTTAAACTGCTTAAAGAAATTAAAACGGCTTGTCGTGATTACGGTCCCATTGCTCCTTATACACTTTCCCTGGTAGAAGGGCTAGGGGCATGATGGTTGATTCCTTATGATTGGTTCCAAGTTGCTAAGGCATTTTTAACTGGAGGACAATTTTATTTATGGAAAATGGAGTATGAGGAAGCTGTCAAAAACAAAATGCTTATGCAAAATTCACAACGGCGAGAGACATCTAGACCAGTAGTTACTAAGGACATGTATATGGGAGAAGGACAGTTTTTGACTATTGGTGCACAGGCTAAGATGCATAAGGATGTATTACAGGCTGTGGGAGAAATGGGTGTAGAGGCATGGCGTAAATTGCCTCCTCCTGATCAGAAGGTGCCAGGAATTGCCAATGTTAAGCAAAAGCCAGACGAGACTTATGAGGATTTTATAGCTCGGCTGTCTGAAGCAGTAGCAAGGTTGGTGGTTAATAAGGCTGCAGAAGATCTAATAGTGAAACAGTTAGCTTTTGAAAATGCCTCTCCTCCATGCCAAGCTTTAATTAGACCTATCAGAAAGACGGGTGCTATCTCTGATTATATTAAAACTTGTGCTGTATTGACACCCTCTTATATGCAGGGAGTGGGTATGGCTGCTGCGCTTAAAGGGCAAACAATTTCCCAGGTCTTACAAAAGCAGGATACAAAGAACGGGAATTGTTTTACTTGTGGACAACCCGGCCATTTTGGCAGAAATTGCCCCTTTAAAAATGTCCAATTGAGACCTGCACAAAATAATACAAACTCACCGTCTACTGTTTGCGAGGGATGTGCCAAAGGGTTTCATTGGACTAAGGACTGCCGATCTATATTTCATAAGAACGGTACTCTATTATTTCCCAGCCTTAATAATCAGGCTGAGCTGCAGGGAAACTGGCAGCAGGGCCAGTCCCAGGCCCCTCAAATAATCGGGACATCTCAGAACAATGGCAGTCAAAACCTAAACCTGAACTTCCAGAGTCAAAATCCGTTCCTACAAGGAACAAAATTGAACAGCTCTTCAGAGCAACTCCAGGCAGCTCAGGATTGGACCTCAGTTCCTCCACCTCAGCAATATTAACTAGTGACTTGGCCATAACTAAAATTCCTACAGGAACTTTAGGCCCGCTCCCTGAAGGGACGGTGGGATTGGTAATCGGGCGCAGTTCCACCTCTCTTCAAGGACTTTCTGTCATTCCGGGAGTGATAGACTCAGATTATACAGGAGAAATTCAGGTTCTTTTACAGCCACCTTCCAAGACCATTATGATTCATGCAGGGCAAAGGATTGCACAGTTATTAGTCTTGCCGTTTTTCAAGAGGGGAAATTTAATTTCTTCAAAACCCCGAGAGGAAAAAGGATTCAACTCTAGTGACATGGCCTTTTGGATTCAAGAGGTAAAAAACAGTAGACCTATAAAAACTATTCAAATTCAGGGCAGGCAGTTCGAAGGGCTCATAGATACTGGAGCAGATGTTTCCTGCATTGCAGGAAAAGATTGGCCCCAACATTGGCCAGTACAAGAAACTGCTTCAAATTTAGTAGGTTTGGGGCAAGCTCACAATGTTGCCAAAAGTACTCAAATGCTAACATGGATTGACTTGGAGACGTCAGGCACTTTTCAGCCTTATGTTATCCCATCCCTCCCCTTTACATTATGGAGAAGAGATATATTGGAACAAATGGGAGTCTTATTAGTAAGTCAAAAATCGTTTGCTAATGCCCAGATGATTCAAATGGGATTTCATCCTAATAAAGGATTAGGAAAAAATTTACAAGGTATCACCAAACCAATTTCGGTCATGCCTAACAAAAATAGGGAAGGACTAGGGATGGATTTATAATGGGGGCCACTGATACTACTGCTGACCCCATAACTTGGAGGGATGATGTCCCTATATGGGTTGAACAGTGGCCCCTATCCACTGAAAAGTTGTCAGCAATACAAGTAATAGTGGACCAGCAATTGCAAGCAGGACGTATAGAAAAGTCTAACAGCCCTTGGAATCCTCCAGTGTTTGCTATCAAAAAGAAATCAGGCAAGTGGAGAATGTTACATGGCTTAAGAAAGATAAATGAAACTATGGAAACTATGGGAGCTTTACAACCAGGCATATACTAAATCATGCTTTGTTTATAATTAACCATTTAAATGTCAATGGATTTTACTAACGTCCGGACGAGGCTTTGCTTGTGTCTTCCCTCAGAATGCTGACTTGCCAGTGTGGATACCTGATCCACTCATTCGACATTACAATGAGTCACCTATTCATCCGGCCCCAACCACTGCCCCTGACCAAGGTGACCAAGAGAAAGATGCCTCCTCTGGTTCCCTTGCTGCCTCACTGAAGAGTGTGTGAATACTCCAGCTCCTCCGAAAGTAAAGAAGAAAGTTCTGCACCACTTATGAAAATACCGTGTGTGCTTTCATCTCCATCTGAATCAACATTTAAAGTTCCATCATCACCAAATTTCCCGCCAGTTCCTCTTGAGCATTTTATTTCAGCTCCAAGTTCTTCAACACCGATGTCATTTGTTCCTGATCCTCCTGTGCTGACATCATTTGTTCCAGTTCCCTCCATGACTACATCGTTCGCCAGAATGACTTTGAGGTCTCAGAAACATCGGCGCTCCAGACGGACTCAGAATGCAACACCCCCCACCTGGAGCCAGCTGAAGGCGCTGACAGGGCAAGCAGAGGAACTGGTTTTGTCCCAAGGACACACTGCTAATTCTGGGACGTTGTTTGTGGCTATGCTTGCTGTTATAACAACCCAGGTATTGTCATCCCCTGGATGTTTTGCTGCCACCTTATCACCAAATAATAATACCCCAACCTATTGGGCCTATGTGCCTGACCCGCCTTTATTTCACCCCGTAACTTGGGATGAGCCTACTATTAAGATTTTCACTAATAATAGTGACTTAATGGGAGGCGAAAGTTCTTCATTCATCACTACTAGAACGGTTAATGGCATTAATTATACTGGGGTAACAGGAACTCACCCTATTTGTTTTTCTCCTTTTTCTTGGTCAGGATGCATGTTGTTAAAACATAGAATTATTTTTACAAATTCCCCTACTTCTAGTGGTCAGAGTAATCTGTGGGGACTCACATTTTACGGCCCCATCGATGTATACAGTACTAATGGTCGTTACTTTATAGAGAAAACCCAAAATAATAATATTTCCCTTTGCACTGATATTACACATGTAAGACATTATTGGGATGCAATAGGGATAAATGATGGGTTCCCTAAATGGAGGATATGTAGGTTTAATACTACTGTGTCCTATAAATTATTTAAACCAATACCACCTTTTCATAAATTTTCCTCTAAAAAATATATGATTGGTCAATCTCCAGACCCAAGTATAATTATAGATCTTATCTTAATTCAGGATCCAATTTAAGAATTAATTGGAGCAGCTCTTACCCACAAATCCCACCCCCTATAATTTTAGATAGTTGGTCCCCATATGTGTGGGCTACACCTATTTTCCAAAGTTCTTGGTCTCAGAATAGTTCATTACAAGCCCAGCTTTATCGGTCATTTGCAGCAACAGCCCCTATAACACTCTATCGACCCCGTTCTCGTTTTACCACTTTTTTACAGGCATGTGTTGATTCTCCTTATGCTTTACTGATTGTAATTTTTCATTCCAAATATTCTTTAATTTATAAATATGGTCATTTTGAAGTTACTTGTGAAAACTGTTCACTGTCCAATTGTGTTGGTAAAAACCCCGTTCAAGTGTTTTTATTAAGACGTCCGGCATATGTGTTTTTACCTGTTAAGCTGCCCATCCCTTGGTATACTACTCCTGGAACATTCATTTTGGAACAAGTAGCTTCTACTTTAGCTAGATCTGGAAGCTTTGTGGCTGCCTTTATATTAGGAATAACAGCATTAATTGCCATAATAGGATCTGTAGCAGCTTCTGCAGCTGCTTTAGTACAGGAAGTACATACTGCTGAGCATGTGAACGAGTTATCCCAAAATGTTAGTTTAGCTTTGTTTACTCAAGAACAAGTAGATAAGGGTATTATTGATAGATTAAATGTTTTAGAATCAGCATTGTTATATATAGGAAGTCAAATACAACATATTAAGGTCCAAATGTCTGTTGCTTGTCAGGCCCAATTTAAATGGATTTGTGTTACTCCTATGCCATATAATGGGCAAAATATTAGCTGGACTGATGTCCAAAAACATTTAATGGGAGTTTGGTACTCCACAAATTCAACCCTAGACATTCAGCAGCTGCACACTCAAATCATGGTTATTTCTCAAGCCCATTTATTTCCAAGTTCATTTTCTCAATTGGCATCTAAATTCACAGATACTCTTACTCGATTCATTTCTTCTAATTATCTTTGGAATTTAATTTACAATTTTATAGCAATTAGACTAATCATTTTGTTTTTGCTGTTTGTCCTACCAGTCATTATCCAGAAACTAAGAAAAGCTGTTCAACGGAACTCCGACACTATCCACCTTGCCATTCTAAAAACAAAAATGGGGAAGACGCTGGGAGCCGCAATCACTAGTAAAAGTAAGGTAAAAGGGACCTGAAAACAGGAAAAACGCCAGCTGGGAGCAAGGCCCCAGTAAAATGCGGCCATGATGGAGGCAAAGCCCCATGGATCCTGTTGACGGGCCTTCCCTAGCTTTGAAGGATTGCTTGCATAGGCTTCAGAATATTCCCTCTTTAATTGAGATAATAGATACGCAAATGGATGATGGCATTTGACAGCAAAAATCATACATAGGCATAATGGAGGTGAGATTGCAGCAAAAAGGGTGCCCCTTAGAATGTGCAAGGATGCGGAATTAGCAGTAAACCTATGTATAAAAATGTAAAAAAGGCTCAACAGCAAAAAATTTCCCCCCTGAAGGGACAAGGGAATGCAAATTTTGCAACCTTTAGCTAAAAAGGAAAAACAAGTACTTCCTCACACCCTTTATAAGTAACAGCATTGACAGTTGTGATTGATGGGGAAGTGAGAAATTGAGACAGAGTATCTCCAAAAACAGGTGTTTTCCGGAAAAACAAGTCTCAGACATGCCTTTTTATTTAAGAAATATTATAGTTTAATTAGAAAGAAGGTTAAAATTAAAGTAAGAATTAGAATTAAATAGATAGCAGTTATAATTAAAAGATAAATGTTTATTATAGATGTAGGCATTAGGTAAATATAAGGAATAGGAAATAATTAAGTTTTAAGGTAAACTTAAAATTATATACACTTAATGTAGGTTTAAAACTAAATACATTTAGGATTAGAAGTAAGATTAATTTCATATATAAGTGTAGATTTAGACATGTTTTGTTTAGAAATATAAAATGTAAAATAGGTGATAAGAAAATAGCAAGTCATATAGATAAGGCAATTAGAATTAAGAAAGTTAAAATTTTAAATTAATAGTATTAAGAATTCGTAGTGGGTAAGATAGGGCTGGTTATATAAAAGAAAAAACAAGTCAATATATTGCTGCTGAAAGTAAATATAAGGGTAGAATTAAGAAAATAGATTAGTATAGGAAAAGAAATAGAATAGCAAAGGGAAGAGATTCAGGTGACCTAGAGGTCACAGGACGTGGCTGATTAATTGTCAGCTGGTGTTTTGTTACACCACCTGGTAGCAGGAAGAAACCAAATGAAACCTGTAAAGGTCAACTTCCCCATAAACAAAAGAAAAAACATGATGTAAACATTTAGTGTGTAACATGAGATACATTTTGTTGGTAGGGGGGTCAGTAAAAAAACTACATAAGCTTGTAAGAATTGAATAAAAATTGGCAGAGTCTTGAGCTCTCCCCAGGAAGAGGATTCCTGTCATCTTCGTCTTTTCTTTTCTCAGCTTCCCGATTCTCCCCAGTCAGGCCCTGACTCTCTTTGGAGCTGGACTCAAACAACCATTCTAGCATAAAATGGAGAAAACAAGATAATCGTGTAGAGGAAACTTTAATTCCTCTTTTAGAAAGCATGCTCATCAAAATACTTATGGACAATTTTTTTTCTTTACTTTCACTCTGACCCATGTTTATATCATAGCTCTACAACTGCTTACCCTTCCTAATTTTGCTCTACCGAGGGGTCTGTAGCATCCTAGGCAATGTTTTATCCGTTCAGATTAAAGTAAGGCTTAACATTCAGGGCCCTATTCAGACACCACTTGCCAGAGTCATGCTGCTGCAGCCCAGGGTTTCCTGAATGAGGAACGGCATCAGTATAGGAGAAAACTTGGACACTGACTCTCATGTTATGCAGGACAATTGCCCATTTATTTTTCTTTTCAAGTTCTTTTTATACTTTAAGTTATATACAGTTTGGCCTTCAAACTCTGACGTATTCATTATGTTTTGATCATTGTTCTAATGGCGTTGAAATACTGTCTGTCTTCCCTCAAATTTATGACAATGTATCCACTAATAGAATCTTTAAATCATGTATTTTTTCACAGCGTGATTTCAGTAACTATTAACCCTAACCATCTAAACTTAACAACTTAATGTCTAACTTAGGTTTTCCTAACATTTTACTTTTTCTAAATATAATTACAAAGCCTTTTGTACTCTTTCAACCTTTACATATTAATAATCTACTCTAAAATGCAAATGTTTGTGTATACTGCAAATTATAGGGCCATCCATCTGTTTTCTTGCATAAATGGGGGCACCTAAAATTAAAACACTTGTAATCATCACAACAAAGTTTTTTGTTATGCTAAAAACACCTATATAACACTTCACAATTAGCAAAAGGAAAACGATATCCCCAAAGTTCCCTATTTAGCAACCAACTTAAAAAACTAAAAGTAATAAGCCTATTATGATGCCAAGCATGATGTTTATAATTTCCATCTATAGTCCCCTGACAGGGATAAAGAGAACACTGATGCACAATCAAGCCAAGGCTCCCAGGGGTAGGAGAGTGCCACCCACATTTTTTAAACATTGTTGTGGGTTCAAACACCAAAAGGGTGGGAATAGAAAAACTCAAATGTAGGGTCATATCTCAGCAGAAAAATTTCCATTTCACTAGTTGCATGTTTCTGCTAATAGATTCTTTTAAGGGACTACAATTTTTTTTTCATCTCTCAACTCTCCGGATACCTAGGGCAAACATAAAAGATTAGTAGAAGCAGAGCCAATAGCTGCCCAGAGTTGCCCTGCATCCTGGGGTATTTGATCTTCCAGAACCTGTCAACATGAAGGCCTCAGAGTTTGGCTTCTGACACCAGGTCATTGGAAGGTAGTGGGCCTCGTGATGGGGCCCTGAGAAGGATCTGCAGGCCAGGTGCAGGGGCTCACACCTGTCATCTTGGCACTCTGGGAGGCTGAGGTGAGGGGATGGCATGAGCCCCCAGGCTCCAGACCAGCCCGGGCACCTTGGTGAGACCTTGTGTCTACAAGAAGATAGAATATTAGCTGATCATGGTGGCTCACACAGTCATTCCACCTACTTGGGAAGTTGCAGTGGGAGGTTCACCAGAGCCCAGCCAGTGGAAGCCGCAGAGGCCAAGAGTGGGCCACTGAATTCTGGCCTGGGCAACAGAGCGGGACTCCAACTCAGAATAAAAATACCAACCTACACCACCACCACAACCACTCATATAGGGACTCAGCCCAGTATCCCGGCTCAGGGACTCAGCCCAGTATCCTGGCCCTTCAGAGCTCCAGATGAGTGGACAGCCTGAGACTGTTGGTTCAACACCAGCCTTGGACATGGGGCAAGACTGTCTCGGCCATCAAAAATAAATCCAAATATTAGCCAGGCATGGTGGTGCAGTCCTGTGGTTCTGGCCACTCAGGGGGCTGAGGTGAGAGGATGGCCTGAGCCACGCAGGTAGTTTGTGGTGTCCATGAGTTAGCCCCTACGCTCTGGCCTGGGTGACAGAGTGAATTCCAAATCCAAATAATAATATTCACCACCACCACCACCCCTGCCACCCAGCGTGGGGAGTCACTTTTAAGGATCGGAGAGGAAAAGGCATTTTCTGGCCTGAAATTTTGAGAGGGTTCAAAGTTGGCCACCAGGCACGTCCAACCCACATCTTCAGCCACACACCCCATAAGGCCTTCCTACACCATCCACACTTGGGATCCACAGCAAAGACATGTGTGAGCTCACGAAATAGATGGTCCCGAGCTAGCAGGGTGGAAGGGAACAGAGTGATCAACACAGTCTGGCAATGCCACGGCTGGCACAGGTTCATGTCACCCTGTCTGCCAGCATTGAGCAGTGGTGCAGGTCCCTTCCTCTCCCGATCACTCCATTGTCTCCTGCCCACGTGGATCTTACCCTGGGGAGCCATGGTCTCCCATCCTGACACATGTGAGAGGTGTCTTTTTTGTCACTGGGGTCTCTGTTGGCCAGGCTGCAGGGTGGCAGATAGATCATGGCTCCTGGGGCCTGAACCTACAGTGCTCAGTCGGTACTTCAGCCTCGGTCCCCGATCAGCCAGGACTCTGGGGGTCACCACACCTATCTCGAATTTGAGGACCTCTCACCGAGATGAGATCTGGCCACATCACCCGGCCTGTTGCCGACACCTGGGATCAGGACTCCTCCTGCCTCGGCATCCCAAGGCATGGGGCTGACTGCCATGAGCTATGGTGCCCTGCCTGGACTCCCATGTTTCTTTGCCAGTGGTGATGCAAAGGAACACCTTGGGATGGAGGCCACTATATCCCCTGTAGCTGGGACAGTGGGCACCACAATGCATGACTCCAGTGTTTGTATTCTGGAGTGCAGTGTGATCTCACTATATGACCAAGGCTGGTCTTGAACTTGCAGTCTCCAGCAGTCCCCTGACTTGGTCACCCAAAACCACAGCCTGATTGTCTTCTGATCCACCATCTTTTGGGAACTTTAAGCCCAAGGCTGGGGCCTCCTTCCGAAATGATTTCTGTCCATTCACGATGATCCCAACTCCATACACAAATGGGTGATCTTCTTTTCTTTCCTTTTATTTTTTTTTTGAGTCCGAGTCTCACTCCGTCATCCAAGTGGTAGGGCAGTGACTTGCTCCTGGCCAGTGCATCCTCAGCCCACTGGGCTCCAGGAAGCCTTCCCCTCCAGGCCTTCTGAGAAGCCAGAACAAAAGGCATGCACCAAGACGCCTGGCTCATTTGGGACAGTGGGTAGAGGCGAGGTATCACTGAGGTGCCCAGGCATGTCTCAGACCCACAGGCTCAGGTTGGCCGCTGGCTTTGACCTCTGAAAGCACTGGGATGATGAGGTTAAGCCCCTGAGTCCAGCCTCAATTCTTCATCAAAAACGGACGAGAAGGCCAGGAGCAGCGGCCCACACCTGCAATCCCAGTGCTCTGGGAGGCCAAATCGGGAGGATGGCTGTAGCCCAGGACCTCAAGGGCAGCCCAGACCAAACAGGGAGACCCTGTCTGTGCACCCATTTATACAGGAGCCTGGGGACGAGGTGCCCATTATCCTGGTCATTCCTAAGGCTGAGGTGGGAAGATTGCTGGTGACCACCATATCGAAGCTGGTGGAGAATGATGGTCATGTTCACGGGCCCTGGCCTTAGCCACAGAGCCCGACCCTGTCTCCAAAAACATCAAAATCATACACAGATTCTCAACTGCGCATGGTGTGTTCAAATGGTGAATGACTTTACAGTGAGAAAAAATCGGTCTTGGGGTGAAGTAATGTCCCCGTGTGAGGGATGTGTTCCTGGTATTTCTTTGCAGAAGGTGCTCTTTGCCGAGTCAGATGGGCTGCCTGCTTGGGGTCATATTCCCATCTTGGCCTCCCTGAGTGCCAAGGATACAGGAGTGATTCATTCGGCCGTCCCCACCACCCCAAAGGTATAAGAGTTATGCCCTCACTTTCCCCGAGGTGGCCTCTGGGAAGAGCAAATGGGTCCACCCTGGGGAACAATCAGAAAGAGCGATGGGCACAATGGTGGAGACATGACCCTCCACCAGGTGCTTTCCCTGGGGAAGGCTCATAGGGTGAATCCTGCTGCCCTGTCTTGGCTTCCAGGTCATCAGAAGGGAGCAGGACTTGTGATGGGTCCCCGAAAGGGGTGTGGAGCCTCGGATCAGGGGATTACACCTGTCATCCTGAGGCTCTGGGAGGCTGATGCGAGAGGTTGGCCTAAGGCCCATATGCAAGACCAGCTGGGCACATTGGTGAGAACTCGTTTCTATAAGAAGCCAAAAATAGCCGGGCTCGGTAGATCAGCCTGTAATCCCTCACCTTTGGTAGGCTGAGGTGAGTGGATTGCCTGAGCCCATGGGTTTGAGACCCACCTGGGCAGGCGAGACCTCATCTCTAAACTAAAATCAAAAAATTAGCCAGGCAGGGTAGCGCACACCTGTAATTCTGGCTATTCGGAAGGCTGAGGCGGAAGGATTGCTGGAGCCCAGTAGGTTGAGGCTGCAGTGGCCAGCAGCGGCCACTGCACTCCAGTCTGGGTGACAGAGTGAGAATCCAACTCAAAAAAAAAAAAAAAAGAAACCAAAAAAATGAGCTGAGTGTGGTGATGCACACCTGTCATTCCGTCCACTAGGAAGGTCAAGGATCACTGGAGCCAGACAGTGGAGGCTGAGGTGGCTGAGAGTGGGCCCTTGCACTCTAGCCTGGATGACAAAGCAGGAGTCCATCTCAGAATAATAATACCAACCACCATCACCACAACAACAACAGGCAGGGCTCAGGTGCTCAGCCTGTCATCCTGGCCATTTGGATGTCCAGGCAAGTGGACGCACTGAGGCTGCGGGATCAACAGCAGCTCAGGAAACAGATGAAACCTTGACTTCACCATCAAAAATAAATTCAAAGATTAGCCGGCCATAGTCGTGAGGCCTGTGGTTCGAGCCACTCGGTGTCTGAGGTGGGAGGAAAGGCTGAGCCCGGCAGGTGGAGTGTGCTGAGGCAATCAGCGTGACCCTGCCCTCTGTTCTGGGCAACAGTGTGGGATTCCGACTCCAAAAAATAATAATCACCACCACCACCACCACCACCATTCCTGCCACCCAGCATGAAGAGACACCCTCAGGGATGAGAGAGGAAAAGACACTTTCTGGCCTGTCATTTGTGGAAGGTTTCAAACGTGGCCACCAGGCAGGTCCGTTCCATGCCTTCGGCCATGTGCCCCAGAAGGCCTGCCTCCACCATCCACATTTGGGCTCCATGGCAAAGATGCATGTGAGCACATGGAACAGACGGCTCTGAATTCTGGCCGCCGTCACGCACAGAGTGTTAAGGTAGTCTGGCAATGCCACAACCAGCCCATGTTCCTGTCGCCCTGTCTGCCACCTTCAGGCATGGAGAGAGCCCCTTCCTCTCCTGATCTCCCCATTGTCCCCCGTCCACTCATACATTTCCTGTAGAGCCATGGACGCACATCGTGACACATGTGGGAGGCGTCTTTTTGTTGCCGGTGTCTCTGTCAGATGATCAGGGACACATTGGCACAATCGTGGTTCCTGGTTCCTCGACCTGCAGGGCTAAGGTAGTCCTCCTGCTTCAGCCCCTGAGCAGCCAGGACTCCAGGAACCACAGCACCAGACTCGATTTGGGGGACCTCTCACTGAGACAAGATCTGGTCACTTCACCCAGACTCGTCTCCTACCCCTGGGCTCAGGCAGACTCCCACCTCGACCTCCCGGGGCACGGAGCTGATGTCTGTGAGCAAAAGTGCCTGGTCTGGACTAACATGTACTGTCGGCGGGGGTGATACAAAGGAATGCCCCAGGACCGAGGTCACCGCATTCCATGTAGCTTGGGCTGTGGGCACCATCACCTGCCACCCCACTGTTTGCATTCCAGTTAGTGACAAAGTCTCGTACGTCACCCAGGTTGGTCTCAAAACCCCAATCTCCAGCGAGCCCCCACCTCGGTCTCCATAAGCCACAGCCTGATTTTCTGCTGACCCACCATCTTTCTGGAACTCTAGGCCCAATCTGGGTCCTCCTTCCCAAATGTTCTCTGTCTGTTCACAATGATCCCAACTCCATACACAAATGGATGCTTTTCTTTTTTATCCTTTTTTTCCTTTTTCTCGTTGAGTTGTAGTCAAACTTCATTGGCCAGGGTGGAGGGTGGTGGCTCACTCCCGGACACTGCAGCCTCGCCTTGCCGGGCTCTGGCAAACCTTTCCATAGCCTTTCGAGGAGCCAGAATGACAGGCATGTGCCACCACACCTGGATCATTTGGGATGGAGTATATAAATGAGGTGCCACTGAGTTTTGGGGGCAGGTTTCCGTCAGCAGTCTCGGGCCAGCCACTGACCTTGGCCTCCCAAAGTGCTGGGATGACTAAGCTAAGCTCCCGAGTCCATCCTTGATCCTTCATCCAAAACACATCAGAAGGCCTGGCATGGTGGCCCACACATGGAATCTCAATTCTCTGGGAGCCCGAGGTGGGAGAATGGCTGGAGCCCAAGAGCCCAAGTCCAGCCTGGGCCTCACAGGGAGACCCTGTCTCTGCAAGCCATCCAAACACGGGGTCTGCTGTCGAGGTGCCCATTGGGTTTCGGCCACTCTGGAGCCTAAGACAGAAGGATCGATGGAGCCCACGATGTTGAGGTTGGTGGTGAATGATGGTCATGTCCCTGGGCACCAGTCTGGGCCACAGAGCCTTACCCTGTTTCCAAAAACAACAGAATCGTACAGATTCTCAACTACTTGTGTTTTTTTCACAGGGAGACTGGCTTTAGAGGCTGGAACAAATGAGATTGGAGGGAGGAAATGACCACGGGTGATGGATGTGTCTCTGGCCTTTTTTGGCAGAAGGTCCTCATTGCCAAGTCAGAGGGTCAGACTGCCAGGGGCACATTTCTGACCTCGGAGAGGAGAGTTGGCATGAACCCGACCAGGGAGCCTAGGGAATTTCCTCACCAATGTGGGTAAAGGAACTGGGGAGGGGTTGGGGCTGGAAGGTGCTGAGATGGTGGACCCTCCCATGTGAGGGGGATGGGGGAGGGAAGAACTGAGGACAGAAGATTTGCAGGAGTATGAATTTCTTTCTTTCTTCCTTCCTTCCTTCCTTCCTTCCTTCCTTCCTTCCTTCCTTCCTTTCTTTCTTTCTTTCTTTCTTTCTTTCTTTTCATTCCTCACTAGGTTTCCCAGGCTGATCATAAACCACCCAACTCAGGCTATCCTCTCAGCCTGGTCCTCCCAAACTGCGATGATCACAGGCTTTCCATTTGGTTGAAATCCTGGTCTTCCTGCCTGGTCTTGAACTATGGAGGCAATCTGCCTGCTGAGGCCTGCCCTCAACCAACGTTTTCTGGGTTTTGCTTGCAGTCCAGGTGGGGGCTTGCCATGGTATCCAGACTGATCTAGAAATACTGGGCTCTGGTCATCTTCCCGCCTTAACCTCCTCAAGTACCGAGGAGACAGCCCTGAGTTGCATGGCTATCCATGCCCTGCCCTGAAGGTTTGAGTCACAGCCTCCCTTTCCCAGAGGCGGCCGCTGGAAGGAATGACTGTGTCTACCCTGGGGTGGTGGTGTGGGTGTCCCAGCAGAGATACGTCCCTGCACCAGGTGCTCCCCCAGGGGGGTTCAGAGAGCAATACCAGATGCTCTCTACGGGGTCCTGGTTCGTCGGTAGCTGGCCTCGCGTTTGAACCCTGAGAGAGTTGTGGAGACCGGGCACGGTGGCTCATGCCTGCCATCTGGGCACTCTGGGAGTCCAAGGTGAGAGGATGGCCTGAGCCCCCGGGTTAGAGTCCAGCCTGGGCACTGTGGCGAGACCTTGTCTCTACAAGAAGCCAAAAATGAACCAAGCATGGTGGTGCATGCCTGTTGTTCCATACACTCGGGAGGCCATGGCAGAAGGATCGCTGGAGTCCCAGCAGTGGAAGTCGAGGTAGCAGAGAGCAGGCCTCTGCTCTCCGGTCTGGTTGACAGAGTGGGACTCCGACTCAGAATGATAATATCAACCACCACCACCGCCACAAGCACAGACTGGGCTCAGTGGCTCAACCTGGGATCTTGGCCTTTAGGATGCTCAGGTGGGTGGACAACCTGAGGGTCTGGGTTCAACAGCAGCCTGAGACGTGGGGTGAGACCTCATCTCCACCATCAAAAATGAATCCAAAGATTAGCCTGGTGTGGTGGCACAAGCCTGTGGTTTCAGTCACTTGGGGCCTGAGGAAGGAGGATTGCCTGAGCCAATCCTGAGGAGGCAAGGAGCGTACCCGTGCACTGAGACCTGGGCATCAGAGTGGAATTCTGACTCCAAAATACAATAATCACCACCACCACCACCACCACCCCTGCCCCCCAGTGCAAGAAGACACCCTCAGGAATGGGATAAGAAAAGGCACTTACCAGTCTGTCGCTCATGGGAGGTTTCAAAGGTGGCTACTGGGCACGTCCATCCCACACCTTTGGCCACGTTTCCCAGAAGGCCTGCCTCCACAGTTCACACTTGTGTTTCATGACAAGGATGCATGAATGCTCACAGAAGAGATGGCCTGAACTAGGGCGGCTATTGGGCAGAGAGTGTTTAAGATGGTCCTGCAACACCACGTCCAGCCCATGTTCCAGTCACCCTGTCTGCCACCCTCAGACAGGGGGAGGGCTTCTTCCTCTCCTGATCTCCCCATCGTCCCCAGCCCACGGGTACCTTTCCTTGGGGAGCCATGGACGCCCATCGTGATGCACGTGGGAGGCATCTTATTTGTCGCCAGAGACCATCAGACGGTCTGTGGCAAAGCAGCATGATCGTGGCTCCCGAGGCCTTGACCTGAGGGGCTCAGGCAGTCCTCACACCTCAGCCCCTGGGCAGCTGGGCTCTGGGGACAACCACGCCAGACACGATTTTGGGGACCTCTAATGGAGATGATGTCTGGCCACTTCACCCAGGCTGGTCTCTGAACCCTGGGAACAGGCAGCCTCCCACCTTGGACTCCCAGGGCATGGAGTTGAAGGCTGTGCACAACAGTGCCTGGCCTGGACTCACACCTACTGTCGGCAGAGGCGATGCCTTGGCCACTTCAGAGGCTGAGGTGGGAGGATCACTAGAGCCCATGATTTTGAGGATGGTGGTGAACAAACGGTCTTGTTCCTGGGCCCCAGCCTGAGCCAAAGAGCCAGATACTGTCTCCAAAAACATGAGAATCATACACAGCTTCCCAACTGCGCATGGTGTGTTCACAGGATGACTGGCTTTAGAGCCAGGAAAAATGGGATTGGGGGGAAGAAAGGTCCCCAGGTTGGGATGTGTCCCTGGACTTTCTTGGTGGAAGGTCCTTGTTGCCAAGTCAGAGTGTCTGCTTGCCTGGGGCACATTTCAAACTTAGGAGAGGAGAGCCGGCAGAAACCCAGCCAGGGAGAGTGGGAACTCTCACACCAAAGTGGGGGCAGTCATTTGGGGGCTTTAAGGTTGAAAGGTGTCAAGCTTGGGGCACCATCACATGTGGTGGGGGTGGGGAGAAGGACTGAGTGGAGAAAGTTTGCAAGAGAGTGGTTTACTTCCTTTCTTTCCTTTCTTCCTTTCTCCCTTCCTCCCTTCCTTCCTTCCATTCTTTCTTTCTTTCCTTCCTCCATTTCCTTCTTTCACTCTTTCTTTCACTCTTTCTCTCTCTCTCTTCTTTCACTCTTTCTCTCTCTCTCTTCTTTCTTTCTTTCTTTCTTTCTTTCTTTCTTTCTTTCTTTCTTTCTTTCTTTCTTTCTTTCTTTCTTTCTTTCCTTTCTTTCCTCACTAGGTTTCCCAGATGGCTCTCAAACCTCCTAACTTGGGTCATCCTCATGGCCTGGGCCTTTCAAACTGCTGCGATCACAGGTTTTCGATTTGGTCAACATCCTGGTCTTCCTTACAGTCTTGAACAATGGACCAGAGGTGATTCCCACCGAGGCTTGCCATCAACCAATGTTTTCTGTTTTCCTTGGGTAAAGGTGTTGGCTTGCTATGGTGTCACAGACTCGAGTTCCCAGGCTCTGGCTATCTTCCCTTCTCGGCCTTCCTGAGTGCTGAGGAGACAGGTGTGAGTTGCCCAGCCATCCCACTGCACCAAAGGTTTGAGACTCATGCCCACCCTCCCTTTCACTGAGGCTCCCCATGGAAAGGGCGAGTGGGTCACCCCAGGGGAACAAGGTAGGATGAAGGGTGGTCCCCCTGGCAGAGAAATGCCCATGTGCCAGGCACTCCCACAATAATGTGCTTGGCTGTCTTTCCGGCTGCCCTCTCGGAGGTCATGGGTCATCAGAGGGAATGGGCCTCACCGTGGTCCTCTAGAGTGGTGTGGAGGCCAGGTGCGTGGGATCATGCCTGTCATCTCAGCACTCTGGTAGGCCGAGGAGAGAGGATTGCCTGAGCTCCTAGTTTCGCAACTCGCCCAGGAACCTTAGAGAGACCTCGTCTCTACTAAAGCCAAAAAAATGAACCGAGCTTATTGGCGCAGGCCTTTCAATCCAGTCACTCAAGAGGCCATGGTGGCAGGATCCCCAGAGCCCAGTCAGTGGAGGCCGCAGTGGCCGAGAGTGGGCCCCAGCACCACGGCCTTGGTGAAAGGGCGAGACTCCAAATCAGAATAATAATATCAACCATGACCACAAACACAGGCCAGGCTCTGGGGCTTTTCCAGGCATCCTGGTCCTTCTGAAGCCCAAGTGAGTGGACAGTAGGAGCCTGCAGATTCATCACAATTCCAGGACATGATGTGAGACCTCGTATTGGCCATAAAATAAATCCAAAGATTAGCCATGTGTGGTGGCACAAGCCTGTGGTTCCAGCCACTCTGGGGACAAAGACGGTATGATTGAGCATGACCAGTGGAGTCTGCGGTGGCTGTGAGTGTGCCCCTGTGCTCCGGTCTTACAGAGCAGGAATCCAACTCCAAATAATAATAATCTCCACCACCACCACCACCACCACCACCACCCCTGCCACCCAGAACAAGGTGTCACCCTCAGGAATGGGACAGGAAAATACACTTATTGGCCCGTGGTTTCCAGGAGATTTCAAAGGTAGCCAACGGGCACATCCATCCCATGCCTTCGGCCACGACTCCCAGAAAGTCTGCCTCCACCCTCCATATTTGTGACCCACAGGAAAGATGTGTGTGAGCTCATGGAACAGATGGCCCTGAGCTAGGGTGTCCATTGGGCACAGGATGATCAAGGTGGTCTGGCAATGCCACCACAAGTCCAGTTTCTGGTCGCCCTGTCTTCCACCTTCCGGTGTGTAGAGGGGCCTTCCTCACCCAATCACACCATCGTCCCCCACCCAGGCAGACTTTGTCCTGGGGAGCCGTGGACGCCCATCGTGACACATGTGGGAGGCATCTTTTATGTTGTCGGAGTCTCCATGTTCCAGGTGGAGGCATGGTGGCATGATCGTCTCTCGTGGGGCCTCGACCTCAGGGTTCAGGCAGACCTCAGCCCCTGAACAGCCGGGACTACATAGGCCATCAGGCCTGACCCGAATTTGGAGACCTGTCACCGAGATGAAGTCTGGCCACGTTGCCTGGGCTGCTCACAGACCCCTGGGCTAAGGCAGTATCCTGCCTTCACCTGCCAGGGTGCAGGGTTGATGCCCTTGAGTCACATTGCCCAGCCTCAACTCATACATCATGTCTTGGTGGGTGATGCCAAGGAATGCCCTGGAACAGAGGCCACAACATCCCGTGTAGCTGGGACCGTGGGTGCATCCACGAGTGACTCCAGTGTTCACATTCTATGGAGCAACCATGTCTCGCACGTGTCTCAGACTGGTCTTGAAATCCTGGGTTCCAGCTCTACCACAACTCGGCCTGCCAAAGCCACAACCTGATTGTCTGCCAAACTACCATCTTTCAGGAACTCTAGGCCCAAGGCTAGGACCTCCTTGCCAAATGATCTCTGTCTGTCCATGATGAACCAAACTCCATACACAAACTGATGCTCTTTTTTTTTTCCCTTTTCCTTTTTTTCGCTGAGTCAGTGTTTCTCTCCATCACTCACCCTGGAGGGTGTTGTGTCTCTCCCAGCCATCACAGACTTGGCCTGCCGGGCTCTGGCAAGACTTTCCCCAACCCTCCGAGGAACCGGAACTACAGGCACACGCCACCACACCCAGCTCGTTTCTGATGGAGGGTAGAGATGAGGATTTTCCGAGGTTCCTGGCTGCATCTTGACCCATGGGATTGGGCTGGCCGCTGGCCTGGCCTCCCAAAGCACTAGGATGACGAGGCTGAGCCCCCAAGTCCAGCCTTGATCCTTCATCAAAAATGAACCAGAAAGCCTGGTGCAGCGGCCCATGCCTGGAATCCCATTGCTCTGGGAATCCAAGGCAGGGGGATAGTTGGAGAGCAGAAGCCCAAGGCAGGCATGGACCACGCAACAAGACCCCATGTCTGCACTCATCCTAACAGGGTCTGGGATTGAGTTGATGGTATTCTGGCAACTTCGGAGGCTGAGGATGGAGGATCATCAGAGCCCATGATTTCGAGGCTGACAGTGAACAACAGTCGTGTCCCCAGGCCCCTGCCTCGGCCGCAGAGCTAGACCCTGTCTCCAAAATATGAGAATCGTACACAGATTCTCAACTGCACATGACATGTTCACAGTCTGACTGGCAATTTAGCCAGGAAAAATGGGAAAGGGAGGAAGAAATGTCCCTGGTGAGAGATGTGTTCCTGGCCTTTCTTGATGGAATGTCCTCATAGCCGAGTTGGATGGTGAACCTGCCTGGGGCATATTTCTACCCTCGTAAAGGAGAGATGTCAGGAAGCTGGACAGGGAGCCTCAGGATTCACACACCAAAGTGGGGGCAGCCATGGGAGGGGCTGGGGCTGGAGGGTGCCAAGCTTGTGGGACTCTCGTATGTGCGGAAGTGGGTGAGAAAGAACTGAGGGAAGAAGATTTGCTAAAGAATGGATTTATTTGGTGACATATTTTCTTTCTTTCTTTCTTTCTTTCTTTCCTTCCTTCTTTCTCTCTCTCTCTCTCTCTCTCTCTCTCTCTCTCTCTCTCTCTCTCTCTCTCTCTTTTCTTCTCTCTCTCTTTTGTTCCCTCACAAAGTAGTCCTGGCTTCTCTCAAACTCCCCAGCTGGGGCCTTCCACTCAGCCTCGGCCTCTCAAACTGCTGTGATCTCAGGCTTTCCATTTGGTCAACATCCTGATCTTCCTTGCTGGTCTTGAACTCTGACCCTGAAACGATCCTCCCACTGAGGCCAACCTTCACCCCAGATTTCTGGGTTTTGTTTGAGGTCAAGGTGGTGGCCTGCTATGGTGTACAGCCTGGTCTCAATCTCCTGGGATCCAGCTACCTTACTTTCTCAGCCTCACTAAGAGCCGAGGAGACAGTCTTGGCCATCCCCACCCCCCCAAAGATTTGAGTGTCATGCCTTCCCTTTCCTGGAGGCAGCCCCTGGGAGCAGTGTGTAAGTTGACACTGGGAAAGAGGCAAGCAGAGGGGTGAGCGCCCAGGTGGAGAGACACCTCTGTACCAGGCGCTCCCATGGGTAAGGTTCAGTGGGCAACACTGGCTGCACTCTCCAGAGACCCAGAACATCAGAATGGAGTGGGCCTTGCGATGGCACCCAAAGAGGTGAGTGGAGGCTGGGCGCATGGGATCGCATCTGTCATCCCAGCACTCTGGGAGTCCAAGATGAGAGGATGACCTGAGCCCCTGGATTTAGGACCAATCCCGTCATCTTGGGGAGACAACCTCTCCAAGAAGCCAAAAAAATGAGCCAAGCATCGTGGCACACATCTGACGTTCCAGCCCCTTGGGAGGCTGGGGTGGGAGGATAGCAGGAACCCAGCCATTGGAGGTCACTGTGGCCGAGAGTGGGCCCCACGCTCCAGCCTGGGTGACAGAGTGGGACTCCAAATCAGAATAATAATACCAACAACCAACACCACCACAACCACAGCTGGGCTCATGGGTCAGCCTGGCATCCCAGCCCTTTGGAGGCCCAGGTGAGTGAATGGCCTGAGCCTGAGCATTCAACACCAGCCTGAAACATGGGGTGAGACCTCGTCTCAGCTATCATGGGTGTTGTGAAGAAGGCCTGTGGTTCCAGCCATTTGAGAGGACAAGGCAGGAGGATCACCTGAGCCTGGCAGGTGGCGCCCATGGTGGCCATGAGCATGACCCTCACTTTGGCCTTGGCAAAAGAGTGGGATTCTGACACCAAATAATAATAATCACCAGCACTACCACCACCACCATCCCTGACACCGAGCTCGAGGAATCACCCTCAGGAATGAGAGAGGCAAAGTCACTTTCCAGCCTGTCGTTTGTGGGAGGTTTCTAAGGTGGCCACTGGGCATGTCCATCCTGCACCTCTGGCCACTCACCCCAGAAGGCCAGCCTCCACCCTCCACACTCATGCCCCATGGCAAAGATGCATTTGAGCACACAGGACAGACAGCAAAATCTAGGGTGGGTGTCAAGCACAGAGCGATCAAACGGGTCCTGCAACCCCACTGCCATCCTAGGTCCAGTCACCTGGTCTGTCACCTTTGGATGGAGGAAGGCCTCTTCCTCTCCCAATCACTCCATCCTCCCCCACCCACGTTGACATTTCCTTAGGGAGCCTTTACACCCTTCATGACCCACGTAAGAGGTGTCTTTATTGTCACGGGAGTTTCCATCAGCTGGGCTGGAGTGTGGTGGCACGGTTGTGGCTCCCGGGGCCTCGACCTGAGGGGTTAAGGTGATCTTCCCTCCTTGGCCCCTAAGCAGCCAGGACTCCAGAGGCCAGCACACCTGACTAGATTTTGGGGATCTCTCGCTGATTCGAGGCCTGGCCAGGTTCCCCGGCATGGTCTGTGAACCCGGGGCTCAGGCAGCTTCCCCCCTCATCCTCCCAGGGCCTGGGGTTGAGGGCCTTGAGCCACGGTGCCCAGCCTGGACTTGCACGTTCTTTTGCCAGGGTGCACAAAAGCATGCCCCGGGATAGAGGCCACCGCATAACTTGTAGCTCAGACCCTGGATGCCACCACATGCAACTCGACTGTTTGTGTTCCCAGGAGTGACAAGGTCTCGCTACATGGCCCAGGCTGGTCTCAAACTCCCAGGCTCCATCGGTTACCCACTTTGGCCTCCCAAAGCCACAGCCTGATTGTCTGTCAATCCACTGTCTTTCTGAAACACTATGTCCAAAGCTGTGGCCTCCTTCCCAAATGATCTCTGTCTGTTCACGATGATCCCAACCCCATACATAAATGGATGCTCTTCTTTTCTTTCCTTTTATTTGAGACAGAGTCTCACTCTGTCACCCAGGCTGGAGGGCAGTGGCTCACTCCTAGCCATTGCACCCTCGACCCAGTGGGCTCTGGCAAGCCTTCTGCCCCGGTGTTCCAAGGAGCTGGAACAACAAGCGCATGCCACCACGCCTATCTGATGTGGAATGGAGGGTTGAGAGGAGGTCTTGCCGAGTTGCCCAGGAGCATCTCAGACACACGGGATGGGTCTGGCCACTGGCCTCGGCATCCCAAAGCACTGGGATGATAAGGTTGAGCCCCTGAGTCCGGCCTTGATCTTTTGTCAAAAACAAACCAGAAGGCCAGTCGGGGTGGCCCACGACTGGAAACCCAGCACTCTGATAGTCCGAGGCGGGAGGATGTCTGGAGCCCAGGAGCTCAAGGACAGCCCATGCCATGCAGGGAGACCTCGTCTCCACACCTATCCAAACGGGGTCTGGGTTCATGGGGCCCATCATCCCAGCCACTCGAGAAGTTCAGGTGGGAGGGTTTCCGGAGCCCCGATTTCTAAGCTCGTGGGGAATGACTGTCACGTCCCTGGGACACAGCCTGAGTCACAGATCCAGAACCTGTCTTCAAAAACATCAGAATCGTACACAGATTCTCAACTGAGCATGGTGTGTTCAAAGAGTGACTGGTTTTAGAGCAAGTAAAAGTGGGACTGGGGGGAAGAAATGTCCTCTGGTGAGGAATGTGTCCATGGCCTTTCTTGGCATAAGGTACTCGTTTTTGAGTCAGAGTGACAGCCTCCCTGGGTCACATTTCTCACCTCGGAGTGGAGAGGCAGCAGGAACGTGGTCCGAGAGGATCGGGAACTCCTGCAACAAAGCAGAGGCAGCCATTTGGGGCATTAGAACTGGAAGGTGCCGAGATTGGGGGTCCCTAACATGTGGGGTGGTGGGGTGAAGAACTGAGGGCAGAAAGTTTGCAGGATAATGGATTTCTTTCTTCCCTTCCTTCCTTTCTTCCTTTCTTCCTTCCTTTCTTTTTTTTCCTCACTAGGTTGCCCAGACTGATCTCAAACCCCCAACTGAGGCCATGCTGTGGCCTTGGCATCCCAAACTGCTGCGATCACAGGTTTTCCACTTGGTCGACATCCTGGTCTTTCTTCCTGGTCTTCAAATGTGCAACAGAGGTGATCCTCCCCCCGAGGCTTGCCCTCACCCAAGGTTATCTAGGTTTTGCTTGGGTCATGGTGGTGACTTGCTATGGTTCCAGCCTTGTCTCAAGATCCCAGGCTCTGGCCATCTTCCTGTCTCGGCCTCACAAAGTGCCGAGAAGACAGGTGTGAGTCACCCGGCCGACACTGCCCCACTGAAGATTTGAGAGTCATGCTGTCCCTTTCACTGAGGCACCCCCTTGGAGGAGCAGGCTGGTCCACCCTGGGGAACAAGGAGTGTGGTGGTGAGTGCCACCTGGCAGTGACAGGGCTATGCACCAGGTGCTCTCCCCATGAAGGGCTTGGCAGAGAATATGGCCGCCTTCTCCAGTGTCCCAGAATGTCAGAAGGGAGCGGGCCTCACAGTGGTCCCTGAGAGTGGTGTGGAGGCCGGGTGCATGGGCTCATGCCTCTCATCCTGTCTCTCTGGTAGGCCGAGACGAGAGGATGGCCTGAGCCCCTGGGTTAGAGACCAGCCCAGGCACCTTGGCGAGACCTCGTCTTTACAAGAAGAAAAAAAAATCAGCCGAGTTTGGTGGCACAGGCCTTTCGTTCATACCACTTGGAAGGCTGTGGTGGGAGGATTCCCAGAGCCCAGCCGGTGAAGGCCACAGTGAACAAAAGCGGGCCCCAGTGCTACGGCCTAGTCTACAGAGCGGGTCTCCAACTCAGAATAATAATACCAACCACAACCACCACCACCACCACAGGCTGGGCTCAGGAACTCAGCCTGGCATCCTGGCCCTTCAGAGGCCCAGGTGAGTGGGCAGCAGAAGCCTGCTGCTTAGACACCAACCCAGGACATGTGGTGAGACCTCGTATTGGCCATAAAAAATAAATCCAAAGATTATCCAGGTGTTGTGGCACAGGCCTGTGTTTCCAGCCACTGTGGGGATTGAGGTGAGATAATCACCTGAACCCAGCAGGTGGAGTCCACCGTGGCTGTGAGCGTGCCCCTGCGCTTCAGTCTTACAAAGTGGGAATCTGACTCCAAATAATAATAATCACCACCATCACCTTCACCACCACCCCTGCCACCCAGTGAGAGGATTCACCCTCAGGGATGGGAGAGGCCAATGTGCTGATTGGCCTGTCACTAGTGGTAGATTTCAAAGGTGACCACTGGGCACGTCCATCCCATGCCTTCAGTCAAGTGACTCAGAAGGCTTGCCTCCACCCTCCACATTCGTGCCCTACAGGAAAGACGTGTGTTAACTCACGGAACAGATGGCCCCGAGCTGTGGCACAGAGTGGTCAAGGTGGTCCAGCAATGCTGTGGACAGTTCAGGTTCTGGTTGCCCTGTTTTCCACCTTCGGGTGTGGGGAGGGGCTCCTTCCTCTCGATCACACCATGCAGATCTTTCCCTGAGAAGCTGTGGATACCCATCGTGATGCACGTGGGAGGCATCTTTTGTGTGCTGGAGTCTTTGTCTGCTGAGCTTGGGTGCAGAGGCATGATCGTGGCTCCTGGGGCCTCGACCTGCAGGGCTCAGGTGATCCTCCTGCCTTGGCCCTGAGCAGTCAGGACTCTGTGGGCCATCACACCTGGCCAGATTTTGGGGACCTCTCACCAATATGAGGTCTGGCCATGTCGCCCGAACCCTGGGCTCAGGCAGCCTCCCACCTCTGCCTCCTAGGAAGTGGGGCTAACAGTCTTGAACCATAGTGCCCGGCCTGGACTCGTACGTTTGTCAGTGTGGGCGATGCAAAGAAATGCCCTGGGACAGAGGTCACCACATCCTGCATAGTTGGTACCAGGGACATCACCACGCGTGATTCCAATTCTCATGTTCTGGGGATTGATGAGGTCTCGCTACGTGACTCAGGCTGGGCTCAAACTCTTGAACTCCAGCTGTCCACTGCCTTTGCTTTTCAAAGCCACAGCCCTATTTTCTGCCCATTGACAGTCTTTCAAAAACACTAGGCCCAAGACTGGGCCTTCTTCCCAAATGATCTCTGTCTGTTCATGATGATCCCAACTCCATACATAAATGAATGCTCTTTTTCTTCCTTTTTTACTTTTTTACTTTGAGTCGGAGTCTCACTCCATCACCTAGGCTGGAACACGGTGGCTCTCTCCCAGTCACCGCAGACTCAGTCTGTGTGGCTATGGTGAGAATTTCCCCAGCCTTCTGAGGAGCCAGAACTACAGACCTGTGCCACCATGACCAGTTCATTTCTAGTGGAGGGTAGAAATGAGGACTTGCCGAGATTTCTGGGCAGGTCTTAGCCTGTGGGCTGGGACTGGCCACTGGTTTCAGCCTACCTAATCACTGGGATGACGAGGCTGAGCCCCTGAGCTTGGCCTCAATCCTTTGTCAAAAATGAAACAGAAGGCCTGGCATGGCAGCCCATACCTGGAATCCCAGTGCTCTGTGAGGCTGAGGCAGGAGGATGGCTGGAGAGCAGGAGCCCAAGGCCTGCCCAGGTCACATAGGGAAATCCTGTCTCTGCACTCATCCAAACAGGGGGTCTGGGGTTGTGGTTCCGGTCGTCCCAACCACTCCCAAGGCCTAGGCAATATGATGGCCAGAGTCCACAATTTGGAACCTGGCAGTGAACAATGGTCGTGTCCCCGGCCACAGCCTGGGCCACAGAGCCAGACCATCTCTGCAAAAACATCAGAATTGTACACAGATTCTCAACTGCACATGGTGTGTTCACAGGGTGACTGGCTTCAGAGTCAAGAATAATAAGATTGGCAGTGAAGAAATGTCCCTGGTGAGAAATGTGTCCCTGGCCTTTCTTGGTGGAATGTCCTCATTGCCGAGTTTGATGGTCGACTTGCCTGGGGAATAGTTCTGCCCTCCTAGAGGAGAACTGTCAGGAAGCTGGCCAGGAAGCCTTGTGAATTCCCACACCAATGCAGGGTCTGCCATTGGGGGGGGGGTTGGAGGGTTCCAAGTTTGGGGGTCTCTCATATGTGGGGGATGTGGGAGGAAAAGGCCTGAGGGAAGAAGTTTGGCAGGAGTATGGATTTCTTTCTCTTTCATTTCCTTCTTTCTTTCTTTCTTTCCTTCCTTCCTTCCTTCCTTCCTTCCTTCCTTCCTTCCTTCCTTCTTTCTTTCTTTCTTTCTTTCTTTCTTTCTTTCTTTCTTTCTTTCTTTCTTTTCTTTCCTCATTAGGTTGCCCTGGCTGTGCTCAAATCCCCTAACTTGGACCATCCTCTTGGCCTGGGCCTCCCAAACTGCTGTGTTTCAGGCTTTTCTTTTGATTGACATCCTAGTCTCAAGCCTGTTTTTGAACTCTTTGCCAAAGTTGATCCTCCCGCTGAAGCACAGCCTCACCAAAGCTTTTCTGGGTTATGATAAGGGTCAAGGTGAGGGCTTATTATGGTGTCCAGCCTGGACTGGAGCTCCCAGGCTCTGGCGATCTTCCCGTCTTTGCCTCCCCCAGTGTTGAGGAGACAGGCGTAAGTCGCCTGAACAACCCACCCCACCGAAGGTTTGAGAGTCACGTTGTCCCTTTCCCCGAGGTGCCCCCTGGGAGGAATGAGCAGTTCCAACCTGGGGAAGAAGCCAGGAGGAGGGGTGGATGCCCTGGAAGAGACATGCCCTTGCACCCTGTGCTGCCCCCCGGGGAGATCAGCAGGCGATTTCCTCTACCTTCTCTGGGATTCTGAGTCAACAGAAGGGAGCAGGCCTCACAGTAGGCCCCGAGGGTGGTGTGGAGGCCAGACGCTGGGGTTCATGCCATCATCCTGGCACTCTGGTAGGCCGATGCAAGAGGATTGCCTGAGCCCACGGATTCAAGACCAGCCCAGGCACCTTGGCGGGACCTCGTCTCTACAAGAAGCCAAAATAATGAGCCGAGTATGTTGGCACAGGCATTTCGTTCCAGCCACTCAGGAGCCTGTGGCAGGAGGATACTGGAGCCCAGCTGGTGGAGGCTGCAGTGGCCAAGAACAGGCTCCAGCACTCTGGCCTGGGCAACAGAGTGGGACACTGACTCAGAATAATAATGCAAACCTGCACCACCACCACAACCACAGTCCAGGCTCAGGGGCTCAACCTGGCATCTCTGCATTTTGGAGCCCCAGGCGAGTGATGGAGAGAAACTGTGGGTTTGACACCAGCCTGGGACACAAGATGAGACATTGTATATGTCATCAAAAATAAATTCAGATTATCTGAGTGTGGTGGCACAGGCCTGTGGTTCCAGCCACTCTGGGGAACAAGGCTGGAGGATCGCCTGAGCCCAGCAGGTGGAGTTCGCTGTGGCCATAAGAGTGCCTCTGCACTCTGGTCTTACAGAGCATGATTCTGACTCCAAATAATAATAATTACCACCACCACCACCACCACCCCTGCCACCCAACGCAAGAAGTCACCCTCAGGGATGGGAGAGAAAAATGCACTTTCAGCGTGTCATTCGCGGAACATTTCAAAGGTGGCCATTGGGCACATTCATCCCGTGCCTTCGGTCATGTGCTGCAGAAGAACTGCATCCACCTTCCACATTCGTAGCCTACGAAAAAGATGAGTGTGAGCTCACAGAACACACGGCCCCAACCTCGGGTGGCCATTGGGCACTGAGTGATCAAGGCAGTCCAGCAATGCCACTGCCAGTCCAGGATCCAGTCACCCTGTCTTCTACCTTCAGGCATGGGGAGGGCCCCTAACCTCTCCTGATCACTCCATTGTCCCCCTCCCACAAGGACTTTGCCCTGGTGTTCTGTGGACACCCGTCATGATGCATGAAGGAGGCATCATTTGTGTTGCCGGAGTCTCCATCTGCAGGGCTGGGGCGTGGCAGCACAATCATGGCTCCTGGGGCCTCGACCTGCAGAACTCAGGTGGTAATCCTGCCACAGACCCTGAGCAGTTGGGATTCCATGGGTCATCATGCCTGAACAGATTTTGGGAACCTCTCAAAGAGACGAGGTCTGGTCATGTTGCCTGAGCTGCTCTCAGATCACTGGGCTCAGGCAACCTCCCACCTTGGCATCCCAGGTGGTGGGGCTGATGGCCATGAGCCACGGTGCCTGGCCTGGACTCAAACGTTCTGTCAACAGGGGCAATGCAAAGAAATGGCACGGAATAGAGGGCACCACATCCCATGCAGCCAAAACTGTGGATGACACCAAGTGCGACTCTAGTGTTTGCATTCTGGGGAGCGACTTGGTCTCACTATGTGGCTCAGGCTGGTCTCAAACTCCTGGGGTCAAGCAGCCTCCTGCCTCAGCCTTCCAAAGCCACAGCTTGATTGTCTGTCAATTCACTGCCTTTCGGGAACTCAAGGCCCAAGACTGGGACTCCTTCCCAAATGATCTCTGTCCACAATGATCCCAACTCCATACACAAATGGATACTCTTCTTTTTTTCTTTTTTTCGTTTTTTTTTTTGAGTCGGAGTCTCACTCTGTTGCCCAGGCTGGAGGGTGGTGGTTCACTTCTGGCAACTAGAGCCTTGTTCCACCAGGCTCCCACAGCCTTTCCCCAGCAGTCTGAGGAACCAGAACAAAAGGCATGTGCCACCATGCTCAGATCATTTGGGGTGGAGGGTAGAGATGAGGTCTTGCTGAGATACCCGGGTGGTTCTCAGCCCATAGGCTTGGGCAGAATACTGGCCTTGGCCACCTAAAGTGCTAGGCTGATGAAGCTAAGTCCCAGAGCCTGGCCTCAATCCTTCATCAAAAATGAACCAGAAGGTCTGGCGCAGTGTCCCACATTTGGAATCCTAGCTCTCTGGGAGGCTGAGGCAGGAGAATGGTAAAGCCCAGGAGCCCAAGGCCAACCTGGGCCATGCAGGGAGACCCTGTTTCCATAGCCAACCAATGTTGGGTGCCAGCCATGGAGGCCCAATGAGCACTAGGGATCAGGAAGGACCATTGTCCCTAAGATCAGTAGGATGTGTTTGGGAGCTGTTGACACATTCCCTCCCTCCTTTTGCATTTGGCACAAACTACCAAGAAAAGCTTCAGCTGACTCTAACAGAAAACTCTGAGACCAGAATGTACACAGCTAAACCTAGGAGTCTATTGTTCCCATTCTCCATGGCTTATGGTCTTTTGCTTTATCACAATTTAAGTTTGACTTTGAATCACATTGAGGAGCCTTAGTGCAGGTCACAGGTTCTCTTGATGTTAACTTTAGAAATTTAGAGATATAGGTTTTGGAAAATAGTTTATATAAATTAAGAAAATTTTAGTAACCATTTTATTATAAAAGAGTGGTTAGTTCAGTTTGATTTAGGGTGGCTAGTGATGTTTGTTTTAGGCCAGCTGGTGCTAGGAGAGAGTAACTGTAGCACCAACTGTTTTATAGAAACCAGTTTGAATTAGCATAGAATAGTAAAAGGCAATATATCATTATGTTGACTAAATGGAAAGCCTGTGATTGCAGCAGTTTGGGAGGCCCAGGCTGAGATGATGGCCCAAGTTGGGCAGTTTGAGAGCAGCTTGGGCAACCTAGTGAGGATAGAAAAAGAGAGAAAGAAAGAAAGAAAGAAAGAAAGAAAGAAAGAAAGAAAGAAAGAGAAGAGAGAGAGAGAGAGAGAGAGAGAGAGAGAGAAAGAGAGAGAAAGAAAGAAAGAAAGAAAGAAAGAAAGAAAGAAAGAAAGAAAGAAAGAAAGAAAGAAAGAAAGGAAAGAAATCCATTCTCCTGCAAACGTTCTTCCACCAGTTCTTCCTCCTGCCCTCCCCACATATGAGGGAGGGTTCCCCAAGCTCAGAACCCTCCAGCCCCATACCCTCCAATGGCTGCCCCCTTTGGTACGGGAGTTCCCAAGTCTCCCTGGCTGGGTTCTTTTGTCTCTCCCAATCCCATTTTTCCTGGTTCTAAAGCCATTCACCCTGTGAACATATCGTACGCAGTTGAGAATCTGTGTATGATTCTGATGTTTTTTGAGACAGGGTCTGGCTCTGTCACCCTGGCTGGGGTCCAGGGACACAACCATCGTTCTCCAATCTTGAAATCGTGGGCTCCAGCTATCATTCCACCTCAGACTCTGGTGTGGCTGGGACGATGGGCACCTTGACCCAAGACCCTCTGTTTTGATGGGCGCAGAAATGGGTTCTCCATGTGTGGTCCGGGCTGGCCTGGGCTGGCCTTGGGCTCCTGGACTCCAGCCATCCTCCCACCTAAGGCTTCAAGAGCACTGGGATTCCAGGCGTGGGCCACTGCATCAGGCCTTCTGGTTCATTTTTGATGAAGGATTGCAGCTGTGTTTGGGGGTTCAGCCTCATCATCCCAGCACTTTTGGAGGCTGAGACCAGCCTAAGCCTGCAGGATGAGACCCACCTGGGAAACTCAGTGAGACCTCGTCTCTACCTTCCATCCCAAATGATCCGGGCATGGTGGCATGTGCCTGTTGTTTGGGCTGCTCGGAAGTCTGGGGAAAGGCTCTCTGGAGCCTGGTGGTCCTGGGCTGTGGTGGCCAGGAGTGAGGCACCGCCCTCCAGCCTGGGCAACAGAGTGAGACTCCGACTCAAAGAAATAAAGAAAAAAAGAAAAAAAGAAGAGTATTCTTTTGTCTATGGAGTTGGGATCATCATGAATAGACAAAGATCATTTGGGAAGCAGTCCCCAGGCTTGAGCCTAGAGTTACCCAAATATGGTGTATCAGCAGATATTCGGACTGTGGCTTTGTGAGGCCAAGGTGGGGGACTGCTTGAGCCCAGGAGTTGAGACCAGCCTGGGCCATGTAGTGAGACCTCCTTGCTCCCTGGAATGCAAACACTGGAGTCGTGTGTGGTGGCTCCCACTGCCCCGGCTACAAGGGATGTGGTGGCCTCCATCATGGGGATTTCTTTGACGTTGCCCCTACCCACAGTATGTGCGAGTTCAGGCCAGGAACTGTGACACACTACCATCAGTCCCACTAATTGGGAGGCAGAACTGGGCATCTGCATGAGCCCAGGAGTCAGAGACCAGCCCAGGTGACGTAGACAGATCTCATCTTGGTGAGAGGTCCCCAAAATAGAGTCAGATGTGATGGCCCCCAGAGTACCAGTTGCTCGGGGGCCAAGACAGAAGGACAGCCTTAGCCTGTCAGGTTGAGGGTCCAGGAGCCACTCTCATGCCGCTGTGCACCAGCCCAGCCAATGGAGACTATGGAGACAAAAAAGATGCTTGCCACATGCATCACGATGGGCCTCCACGTCCCCCAGGGAAAGGTCCATGTAGGCAATGTAAAATGGAGAGATCAGGAGAGGAAGGGGCCAAGCCCTCCCAAAGGTGGCAGACTGGGTGACTAGAACCTGAGCTGGCTGTGGCATTGATGCATGAGCTAGATCGCTCTGTGCATGAAAAACGGCCTAGCTTGGTGCTGTCTTGTTCCATGAGATCACAATCGTTTTTGCTGTAGGCATGTGTGTGGAGGGTGGAGGCAGGCCTTCTGGGACACGTGGCCCAAGGCATGGGATTGATATGCCTGGTGGCCACCTTTGAAACCTCCCATGAATGACAGGCCAGAAAGTGCCTTTTCCTCTCCCATCTCTGAGGGTGACCCCTCGCACTAGGTGGCAGGGGTGGTGGTGATGGTGATTGTGTTTATTATTATTTGAAGTTGGAATCCCGCTCTGCCACCCAGGCCGGAGTGCAGAGGCATGCTAACGGCCACTGAAGACTCCACCTCCGGTATCAGGCAATCCTCCCGCCTCAGTCCCCAGAGTGTCTGAAACCACAGGTCTGCACCATCATGCTCGGCTACTCTTTGGATTTATTTTGATGGCTAAGACAAGGTCTCGCCCCATGTCCCAGGCTGGTATCAAACCCGCAGACTCACTCCATCCACTCACCTGAGACTCTGTAGGGCCAGGATGCCAGACTTAGCCACTGAGTCCGGCCTGTGGTTGTGGTTGTGGTGGCAGTTGTTATTATTATTCTGAGTCAGAGTCCTGCTCTGTCGCCCATGCCAGAGTGCAGGTGCCTGCTTTCGGCTAACGTGGCTTCCAACATCAGGGCTCCGGCTATCCTGCCCCCATGATCTCCTGAGTGGCCAGAGTGACAGGCGTGTGCCAATGTGCTCTGATCATTTTTTTGGCTTCTTGTAGAGACGAGGTCTCACCAAGGTGCCCGGGCTGGTCTCGAACCTGGGGAATCAGTCCATCCTCTCACCTCAGCCTCCCAGAACACTGGGTTGACAGGCCTGAGCCACCGTGCCCGACCTGCCCACACCTCACAACTCTCAGGATCCAACGTGAGGACTGCTCCCTTCTGACGACCTGGGACCCTTGTGAGGGCAGCCAGTGGTACCCACTGAGACCTCCCCGGTGGAAGAACCTGAGGCAGGGGCGTGTCACCACTGGGGCATCCACCACCCATCTGCCAGCCTCGTTCCCCAGGGTGGACCACTCACCCCTCGCAAGGGCCACCACAGGGAAAGGGAGGGTGTAATACTCAAACCACTGGGGAAGAAGGAATGGCCTGTTGACTCACGCCTGACTCCTTGGCACTTGAGCAGACCAATACAGGAAGTTGGCCAGAGCCCGGTAGCTTGAGACCAGGCTGGACAACATAGCAAGTCCCCACCACGACCCCAAGCAACATCCAGAAATCCTTGGGTGAGGGTTGTTCTGGGAGGCTGAGGTGAGAGGATGGACTGATTCCCTGGGTTCAAGACCAGCCTGGGCACCTTGGTGAGACCTCGTCTCTACAAGAAGCCAAAAAAATGATCAGAGCACATTGGCACACGCCTGTCACTCTGGCCACTCAGGAGATCATGGGGGGAGGATAGGCAGAGCCCTGATGTTGGAAGCCACGTTGGAAGATCAGGCTGGGCACCATAGCAAGCCCCCTCCTCGACCTCAAGCAAAACAAAGAAAGCCTTGGGTGAGGGCAGGCCTTGGCAGGGGATCACCTCCAGCCTGGAGTTCAAGACCAGGCAGGAAGACCAGGATGTGGACGAAATGGAAAGCTGTGATCACCACAATTAGGGAGGCCCAGACTGATAGGATGACCTGAGTTGTGTGGTTTGAGTGTAGACTGGGCAACCTAGTGAGGAAAGAAAAGAAAGAAAGAAAGCAAAAATGAAAGAAAGAATGATATCCATTCTTCTGCCAGCCTTCTGCCCTAAGTTCTTCCTCCCCCAGCCAGCCCACATGTGAAGTTCCCCCAACCTTGGCAACTTCGAGTCCCAACCAACACCGCAATGGTGGCACCCATTTTGGTGCGAGAGATCCTGAGGCTAACTGGCCGGGATCAAACCGGCTCTCCTCTCCAAGGTGAGAAATGTGCCCCAGGCAGTCCAACCCTCCGACTCGGCAATGAGGACCTTCCAACAAGAAAGGCCAGGGACATATCCCTCACCCAGGGATATCTCATCCCCCTTAATCCTACTTTTTCTGGCTCTAAAACCAGTTCCCCTGTGAACACACCACTAGCAGTTGAGAATCTGTGTATGATTCTTATGTTTTTGGAGACAAGGTCTGGCTCTGTGTCCCAGGCTGGGGCCCGGGACACAACTGTCATTCACCACTAGCCTCGAAATCGTGAGCTCCAGCGATCCTCCCACCTCAGCCTCCAGGACAATGGGCACCTCCACCCCAGACACCCTGTTTCGATTGGTGAGGAGAGGGGGGCCTCCCTGCATGACCCTTGGCTCCAGCCATCCTCCTGCCTCGGCATCCCAGAACACTGGATTCCATTCGTGGGCCACTGTAACAGGCTTTCTGGTTCATTTTCAATGAAGGATCGAGGCGAGGCTCAGGGACTCAGCCTCGTCACCCCAGTGCTTTGGGGAGGCCTAGGGCAGCAGTGGGCCCAAAAGTGTCGGCCGAGTTTGGCCCAGGCACATCGGTGAGAACTCATCTCTACACTCCATCTCAAATGAGCCATGTGTGGTGGCACTTGTGTGTCATTTTGACTCCTCAGAATGCTGGGAAAATCCTCCCCAGAGCTTGGTATCCATTTGTGTATGGGGTTGGGATCATAGTGAACAGACAGATTATTTGGAAGGATGCCTCAGTCTTGTGTCTAGAGTTCCCAAAAGATGGTGGATCAGCAGAAAATCTGGCTGTGGCTTTGGGAGGCCTAATCGGGAGATCACTGGAGCCTGAAAGATCGAGACCAGCCCGGGCCATGTAGTGAGACCACGTGACTCCCTAGAATGCAAACACTGGAGTCACACGTGGTGGCATCCACGGTACAGGCTGCACATGATTCAGTGGGCTCCGTCCCGGGGCATTCCTTTGCATCTCCCCACCGACAGAACGTGTGTGTCCAAGCCAGGCACCATGGATCACAACCGTCAGCCCTGTGACTTGGAAGACAGAAACCGGAGGCTGCCTGAGCCCAGGGGTCAGAGACCAACCTGGGTGACATGGTCAGACCTCATCTTGGTGAGAGGTCCCCAAAATCAAGTCAGGTGTGGTGGAATCCAGAGTCCTGGCTGATCACTTTGTGCCCAAGGGCCACCTTAGATTGGGGCCATCTGTTCTGTGAGCTCACACACGTCTTTGCTGTGGGGCTTGCGTGTGGAGGGTGGAGGCAGGCATGCTGCGGCATGTGGATGCCTCTGAAGTCACAGGATGGACATGCCCAGTGGCCACCTTTGTAACCTCCTGCAAATGATGGGCCGGAAAGTGCCTTCTACTTTCCCATCCTTGAGGGTGAATCCTCGCATGGGTTGCATGATTAGTGGTGGTGGTGGTGGTGATAATTATTATTATTTAGAGTCGGAATCCCACTCTGTCGCCCAAGGTGGAGTGCAGGAGCACGCTCATTGGCACCACAGACTCCACCTGCCATGCACAGGCGATCCTCCCACCTCGGCGCCCTGAGTGGCTGGAAACACAGGCTTGCGCCACCACACCCGGCTTATCTTTGGATTTATTTTTGAGGGCAGAGACGAGGTCTTGCCCCATGTCCCAGGCTGGTATGGAACCTGCAGGCTTAGCCCATCCACTCATCTGGGCTTCTGAAGAGCCATGATGCCAGGCTGAACCCCTGAGCCTGGCCTGTCATTGTGGTGGAACTGGTTGTTGGCATTATTATTCTCAGTCGGAGTCCCACTCTGTCACCCAGGCCAGAGCTCAGGGGTCCACTCTCGGCCACTGCAGTCTCCACCGACTGGGCTCTGGCCATCTTCCTGCTACAGGATCACGAGTGGACGGAACGACAGGCGTGCGCCACCACAGTCTTCTCATTTTTTTGACTTCTTGTAGAGATGAAGTCTTGCCAAGAAGACCGGGCTGTTCTCGAACCAGAGCCTCAGGCCATTCTCTCAGATCAGCCTCTCATAGCACCAGGATGACAGACTGAGCCACCACACCCAGCATCCATTGCCTTCTCAGGGACCCACTGTGAGATCTGATCCATTCCAATGGTTCGGGACCTCAGGGGAGCCCCTGGTGTAGGAGCGGGTGTCTGCCAGGGTGCCCACCACTCCACCTGTCTCATTCAACAGGGTGGTATCCAAGTTCCTTCCAGCAGCTGCCTCGGGGAAAGGGAGGCATGAATCTCAAAACTTTGGGGGCTCAGGGACAGCTAGGGGACCCACGCCTGCCTCCTTGGCACTCAGAGAGGCCAAGACGAGAAGATGTCAGGAACCTAGGAGCTTGAGTCCAGGCTGCACACCATAGCAACCACCCACCTCGACATCAAGCAAATCTCAGAAAACCTTGTGTGAGGGCAGGCCTTGGTGGGAGGATCACCTCCAGCTCAAAGTTCAAGAACAGGCAGGAAGCCCTGGATATTGACCAAATGGAAAGCCTGTGATCACAACAGTTTAAGACCAGGCTGAGAGGATGGTCCGAGTTTGGTGGTTTGAGAGCAGCCTCATCAACTTACTTAGGAAAGGAAAGGAAAGAAAGAAAGAAAGAAAGAAAGAAAGAAAGAAAGAAAGAAAGAAATCCATTCTCCTGCAATCCTTTTCACCCCAGCATTCCCCCCACCCCTCCAACATGTGAGGGTTCACAAAGCTTGGTGCCTTTCAGCTGTAACCCCCCACAATGACTGCCATTGCTTTGGTGCGGGTGTTCCTGAGGCTCCCTGGCCGGGTTCCTGCTGGCTCTCCTCTCTGAGGTGAGAAATGTGTCCTAGGCAGGCCGACCCTCTGACTCGGCAATGAGAACCTTCCGCCAAGAAAGGACAAGGACACATCCCTCACCCAGGGACATTTCTTCACACCAATAGCATTTTTCCTGGCTCTAAAGCCAGTCTCCCTGTGAACAAACCACGTGAAATTGAAAATCTGCATGATTCTGATGTTTTGGAGACAGGGTCTTGCCTTGTGGCCCAGGCTGGGGCCCAGGGACATGACTGTCATTCACTGCAAGCCTCAAAATCACGGTCTTTGTCTATCCTCCCGCCTCAGCCTCTGACATTGCCAAGACGATGGGCACCTCAACCCCAGACCACCTGTTTGGATGGGTGTGAAAATGGGGTCTCCCTGCATGTCCCGGGCTGGCCTTGGGCTTCTGGGCACCAGCCATCCTCCCTCCTCCATCTCCCAGAGCACTGGGATTCCAGTCATAGTCTGCCACACCAGGTCTTCTGGTTTGTTTTCAATGAAGGAACTAGGCCGGGCTTAGGGGCTCAGCCTCGTCATCCCAGTGTTTTGGGAGGGTGAGGCCAACTGCTAGCATGAGCTCATGAACCAATTCCCCCCGGCAACACAGGAAGACGTCGGCTTTACCCTCCATCCCAAATAAGCCTGGTGTGGTGGTGTACGCCTAGCGTTCCGGCTCCTCGGAAGGCCAGGGAAAGGCTCACCAGAGCCCAGCCTGCCAAGGAAGTGGTGACCAGGAGCAAGTCCCCACCCTCCAGCCTGGGTGACAGAGTGAGACTCCAACTCAAGGAAAAAAAAGGAAAAAAAAAGAAGGGCATCCATTTGTGTATGGAGTTGGGATCATCGTGAGCAGACAGAGAATATTTGGGAAGGAGGTCCCGACCTTGGGACTAGAGGTCCTGAAGGACAGTGGATCAGCAGACAATTGGGCTGTGGCTTTTAGAGCCCAAAGTGTGGGATTCGCTGGAGCCCAGGAATTCAAGACCAGCCTGGACCATGTAGCAAGACCTCATTGCTTCCCGGAATGCAAACAATGGAGTGGCGCATGTTCGCACCTGCAGTCTCAGCTACATGGGACGTGGTGGACTCCATTCCGTGGTGTTCCTTTGCATCGCTCCTGCCAACAGATTGTACGAGTTCAGACCAAGCACTGTGGCTCACGGCCGTCAGCTCCGTGCCCTGGGAGGTTGAGGTGAGAGGCTGCCTGAGCCCAAGTGTCAGAGACCAGCCTGGGTGAATTGGCTAGACCATTTCTCAGTGAGAAGTACCCAAATCAAGTCACAGATGGTGGCCCCTGGTGTCCCAGCTGCTTAGGGATTGAGGCGGGAGGACCACCTGAACACAGGTCAAGTGCCCAGGAGCCAGGATCATGCCTCCGCACCCCAACCCAGTCGACGGAGACTCCAGCAACAAAAAAGACACCTCCACCCATGTGTCACAACATGCATCCACGTCTCCCCAGGGAAAGGTCCGTGTGGACAGGAGACAATGGAGTGAATGAGAGACAAAGGGCCCTCACCCCACCCAAAGGTGGGAGACAGGGCAACTGGAAGCTGGGCTGGCTGTGGTGTTGCCTGACTGCCTTGATCAATGCGTGTGTGACAGCCGCCCTAGCTCAGGACCATCTGTTCCATGAGCTCACACTCATCTTTGCCATGGGGCATGAGAGTGGAGGGTGGAGGCAGGCCTTCTGGGGAACATGGCTGAATGCACAAGATGGACTTGCCTGGTGTCCACCTTTGAAAGCTCCCATGAACTTCAACCTGGAAAGTGCCTTTTCCTCTCTGATCCCTGAGGGTGACTCCTCGTGCTGGGTGTCAAGGGTGGTGATGGTAGTGGTGGTGTTGGTGATTATAATTATTTGGAGTTGGAATCCTGCTCTGTCACCCAGGTAGGAGTGCAGGTGCATGCTCATGGACACCACGAACTCCACCTCCTGGGCTCAGGCAATACTACTGCCTCGGCCCCCCGAGTGGCTGGTACCACAGGCCTGCACCACGAAGACCAGCTAATCTTTGGATTTATTTCTGATTGCCGAGATGAGGTCTCCTTGCCTATCCCAGGATAGTGTGGAACTGGCAGGCTTAGGCCATCCACTTGCCTGGACCTCTGAAGTTCCAGGATGCCAGGCTGAGACCCTTAGCCTGGCATGTGGTTGTGGTCGTGGTGATGGTTGGTATTATTATTCTGAGTCAGAGTTCCCCTCTGTCGCCTATGCCAGAGAACAGGGGCCCACTCTTGGCCACCGCAGTCTCCACTGGCTGGCTCCAGCGATCTTCTGCCACGACCTCCTAAGAAACTAGAGCGACAGGTGTGCACCACCACATTCGGTTCTTTTTTTGGCTTATTTTAGAAACGAGGTCTCGCCAAGGGGCCTGGGCAAGTCTTGACCTGGGGACTCAGGCCATCATCTCACCTTGGCCTCCAAGAATGCTGGGATGTGAGGTGTGAGCCCCAGTGTCTGCCCTATGCACCCCTATTATGGCCCCATCGCGAAGCCCACTACCTTCTGATGATGTGGGACCACAGAGAGTGCAGCCATATTTGTCCGCTGAGCCCTCCCCAGGTGGCGTGCCAGACACAGAGGGGTTTGTCTCTGCCTGGGCACCCACCCCTCTGCCCACCTCATTCCTCAGGGTCGACTGGCACACTCCTCCCAAGGGTGGCCTCAGGGAGGGAGGGCCTGACTATCAAATTTTTGTGGGGGTGGGAATAGCCGGACAACTCACGCCTGTGTCCCTGGCACTCAGGGAGGATGAGAGGGGAATCTGACTGAAGCCTGGGAGCTCAACACCAGGGTGGACACCATAACGAGCTCCCACCTCAACCCCAAGAAAAACACAGAAAACCTTGGGTGAGGGCAGGCCCCAGGGGAGGATCGCCTCTGGCCCAGATTTCAAGACCAGGCAGGAAGACCAGGATGTGGACCAAATGGAAAGCCTGTAATTGTAGCAGTTTGGGAGGCCCAGGGTGAGAGGATGGCCCGAGTTGGGTAGTTTGAGGGAAGCCTGGGCAACCTAGTGAGGAAAGAAAAGAAAGAAAGAAAGAAGGAAGGAAGGAAGGAAGGAAGGAAGGAGAGAAAGAGAGAAAGAGAGAAGGAAAGAAGGAAAGAAAGAAAGAAAGAAAGAAGAAAAGGAAGGAAGGAAGGAAGGAAGGAAGGAAGGAGAGAGAGAAAGAGAGAAGGAAAGAAGGAAAGAAAGAAAGAAACAAACAAACAAAGAAAGAAGGAAGGAAGGAAGGAAGGAGAGAGAGAAAGAGAGAAAGAGAGAAGGAAAGAAGGAAAGAAGGAAAGAAGGAAAGAAAGAAAGAAGGAAGGAAGGAAGGAAGAAAGAGAGAAAGAGAGAAAAGAAAAGGAAAGAAGGAAAGAAAGAAAGAAAGAAAGAAAAAAAAAAAGAAAGAAAAAAAAGAAAAGGGAAAAAAGGAAGGGAAGGAAAAGGGGAAAAAAAAGAAAGAAAAGAAAAGGGAAAAAAGGAAAAAAGGGAAAAAAAGAAAGAAAAAAAGAAGGAAGGAAAGGGAAGGGAAAGGGAAAAAGAGAAAGAGAAAGGGAAAAAAAGGAAAAAAGGAAAAAAAGAAAGAAAGAAAGAAGAAAGGAAGGAAGGAAAGAGAGAAAGAGAGAAAGGGAAAAAAGGAAAGAAAGAAAGAAAGAAAAAAAGAAAGAAAGAAGGAAAAGGAAGGGGAAGAGAAAGAAGAAAAAAAGAGAAGGAAAGAAGGAAAAAAAAAGAAAGAAAGAAAGAAAGAAAGAAAGAAAGAAAGAAGGAAGGAAGGAAGGAAGGGAAAGGGAAAGGAAGGGAAAGGGAAAAAAAGAAAGAAAGAAGGGAAAGGGAAAGGGAAAGGGAAAGGGAAAGGGAAAGGAAAAAGGAAAGAGAGAAGGAAAGAAGGAAAAAAGGAAAAAGGAAAAAAGAAAGAAAGAAAGAAAAAAAGGAAGGGAAAAAGGAAAGAGAGAAAGAGAGAAAAGAGAAGGAAAGAAGGAAAAAAAGGGAAAAAAGGAAAGAAAGAAAGAAAGAAGAAAAAAAGGAAGGAAGGAAGGAAGGAAAGAGAAAAGAAGAAAGAGAGAAGGAAAAAAAAAAGGAAAAAAGGAAAAAAAAAAGAAAGAAGAAGGAAGGACGGAAAGGGAAAAAGAGAAAAGAGAAGGGAAAAAAGGGGAAAAAAGAAAGAAGGAAGGAAGGAAGGAAGAAGGAGAGAAAGAGAGAAGGAAAGAAGGAAAGAAAGAAAGAAAGAAAGAAGAAAAGGAAAAGGGAAAGGGAAGGGGAAAAGAGAAAGAAGAAAGGGAAAAAAAGAAAGAAAGAAAAAAGGAAAGGGAAAGGGAAAAGGGAAAGGGAAAGGGGAGAGAAAAGAGAAAAGAAGAAGGGAAAAAAGGAAAGAAAGGGAAAAAAAGAAAAAGGAAGGGAAAGGGAAAGGAAAAAGAGAAAGAGAGAAAGAGAGAAGGGAAAAAAGGAAGAAGGAAAAGAAAAAAGAAAGAAAAAAGAAGGAAAAGGGAAAGGGAAAGGGCGGAAGGGAAAAAGAGAAAGAGAAAAAAGAGAAGGAAAAAAAGGAAAGAAAGAAAAAAAAAGAAGGGAAGGGGAAAGGGAAAGGGAAAGGGAAAGGGGAGAGAGAAAAGAGAGAGAAGGAAAGAAGAAAGAAGGAAAGAAGGAAAGAAGGAAAGAAAGAAAAAAAGAAGGAAGGGAAAGGGAAAGGAAAGGGAAAGGGAAAGGAAAAAAAAGAGAGAAAGAAAGAAGGAAAGAAAGAAAGAAAGAAAAGGAAAAGGGAAAGGGAAAAAGGAAGGAAAGGGAAAAAAAAAAGAAAAAAGAAAGGAAAGAAAGGGAAAGGGAAAGGGGAAAGGGAAAAAAAAAAGAAAGAAAAAAAAGGGAAAAAAGGAAAGAAGGAAAGAAAGAAAAAAGAAAGGGAAAGGGAAAGGGAAGGGAAAGGAAAAAAAAGAGAGAAAGAGGAAAAAAAAAAAGAAGAAAGAAGGAAAGAAAGGGAAAAAAAGAAAGAAAGGGGAAGGGAAAAAAAAGGAAGGGAAAAAAGGGGAGAAAAAGAAAGGAAAAAAGGAAAAAAGGGAAAAAAAAAAAAAAAGAAAGAAGGGAAAAAAGGAAAAGAAAGGAAAAAAAAAAAAGAAGGAAAAGAAAAAAAAGAAAGAAGGGAAAGGGAAAGGAAGGGAAAAAAAGGGAAAAAAAAGAAAGAGAGAAAGGGAAAAAGGAAAGGGAAAAAAAAAAAAAAAAGAAAGATTAGGAAAAGAAAAAAAAGAAAAAGAAAAGGGAAAAAAAAAGGAAAAAAAAGGAAAAAAAAAAAGAAAGAAAAAAGAAAAGGGAAGGGAAGAAAAGAAAAAGGGGAAGGGGGAAGGAAAGAAGGGAAGGAAAGAAGGAAGGAAAAGGGAAAAGGGAAAAAAAAAGAAAAAGAAAGAAGAAAAAAAGAAAAAAAAAAAAAAGAAAGAAAGAAAAAAGGAAGAAAAGGAAGGAAAAAGGAAAAAAAGAAAGAGAGAAAAAAGGAAAAGAAGAAAAAGGGAAAAAAAGGGAAAAAAGGAAGGGAAAAAAAAGGAAAAAAGGAAAAAGGAGAAAAAAAAAGAAAAAAGAAAAAAAAAGAAAGGAAAAAAAAAAGAAAAGGGGAAAAAGGGAAAAAAGAAAGAGAAAGGGAAAAAGGGAAAAAAGAAAGAAGGAAAAAAAGAAGGGAAGGGAAAAGGGAAGGGAAAAAAAGGAAAAGGGAAAAAAGGAAAAAAAGAAGAAAGAAAAAGGAAAAGGGAAAAAAGAAAAAGAAAAAAAAGAAGGAAGGGGAAAAAAAGAAGAAAGAAAAAGGGAAAAAAGGAAAAAAGGAAAAAAAAAAAAGAAGAAAAAAAAAAGGAAAAGGAAAAGGAAAAGAAAGAAAGAAAGGGAAAAAAGGAAAAAAAAAAAGGAAGGGAAGGAAAAAAGGGAAAAAGGGGAAAGAAAGGGAAAGGGGAAAAAAGGGAAAAAAAAGGAAAGAAAAGGGAAAAAAGAAGAAAAGGAAAAAAGAAGAGTAGAAGGAAAAAAAAGAAAAAAAAAAAAAGGAAAAAAGGGAAAAAAAAAGGGAAAAAAAGGGAAAAAAAAAGAAGGGAAAAAAAGAAAGGGAAAAAAAGGGAAAAAAGGAAAAGGGAAAGGGAAAAGGGAAAAAAAAGGGAAAAGGAAAAAAGAAGGAACCCCCCAAAAGGGAAAAAAATTTTTTTAAAGAAAAAAAAAAAAGAAAAGGAAGGGAAAGGAAAAAGAAGGAAAAAGAAAGGGAAAAAAAAAAAGGAAAAAGGGAATTTTTTTGAAAGGAAAAAAAGAAAGAAAGAAAAAAAAGGGAAAAAAGAAAAAAGGGAAAAAAAGGCCCTTCTTTTTCCCATTCCCCAACCTTCCCCCCCCCTCCCTCCCCCCTTATTTTCCCCCAACCCCCCTTTCCCTTCCCAAAACCCCCCCCAACCCCCCAAACCCCCCCAACCCCCTTTCCCCCCAAATTTTACCCCCCAATTCCCTACTTTCCTTCTCCCCCTTCCCCAAGCCCCGTTCTCCCTCCCCTTTTAGAAAAGCTCGGGCAGGGGTTTATCGCTGACTCGGGTATTAAAAATCCGCTAAGAAAGGCCAATTAAAACCCCTTTCCCAGGCCCCTTCTTCCCCCCTCCTGGCTCAAAAGCCAGTCAACCTGTAAACACAGCACGCACATTGGAGAATATGTGTATGATTCTGATGTTTTTGGAGACAGGGTCTGGCTCTGTGGCCCAGGCTAGGTCCTGGGGACATGACCCTTTTTCCCCTCCCATCTCAAAATTGCAGGCTCCGGCAATCCACCTGCCTCAGGCTTTGGAATATCTAGGATGACAGGCACCTCGACCCCATATTCCCTGTTTGTGTAGGTGCAGAGACGGTGTCTCCCTGTGTGGCTTGGGCTGGCCTTGGGCTCCTGGGATCCAGTCATCCTCCCACCTCAGGCTTTCAGAGTGCTGGGATTCCAAGCATGGGCCACCATACCAAGCCTTCTGGTTCATTTCTGATGAAGGTTCAAAGCTGGGTTCAGGGTCTTAGCCTCATATTTCCAGCATTTTGGGAGGTGGAGGCCAGTGGCTGGCCCCAGCCCGTGGGCTGAGACCCATCCCAGCAATGCGGCCAGACATTGTCTCTACCCTCCATCCCAAATAAGCTGGGTGTTGTGGCACATGTCTGTCATTCTGGCTGCTCGGAAAGCTGGGGAAAGTCTCACTGAACCCTGATGGACTGATGCCGGGGTGGCCAGGAGCGAGCCACTGCCCTCCAGCCTGTGCGACAGAGTGAGACTCTGACTCAAAGAAAAAAATGAAAAGAAAGAAAAGCATCCATTTTTGTATGGAGTTGGTATCATCGTGAACAGACAGAGATCATTTGGGAAGCATGCCCCAGACTTTGGCATAGAGTTTCTGAATAATGGTGCATTGGCAGCAATCGATCTGTGACTTGAGAATCCGAGGTGGTGGACCATTGGGGCCTGTGGGTTCGAGACCAGCCTGGGCCATGTAGCAAGATCTTGTCGCTCTGAGAACGCAAACACAGGAGTGGTGCGTGGTAGCAACCACCATCCCTGGTACACGGGATGCATTGGCCTTCATTCCGGAGTATTTTTTGCATCATCCACAACAGAACATGTGAGACATGGCTGGGCACCATTGCTAATGGCCGTCAGCCCCCCACCCTAGAAGGCTGAGGCAGAAGGCAGCCTGACCCCGGGGGCCGGAGACCAGCCTGGTCAACGTGGAAAGACCTCATCTCAGCGAGTGGTCTCCAAAATCGAGTCAGGCGTAGTGGCCCCTGGACTCCCAGCTGCTCAGGGGCCGAGGCAGGAGGACCACCTGAGACCCAGAGGTGGAGGCCCCGGGATCCACGATCATGACATCGCACCCTAAATAGGGTGATGGAGACTCCAGCAACACAAAAGACACCTCCCTTGTGTGCCATGACAGGCGTCCAATGGCTCCCCAGGGACAGATCTATATGGGAAGGGAAAGATGGAGTGATCAGAAGAGGAAGGGGCCCATCCCAGTCCAAAGGTGGCATACCGAGCGACCAGAATATGGATTGGCCGTGGCGTTGCCAGACTGCTTTGATTGCTAGGTGCCCAAGGGCCCGCTAACTCGGGGCAGTAGGTTCCATGAGCTCACACCTGTCTTTGCTGTGGGGCATGAATGTGGTGGGTGCAGGCAGGCCTTCTGGGATGTGTGGCTGAAAGCACGGGATGGATGTGCCCAGTGAACACCTTTGATACCTCCTGTGAATGACAGGCGGGATAGTGCCTTTTCCTCTCCCATCCCTGATGTCTAGTCTTAGCTTCTTGAGTGCCCAGGATGACGGGCACCTCTACCCCAGACTCCTTGTTTAGATGGGCACGGAGACAGGGTCTCCTTTGGGGCCCAGGTTGGCCTTGGGCTTCTGGGCTCCAGCAGTACTCCCACCTCGGCCTCCCAGAGAGCTAGAATTCCAGGGTGGGCTGTGGCACTGGCCTTCTGGTTCATTTTCTATGAAAGATAGCGGCCAGGCTTGGGGGCTCAGCCTCATCATCCCAGTGCTTTGAGTGGCTGAGTTAGGTAAACAGCCTGAGCCTGTGGGCTGAGACCCACACTGAAACCTCAGTGAGAACTCATCTCTACCCTCCATCACAATTGAACTGGGCGTGGTGGAGTGCACCTGTTGTACCAGCTCCTTGGTATGCCAGGGAAAGGCTCGCTGGAGCCCGGCAGGCTGAGACTGCAGCCTGGATGACGGAGTTAGACTCCAACTCAAAAAAATAAAGGAAACAATGAAAAAAAGAAAAGCATTCATTTGTGTATGGAGTTGGGATCATCGTCTGAACAGACAGAGATCAGTTGGGAAGGAGGCCCCGGCCTTGGGACTAGAGTACCCGAAAGAAGGTGGATAGCCAGACAATTGGGCTGTGGTTTTGGGAGTCCAAGGTGGTGAACCGCTGGAGCCCAGGAATTCAGGAGCAGCCTGGGACACATAGCAAGACCTTGTCGCTTCCCAGAATGCAAATACTGGAGTTGCACATAGTGGTGTCCGCTGTCCCAGGGCATTCCTGTGCACTGCCCCAATCGACAGGACCTGTGAGCCCTGGCTGGACACTGTGGCACATGACATCACCCTTGTGCCCTGGGAGGCCCAGGCGGGATGCTACCTGAGCCCAGGATTCAGAGACAAACCCGGACAACATGGCCAGACCTCATCTCGGTGAGAGATCCCTAAAATCAAGTCAGGCGTGGTGACCCCCGGAGTCCTGGCTGCTCAGGGCCCGAGGCAGGAGGTCTGACTGAACCCAGCAAGTCTAGGCCCTGAGAGACACGATTGTGCTGCCATGGCCCAGCCCAGTCAAAGGAGACTCTGGCGACAAAAAAGACACCTCCATGTGCATTATGACACGCGTCCATGGTTCCACAGAGAATGGTTTGCATGGGTGGAGGATGATGGAGTAATCGGGAGAGGAATGCTCCCACCTCCACCTGAAGGTTGCATACTGGACAACTGGAACTTGAGATGGATGTGGTGTTGCTGTCTACCTTGATTGCTCTGTGCTGGATAGCCACCCTAGCTTAGGGTCATCTATTTTGTGGGCTCACACATGTCTTTGCCATGGGGCATGTGTGGAGGGGGGGAGGAAGACCTTCTGGGGCAAATGGCCGAATGTGTGGGACACACGTGCCCGGTGGCCAACTTTGAAACCTCTCACGAATGACAGACCAGAAAGTGCCTTTTCTTCTCCCATACCTGAGGGTGACACCTATCACTGTGCGGCATGGATGATGGTGGTAGTGGTGGTGGTGACTATTTTTATTTGGATTCAAAATTCCTGTCTGTCACCCAGGCCATCGCGCAGGGGCATACTCACAGCCACTGAGGACTCCACATGCTAGGCTCAAGTGATCCTCCCACCTCAGCCCCCTGAGTGGTTGGAACCAGAAGCCTGCACCACCACGCATGGCTAATCTTTGGATTTATTTTTGATTGCTCAGACGAGGTCTTGCCTCATGTCCCGGACTGGTGTCAAACCTGCAGTCTCAGGCCATCCACATGCCTGGGCCTCCTCAGAGCCTGAATGCCAGGCTGAGGTCCACAGACTGGCCTGTGGTTTTGGTGGTGGTGTTGTTTGGATTACTATTCTGAGTCAGAGACCCGCTCTCTCACACAGGCCAGTGCACAGGGGCAAACTGATAGACACTGCAGACTCCACCTGCTGGGCTCAGGCAATCCTCCCATCTCAGCCCACTAAGTGGAGCCCCGGTGTCAGTGACCAGCTTGTGCGAGGTGGGGAGAATTTGTCTTGGTGACAGGGCCCCAAAATTGAGTCAGGCTTGCTGGGCCCTGGAGTCCAGGCTGCTTGGGGGCCAAGGCTAGAGGACCAGCTGAGCCCCAGAGGTCAAGGCCCCAAAAACCACGATCATGCTGCTGTGCCCTAGCCTGGGCAACAGAGATTCCAACAACAAAAAAGATGCCTCCAACATGCATCACGATGAGCGTTCAAGGCTCCCCAGGGAAAGGTCTGTGTGGGTGTGGGACGATGTAGTGATCAAGAGAGGAAGGGGCCCTCCCACCACCCAAAGGTGATAGACACGGTGACCAGAGACTGGGTGGGGGCGAGATGGTGGGGAACTCACGCAAAACCCAGAAAACCTTGGGTGAGGGAAGCCTTCGGTGGGTGGATCACCTCCAACCCAGAGTTCAAGACCTGGCAGGAAGACTAGGATGTGGACCAAATGTAAAGCCTGGGATTTCAGCAGATTGGGAGGTCCAGCCAAGAGGGTGGCCTGAGTTGGTAAGTTTGAGAGCAGCCTGGGCAATCTAGAGAGGAAAAGAAAGAAAGAAAGAAAGAAAAAAGAAAGAAAGAAAGAAAAAAAAAGAAAGAAAGAAAGAAAGAAAGAAAAAAGAAAAAAAGGAAGGAAGAAAGGGAAAGGAAAGAAAAAAAGAAAGAAAGAAAGAAAAAAAGGGAAAGGGAAAGGGAAGGAAAGAAAGAAAGAAAGAAAAAAAAGAAAAAAAGGGAAAGGGAAAGGGAAAAGGAAAGGGAAAGGGAAGGGAAAGAAAGAAAGAAAGAAAGAAAGAAAGAAAGAAAGAAAAAAGAAAGAAGAAAAGGAAGGAAGGAAGGAAGGAAAGAAAGAAAGAAAGAAAAAAAAAAAAAGGGAAAGGGAAAGGGAAGGAAAGAAAGAAGAAAAGGAAGGAAGGAAGGAAGGAAAGAAAGAAAGAAAGAAAGAAAAAGAAAGAAAGAAAGAAAGAAAGAAAGAAAGAAAGAAAGAAAGGAAGGAATCCATTCTCCTGGAAAGCTTCTGCTCTCAGTCCTTACCCCTATGCCTCCCCCACATGTGAGGGTCCCCCCAAGCTCAACACCTTCCAGACCCAACCCCCGCAATGGCTGCCCCTCTTTGGTGTGGCAGATCCTGAGGCTTCCTGTTTATGTTCGTCCTGGCTCTCTTCTCCAAGGTGAGAAAATTGCCTAAGGCAGGCCAGTCCTTTGATTCAACAATGAGGACTTTCCAATATAAAAGACCAGGTGCACATCCTTCACCCTGCATCATTTCTTCCCACTAATCCCATTTTTCCTGGCTCAAAAGACAGTAGCCCTTTGAACACAGCACCCGCAGTTGAGTATCTGTGTACGATTCTGATGTTTGGAGACAGGGCCTGGCTTTGTGGTCCAGGCTGGGACCTGGAGACATGACTCTCCTTCACCGCCAGTCTTGTAATTGTGGGCTCTGGCGATCCTCCCACCTCAGCCTCTGGAGTGGCTGGGATGATGGGCACCCTGACCCCAGACCTCCTGTTTGGATGGGTGCAGAGTTCAGGTCTCCCTTCAGCCAACCTGACTATGAGCTCCTGGGCTCCAGCCATCCTCCCACCTCGGCCTCCCAGAGAGCTGGATTCCAGGCATGGGCCACTGCGCCAGTACTCCTGGTTCATTTTAGAAGAAGGATTGAAGCCAGGTTCTGGTGTTCTGCCTCATCATCCCAGCACATTGGGAGGCCAAGGTCAGTGGCTGACCATAGCCCAACGTGTGAGAAGCACCTGGGAAACTTGGTGAGAACTCGTCTCTACCCTACATTCCAAATGAGCCGTGTGTGGTGGTGGGCATCTGTCATTCCATCTCCTCAAACGGCCAGGGGACAAAGTCTTGTCAGAGCCCAGCAGGCGGAGGCTGCAGTGACTGGGAGCCAGCCACCGCCCTCTAGCCTGGGTGATGGAGTGAGACTCTGACTCAAAAAAAAGGAAAGAAAACAAGAGCATCCATTTGTGTATGGAGTTGGGATCATGGCGAACAGACAGAGATCATTGGGGAAGGACGCCTCAGTCTTGGGTGTAGAGTTCTCAAAAGACAGTGTATTGGCAGACAATTGGGCAGTGGCTTTGGGAGTCCAAAGCAGGGGAAAATTGGAGCCTGGGAGTTTGACACCAGCCTAGTCCACGTAGTGAGACCTCGTCACTTCCCATAATGCAAACCATCCAGTCGTGCATGGTAGCACCCACGATCCCAGCTACACAGAATGTGGTGGCCCCCATCCCAGGGTGTGCCTTTGCATCAACCCGGCCAACAGCAAGTGTGAGTCCAGGTCGGGCACGGTGGCTCTCAGTCATCAGCCCTAGGCCCAGGGAGGCCAAGGCATGAGGCTGCCTGAGCCCTGGGATTAGAGACCAGCCTGAGAGACGTGGCCAGACCTCATCTTGGTAAGAGGGCCCCAAATCGAGGCAGGTGTGGTGTCCCCTGGAGTACAGACTTTCGGGGGCAAAACAGTAGGACTGCCTGAGGCCTGCAGGTTGAGGTCCTGGAAGCCACGATTGTACTTCTGCTTCTCAACCCAGTGCCGGAGACTCCAGTGGCAAAAAAGATGCTTCCTACATCTGTCATGATGGTCACCCACAGTTCCCCAGGGAAAGTTCCACGTGGGCATAAGATGCTGGAGTGATTGGGAGAGGAAGAGGCCCTCAAACTGGCCAAAGATGGTAGACCGGAAGACTGGAACCTGGGCTGGCTGCGGCCTTGCTGGTCTGCCTTGATTGCACTATGCTCAATGGCAGCCCAACTTGGGGCAGTCTTTTCTGTGAGAACACACGGATCTTTTCCATGTGGCTGAGTGAGGTTAGTGGGTGACCTGAGCCCACAGGCCGAGATCTGCCCTGACACCTTGGTGAGATCTCGTCTCTACCCTCCATCCCAGTGAGCTGGGCATGGTGGCATGCGCCTGTAGTTCCAGCTCCTCGGAAGGCTGGGGAAAGGCTCGCTGGAGCCTGGCGGTCCAAGGCTGCAGTGGGTGGGAGCAAGCCACTGGCTTCCAGCCTGGATGACAGTGTTAGACTATGACTCATATAAAAAAAAGGAAAAAGGGAACAAAAAAGATGAGCATCCATTTGTGTAAGGAGTTGGAATTATCATCAACAGACAGAGATCATTTGGGAAGGAGTCTCCATCCTTGGGACTAGAGTTCCCAAAAGATGGTGGATCGGCAGACAATCGGGCTGTGGCTTTGGGAGGTCAAGGCATGGGACTGCTGGAGTCTGGGAGTTTGGGACCAGCCTGGGTCATGTAGCAAGACCTCGTTGCAAAAACTGGAGCCTTGCATGGTGGTGCCCGTAGTCCCGGCTACATGGGATACAGTGGCTTCTGTCCCAGGTTGTTCGTTACACCACCACCACTAATGGAATGTGCGTGTCCTGGCCAGACACGGTTCCTCACCACCATTAGCCCCATGCACTGGGGAGGCTGAGATGGGAGGTTCCCTGAGACCAGGGATGGGAGACAAGCACAGTGATGTGGCCAGATTTTGTCTCGGTCAGAGGTCCCCAAAATTGAGTCAGGCGTGCTGGCCACCGGAGTCCTGGCTGCTCAGGGGCAGAGGCAGGAGGACCACCTGAGATCAACAGGTTGAGGACCCAAGAGACATGTTTGTGCCGCCATGCCCCCAGCCAGGATGATGGACCCTCTGGTGACAAAAAAGACTCCTCCCACTTGCATCACGATGCATGTCCATGGCTCCACAGGGAAATTTTTGCATAGGCGGTGGACGATGGATTGATAGAGAGAGGAGGAGGCACTCCCCTGCCCAAAGATGGTATACTGGGTGACCAGAACCTGGGCTGGCTGTGGCATTACTGGCCACATTGATGGCTCTGTTCTCAAAGGCCACTCTAGCTTGCGGCCATCTGTTCTGTAACCTCACATGCATTTTTTCCATGGGGCACGAGTATGCAGTGTGGAGTCAGGCCTTCTGTGGTGTGTGACCGAAGGCAAGGGAAGGATGCCATCTTTGAAACTTCCAATGAATAAGAGGCCAGAAAGTGCCTTTTCCTCTCCCATCCTTAAGGTTGACTTCTTTCAATGTGTGGCAGGGGTGGTGGTGGTGGTCGTCGTAATTATTTTCATTTGGAATCGGAATCCAGGTCTGTCGCCCAGGCTGGAACACAGGGACATATTCACAGCCACTGAAGACTGCATCTGTAGGGCTCAGGCGATCCTCCTGCCTCGGCCCACAAGTGGTTGGACCCCAAGCCTGCTCCACCAATCCCGGCTAATCTTTGGATGTATTTTTGATGGCTGAGATGAGGTCTCACCTCATGTCCCAGAATGGTGTTGAATGCACTGTCACAGGTCATCCACTCACCTGGGCCTCCAAAGGATCGGAATGCCAGCCTGAGCCACTGTGTCTGACCTGTGGTTTTGGTGGTGGTGGTGGTTTCTATTATTATTCTGAGTCAGAAACCTGATCTGTCACAAAGGCCAGAGTGCAGGGGCAAGCTCACAGCCAGCGTGGACTCCACCTGCTGGGCTCAGGCAATCCTCCCACCTCACCCATCGAGTGGAGCCCCAGGGTCAAAGACCAGCCCGGGTGATGTGGCCAAACTTTGTTTTGGCAAAAGGAACCCGAAATTGAGTCAGGCGTGGTGGCCTCTAAGAGTCCAGGCTGCTCGGGTGCCAAGTCTGGAGGAATGCCTGATCCCTGCAGGTCGAGGGTCCAGAAGCCATGATCATGCCGCCATGCCCCAGCCTAGGCCTCAGAGACTCCAGTGACAAAAAAGATGCCGCCAACGTGTGTCATGATGGGTATCCACAGCTCCCAGAAAAAGTCCACATGGGCATGGTAGGGTGGAGTGATTGGGAAAGGAAGGGGCCCTCTTCCCACCCGAAGTTGGCAGACAGGGCGTCCCAAACCTGCGGGAGTGAAGACGGCCGGGTGACTCACGCCTGCCTCCTCAGCACTAGGGGAGGCTGAGTCGGTAAGATGGCCGATGTCCAGAAGCTCGAGATCAGGCTGGACACAATAGCAAACCCCCACGTTAATCCCTAGTAAAACCCAGAAAATCTTCAGTAAAATCAGACCTCGGTGTGAGAATCGCCTCCAGATCAGAGTTGAAGACCCGGCAGGAAGACCAGGATGTCAACCAAGTGGAAAGCCTGGGATTGCAGCAATTTGGGAGACACAAGCAGAGAGGGTGGGCTGCGATGGGCAGTTTGAGGGCCACCTGGGCAACCAAGAGAGGTAGGAAAAGAAAGAAAGAAAGAAAGAAAGAAAGAAAGAAAGAAAGAAAGAAAGAAAGAAAGAAAGAGAGAGAGAGAGAGAGAGAGAGAGAGAGAGAGAGAGAAAGAAAGAGAGAAAGAAAGAGAGAGAGAGAAAGAAGGAAAAGAAAGAAAGAAGGAAGGAAAGAAAGAAAGAAAGAAAGAAAGAAAGAAAGAAAGAAAAAAGAAAGAAAAGAAAAAAGGAAGGAAGAAAAGAAAGAAAGAAGAAAGAAAGAAATCCATTCTCCTGGAAACCTTCCCTCAGTCTTTCCCCCCATGCCTCCCCACATGTTTTTGTGCCCCAAGCTCTGTGCTTTCCAGCCCCAACCCCAACCAATGGCTGCCCCTCTTTGGTGTGGTAGTATCCGAGGCCCCTGACTGTGATTGTGCCAGGTTTCCTCTCTGAGGTGAGAAAAGTGCCCCAGGCAGGTTTAAATTTGCACTCGGCAAAGAAGACCTTCTGCCAAGGAAGGCCAGGGACACATCCCTCACCTGGAGTCATTTCTTCCCCCAATCTCATTTTCCCTGGCTCAAAAGACAGTCGCCCTTTGAACACACCTTGCACAGTTGAGAATCTGTACAATTCTGATTTTTGGAGACAGTGTCTGGCTTTGTGGCCCAGGCTGGGGCCTGGGGACATGACCGTCATTCACTACCAGTCTCTAAATCGCAGTCTCCTGTGATCCTCCCACCTCAGCCTCCAGAGTCGCCGGGATGATGGGCACCATAACCCCAGACTTTCTGTTTGGATGGGGGCAGAGACGGGGTCTCCCCGTGTGGCCCAGTCTGGCTTTGAGCTCCTGGGTCCAGCTATCCTCCCACCTCAGCCTCCCAGAGTACTGCGATTCGAGGCATTGGCCGCCATACCAGGCCTTCTTGTTCATTTTTGATGAAGGATCGAGACCAAGTTCAGGGGTTCAGCCTCGTCATCCCAGTGCATTGGAGAGTAAGGCCAGTGGCTGGGTCAAGTCCGTGGGTTCAAGATGTGCCTTGGCAACTTGGCGAGACCTCGTCTCTACCACCCATCTCAAATGAGCTGGACGTGTTGGCACGCACCTTTCTTTCCATCTACTCAGATGTCCGGAGGTGGGGAAGACTCGCCGGATCCTGGCAGGCTGGGCTGCAGTGGCTGGGAGCAAGTCACTACCTTCCAGCCTGGGTGACAGAGTGAGACTCCAATTCAAAGAAAAAAAAGAAAGAAAAGAAGAGCATCCATTTATTTATGGAATTGGGATCATCATGAGCAGAGATCATTGGGGAAGGATGCATCAGCCTTGGGTGTAGAGTTCCTGAAAGACAGTGTTCCTGCAGACATCAGGCTGTGGATTGAGAGGCCAAGGCTGGAGAACGCTGGAGCCCGGGAGTTCAAGACCAACCTGGGCCACATTGTGTGAACTCATCTCACCCCAGAATGTGAACCCTTGAGTCATGTGTGATTGTACCCATGATCCCAGCTACACGGAATGTGGTGGCTTCTGTCCCGGGGTGTACCTTTGTGTCAACCCTGCCGAGAGCATGTGCAAGGCCAGGCTGGGCACCATGGCTCATGGTCGTCAGTCCCAGGACCTGGGATGCCAAGACGGGAGTCTGCCTGAGCTCCAGGTTTGGACACCAGCTCGGGCTACATAGGCAGACTTCATCTCAGTGAAAGGTCCCCAAAAATGAATCAGGCATGGTGTCCCTGGAGTCCGGGCTGCTAGGGGGCGATGTGGGAGGGATGCCTGGGTCCCGCATGTTGAAGCCCCAGAAGCCACGATTGTGCTGCCATGCAGAAACCTTGGCAACGGAGATTCTGGCCACAAAATGTTGAACTTCCACGTGGCTGTGACTTTGGGAGGATGAGATGGGGGAACAGTGGATCCCGGGGAGTTCGAAACCAGCCTGTGCCATGTTGTGAGACCTCGTCACACCCCAGAATGCAAACCCTTGAGTTGTGTGTGGTGGTGCCCATGGTGCCTTCCACGTGTGTCACAACTGATGTCCACGGCCTTCCACATGTGTCATGACCAGTGTCCATGGCTCCCCAGGGAAAGGTACACATGGGCAGGGGATGATGGGCAGTAATGTGTTCATGCTGGCTCTCCTCTCCGAGGTGAGAAAAATGCCCCAGTTAAGCCAACTCTCTGACTCGGCAGCGAGGACCTTCCGCCAAGAAAGGCCAGGGAGTCATCCCTAACCTGAGGTCATTTCTTACCCCCATCCCAGTTTTCTTGGCTCAAAAGTCAGTCGGCAATTGAACACCCCACAGGCAGTTGAGAATCTTGTGCGAGACTGATGTTTGGAGAGAGGGTCTGGCTCTGTGGCCCAGGCTGGGGTCTGGGACAGGAAGTGGTCCTCCCCCCATCCGAAGGTTGCAGACCAGGCAACTGGATCCAGGGCTGCCCACAGTGTTGCCAGACTGCCTTGATCATGAAGGCTGCCCTACATCAGTGCCATCTGCTCCGCGAGCTCACATGCCTCTTTGCTGTGGGGCACGAGTGTGGAGGGTGGAGGCAGGTCACTTGGGGTGCCTGGCCAAAGTCGCAGGAAGGACATGCACGGTGGCCACCATTGAAATCTCCCATGAACGTCAGGTCAGAAAGTGCCTTTTCCTCTCCCCTCCCTGAGGGTGAATCTGAATCCTCGTGCTGGGTGGCAGGTGTGGTGGTGGTAGTGGTGATGGTAATTATTATTATTTGGTGTCGGAATCCTGCTCTGTTGTCCAGGCTGGAGCAAGGGGCATGCTCATGGTCACCATGGACTACAACTGATGGGCTCAAGTGATCCTCCTACCTTGGCTCCCGGAATGACTGCCAACACAGGCCTGTGCCACCATGCCTGGCTAATCTTTGGATTGATTTTTGATTGCCGAGATGAGGTCTCACCCCATATCCTAGGTTGGTGTCAAACCCACAGGCTCAGGTCCTCCATTCGCCTGGGGACTCCGAAGGGCCTGGACCCCAGGCTGAGCCCCGACCCTGTCCTGTGATTTTGGTGGTGGTGGTGGTTGGTATTTTTATTCTGTCGGAGTCCCACTCTGTCGCCCAAGCCTAAGCGCAGGGACCTGCTCTCGGCCACCATGACCTCCACTGGCTGGTCTCTGGCTATCCTCCCACCACAACCTCCTGAGTGACTGGAAAGAAAGGCATGCACCAATATGCTTGACTCACTTTTTTGGCTTCTTGTAGAGATGAGGTCTTGCCAAGGTGCCTGCACTGGACTCGAACCCAGAGGCGCAGGCCATCCTCTCACCTCGGCCTTCCAGAGCACAGGGATGAGAGGCCTGAGCCCCTGTTCCTGACATCCACACCCCTCTCGGGGCTCCATCATGAGGCTCACTCCCTTCCAATGACCCAGGACCCTGGAGAAGGTGACTGGAGTCACCCACTGATTTGTCCTAGGGGGAGAACCTGGTGCAGGGGTTTGTCTCTCCCATGGCACCCACCCCTCTGCCCACCTCATTCCCAAGCATGGACCCACTCAAGCATCCCAGGGGCCGCCTCAGGGAAATGGAGGGTGTGACTCTCAAAACTTCAGGGGAGCCCGGTGGCTGGGTGACACGCCTTTCCCCTCAGCACTTGGGAGGACGAGATGTGAAGATGGCCAGAACCCAGCAGATCAAGACGAGGCTGGATACCATAGCAAGCCCCCATCTCAACCCAAAGCAAAACCCAGAAAACCTTGGGTGAGAACAGGCCTTGACAGGAGGATTGCCTCCAGCCCAGAGTTCAAGAGAAGGCAGGAAGACCAGCATGTCGACCAAATGGAAAGCCTGGGTTCACAGGAGTTTCAAAGGCCCAGGGCAAGAGGATGACCTGAGTTGGGCGGTTTGAAAGCAGCCTGGACAACATAGATAGGAAAGAAAAAGAAAGAAAGAGAGAAAGAAAGAAAGAAAGAAGGAAAGAAAGAAGGAAAGAAAGAAAGAAAGAAAGAAAGAAAAAAGAAAGAAAGAAAGAAGGAAAGAAGGAAAGAAAGAAAGAAAGAAAGAAAGAAGGAAAGAAAGAAGGAAAGAAAGAAAGAAAGAAGGAAAGAAAGAAGGAAAGAAAGAAAGAAAGAAAGAAGGAAAGAAAGAAAGAAAGAAAGAAGGAAAGAAAGAAAGAAAGAAGAAAGAAAGAAAGAAAGAAGGAAAGAAAGAAAGAAGGAAAGAAAGAAAGAAAGAAAGAAGGAAAGAAAGAAAGAAAGAAAGAAGGAAAGAAAGAAAGAAAGAAAGAAAGAAGGAAAGAAAGAAGGAAAGAAGGAAAGAAAGAAGGAAAGAAAGAAAGAAAGAAGGAAAGAAGGAAAGAAAGAAGGAAAGAAAGAAAGAAAGAAGGAAAGAAGGAAAGTAAGAAGGAAGAAAGAAAGAAGGAAAGTAAGAAAGAAAGAAAGAAAGAAAGAAGGAAGGAAAGAAAGAAAGAAGGAAAGAAAGAAAGAAAGAAAGAAAGAAGGACAGAAGGAAAGAAGGAAAGAAAGAAGGAAAGAAGGAAAGAAAGAAGGAAAGAAAGAAGGAAAGAAAGAAAGAAGGAAAGAAAGAAGGAAAGAAAGAAGGAAAGAAAGAAGGAAAGAAAGAAAGAAAGAAGGAAAGAAAGAAGGAAAGAAAGAAAGAAGGAAGGAAAGAAAGAAAGAAGGAAGGAAAGAAAGAAGGAAGGAAAGAAAGAAAGAAGGAAAGAAGGAAAGAAAGAAAGAAAGAAGGAAAGAAGGAAAGAAAGAAAGAAGGAAAGAAGGAAAGAAGGAAAGAAAGAAAGAAAGAAGGAAGGAAAGAAGGAAGAAAAGAAGGAAGGAAAGAAGGAAGGAAAGAAGGAAGGAAAGAAGGAAAGAAAGAAGGAAAGAAAGAAGGAAAGAAAGAAGTAAAGAAAGAAAGAAGGAAAGAAAGAAAGAAGGAAAGAAGGAAAGAAAGAAGGAAAGAAAGAAAGAAAGAAGGAAAGAAAGAAAGAAGGAAAGAAAGAAGGAAAGAAAGAAAGAAGGAAAGAAGGAAGGGAAGAAAGAAGGAAAGAAAGAAAGAAAGAAGGAAATAAAGAAAGAAAGAAAGAAGGAAGGAAAGAAGGAAAGAAAGAAGGAAAAAAGAAAGAAAGAAGGAAGAAGAAAGAAGGAAAGAAGGAAGGAAAGAAAGAAGGAAAGAAAGAAGAAGGAAAGAAAGAAGGAAAGAAAGAAAGAAGGAAAGAAGGAAGGAAAGAAGGAAAGAAAGAAGGAAAGAAAGAAAGAAAGAAGGAAAGGAAGAAGGAAAGGAAGAAGGAAAGGAAGAAGGAAAGAAAGAAAGACGGAAAGAAAGAAAGACGGAAAGAAAGAAAGAAAGAAAGAAAGAAGGAAAGAAGGAAAGAAAGAAGGAAGGAAAGAAGGAAGGAAAGAAGGAAGGAAAGAAGGAAGGAAAGAAGGAAGGAAAGAAGGAAAGAAAGAAGGAAAGAAAGAAGGAAGGAAAAAAGGAAGGAAAGAAAGAAGGAAAGAAAGAAGGAAGGAAGGAAAGAAGGAAGGAAAGAAGGAAGGAAAGAAGGAAGGAAAGAAGGAAGGAAAGAAAGAAAGAAGGAAAGAAAGAAGGAAGGAAAGAAGGAAGAAAGAAGGAAGGAAGGAAGGAAGGAAGGAAGGAAGGAAGGAAAGAAGGAAGGAAAGAAGGAAGGAAAGAAGGAAGGAAAGAAGGAAGGAAAGAAAGAAGGAAAGAAGGAAGGAAAGAAGGAAGGAAAGAAGGAAGGAAAGAAGGAAAGAAAGAAGGAAAGAAAGAAGGAAAGAAGGAAAGAAAGAAGGAAAGAAAGAAGGAAGGAAAGAAGGAAGGAAAGAAGGAAGGAAGGAAGGAAGGAAGGAAGGAAGGAAGGAAAGAAAGAAGGAAAGAACAGAGGAAGGAAGGAAGGATAGAAGGAAGAAGGAGGAAAGAAGAAAGAAGAGAGAGAGAAAAGAAAGAAAAGAAAGAAGAAAGAAAAAGAAAATTGGGGA
>JAPVLO010001157.1:0-256628 GCA_027257055.1 Cephalopachus bancanus | reverse complement strand
GAGCCATGCATTCCATCCTAGGTGACAGAGTGAGAATCTGCCTCAAAAAATAAAAATAAAATAAAAAATAAAGTTTGCCTTTTTCTTACTTAAATCCTCATAGCATATTGAGGTCAGTCCTGTTTTGCAAAATGTAAAAAGGCATTCTCCCCACTTCACTGCACAATATCCATGTGGTTTGGACAAAATACTGGCTGCCCTTACAAATGTTATTATTATTATTTTTTGAGTTGGAGTCTCACTCTGTCCCCCAGGCTGGAGTGCAGTGGCACGCTACGGCCACTGCGCCTCAGCCTGCTGGCTCAGGTGATCCTTCTACTCACCCTTTCCCAAGTAGCTGGAAAACAGGCACGTCCCACCACCCAGCTAATTTTTTGATTTGTTGTAGAGAGGAGGTCTCACCAAGTTGCCTGGGCTGGTCTCGAACCCGTGGGTTCAGGCAATTCTCTCACCTTGGCCTCCCAAAGTACTGGGATTATAGGTGTGAGTCACTGCACCCGGCCACAAATGTTATTTCTAAAAAATGAGTCTTAGCCGGGCTCGGTGGCGCAGCCTGTAATCCCGCGCCTTTGGGAGGCTGAGGTGAGTGGATTGCCTGAGCCCGTGGGTTCGAGACCCGCCTGGGCAGCGATACTCATCTCTACAATAAATAAAAAAATCAGCCGGGCGTGGTAACGCATGCCTTAATTCCGGCTACTCGAAGGCTGAGGCGGAAGGATCGCCGGAGCCCGGCAGGTCGAGATTGCGGGGGCCCGGAGCGGCCATTGCACTCCAGTCTGGGCAACAGAGTGAGACTCCAACTCAAAAAAAAAAAAATGAGTCTTGTAAGATATCTGGGCTTCAGCTAGTGTTGCAGTATCATATGGATGCTATCCTTCAGGTTAACTTTTTAGGCAAGTCTGTACTTCTATTTCAGTGTCTTGTGCTGCCTTGGTATTAATATTAAATAGACAGCTTGCTTTGTTTATTTGTTTATCTATTTATTTTGAGTCGGAGTCTCATTCTGCTGCCCAGGCTGGAGTGCAGTGGCGTGATCACGGCTCACCACAGCCTCTACCTCCTGGGCTCCGGTGGTCTTTTGCCTCAGCCTTCCCAGTAGCTGGGACTACAGGCACGTGCCATCGCATTCAGCTAATTTTTTTGACTTTTTGTAGAGATAAGGTCTTGCTATGTTGTGTAGGCTGGTCTTGGACTTCTGGGCTCAAGCAATCCTCTCGTCTCGGCTTCCCAGAGTGCTGGAATTATAGACATAAGCCACTGTGCCCGGTGACAGCTCTATTTTTAGATGGTCAGAAGACATTGGCATGTATTTTTTGTCTCATATACATGGAGTTAAAAACACCTATGACACTGCTGGATTTTCTGATGGAAACAACTAGTTTGAAGTACCAGCTACTCAGGAGACTGAGGTGGAAGGATCATTTGAGCCTAGCAAGTTGAGGCTGCAGTGGCACTCCAGCCTGGGTGACAGTAAGACTCTAACAACAACAAAAAAAGGAGGTCCTTGTCATAGTCCTGGGAAGAACTGTTTCTTGCATTTGTCTATTCATTCTTCCACTCAACAAATACAAGGTAAGCTGGGCTCGGTGGCTCAGCCTGTAATCCGCGCCTTGGGAGGCTGAGGTGAGTGGATTGCCTGAGCCCGCGGGTTCGAGACCCGCCTGGGCAACTTGGTGATACCTCATCTCTACAATAAACCAAAAAAAAAAAAAAAAAAAAAATTAGCCGGGTGGTAGCGCCACCTGTAGTTCCAGCTACTTTGGGAAAGGGTGAGGCAGAAGGATTCGGAGCCCCGCAGTCGAGGCTGCGGTGGCCGGGAGTGGCAACTGCACTCCAGTCTGGGCGACAGAGTGAGACTCCAACTCACAAACAAAACAAAACAAAAAACAAATACAAAGTATATCCTAGGCTTGGCTCGGTGGCTTAGCCTGTAATCCCAGCATTTTGGGAGGCCGAGACGAGGGGGATTGTCTGAGCTTGTGGGTTCGAGACTCGCCCGGGCAACTTGGTGAGACTTCGTCTCTACAATAAGTCAAAAAGTAGCCGGGCATGGCAGTGCGCGCCTGTAGTTCCGTCTACTTGGAAGGCTGAGGCGGAAGGATGGCCGGAGCCCAGCAGGTCGAGGCTGCAGTGGCCGGGAGCGTGCCACTGCACTCCAGTCTGGGAGACAGAGTGAGACTCCAACTCAAAACCAAAAAACAAACAAACAACTCCCCCCCCAAAAAAACAAAGTATATCCTAGACAGTCCACATACATGAATTCTTGTAATCTGCAAAAAACCCTATGAGGCAGTATTTTGGTCCATTTTTTTGTTGATATAACCAAATATCTGATACTGGGTAATTTATAGAGAAAATAAATGTATTCCTTACAGTTCTGGAACTGGGAAGTCCGAAGTCAAGAGGTCACATCTGATGAAGGCATTCATGCTGGTGGACACTCTGCAGAGTCTCGAGGCAGAGCAGGGTATCACATAAAGCCACTAATGCCCCTCCCTCATGACCTCATCTAATCTAATCCTAATTACCTCCCAAAGGTCCCACCTCTCAAATACCATAGTCGGATTTCTCATCCTTTTAGTACTGTTATAACGGGGATTAAGTTTCAACATGAATTTCAGAGGGGACAAACGTACAAATTATAGCAGGTAGGTGCTATTATTCGCATTTTACAGATGAGAGCACTGAAGGCCAGGGAGAAACAAGCTCAAGGCCAAGTAGCCCAGAGAGTAGGCAGTGCAGTGGACAGAAGGTGGGGCTATACCTCTTGTGTTTAAGGAAGAGCAAGGAGGCCAGCATGCTTTTAACTAGAGTAAATGATAGGTGAGTGATGACCTATGAGATGAAAAATAATGAGTGAGATCATGCAGGCCTTTAACATTAACTGTGAGGCATTTCTCCAAAGCTATACTGTAGGGCTGAGCAGAGTTAGGATTTGAACTGAAGCCAGTCTATGGGTATCTGTGGCTTTTTTTTTTCGGGGTCTCACTCTGTTGCCCAGGCTGGAGTGCGGTAGTTCGATCCTGGCTCGTTGCAGCCCTGACCTTCTAGGAACAGGCTATTCTTCCACCTCAGCCTCTTGACTAGTGGGACTATAGGTGTGCACCACCATACCTGGCTAATTTTTTGATTTTTTTGTAGAGACGAGGTCTCACTGTATTGCCCAGGCTGGTATCGAACTCCTGGGCTCATGCAATCCTCCTGCCTTGGCCTCCCAAAGTGCTGGGATTATAGGCATGAGCTCCACGCTTGGCCCCTCTATCTGTGGTTTTATTATTCATCCTTTGCCATCCTGGAAAACTCCCTAAGTTCCCAATTGTTTTACAACTGAGGGTCTATAAGGTTAATGACAGAAATTACAGGATGAATGATGGGGGTCTGTAGGGTGAGTGAAGGGGCTCCATGGGCATCTGTGAGGTGTGTGATGGGGGAGGACTGTGGGTTGGGAGATGGAACAGTGGAGCGAGTGTTAAGGGGTCTGTGGGGTGAGAGATGGATTCTGCAGGCTGAATGATGGGAAAATTAGAGGGTTAGTGAATGAGGCTCTGTGGAATGAGCGATTGGTGGGTTTGTGGGGACAGTGATAGGAGTTGGTAGGGTAAGTGTGGTGTGAGTGATGGAGGTTCGTGGAGTCAGTTATGGGGATTCTGTGGGGCAAATAATGGGCAATCTATATGGAACAAATGAAAGAATGTTTGCAGGGAGTGATGGGCTCTTAGGGGTTAATGATGGGGTATATGGGGCGAGTGATGGGGGGTTTGTGGAGTTAGTGACAGGATGTCTGTAGAATGATTGATCAGAATCCAAGAGGCTGAGTGATGCGGGCTCTGTGAGGTGAGAGATGTGGCATCTGTGTGGTGAACGATGAGGTCTGGGGGGTGAGGGATAGAAGGTCTGTGAGGTAAGTATTGGGGAATGTGTAGAAGTGAACACAGAGGGATGTTATGAATTGAACTGTATCCCCTAAAAATCCATGCTGGAGCCCTAACCCTTAGTAACTCAGAATGTGACTGTATTTGGAGATACGGCCTTTAAAGAGGTGATTACGTTACAATGATGGTAGGGTGGGTCCTAAACTAATCTGACGGGTGTCCCTATGAGATTAGGACACAGACATGCTCAGGCATGGAGGGAAGGCAGGCAGAGGGAAGACTGTGTGAGGAACAAGAAGTAGGTGGTCATCTGCAAGCCAGAGAGTGGTCTCAGGAGAAACCAAACCTGCTGGAACCTTGAACTTGAACTTCCAGCCTCCAGAACTGTGGGAAAATATATTTCTGTTGCTTAAGCCACCCAGTCTGTGGCATTGTCATGGCAACCAAAACAAACTAATACAGATTTTGGTGTTGGGAAATAGGATGCTGCTGTATCAAATACCTAAAATGTGGAAGTAGCTTTGGAACTGGATTATAGGTGGAGTTGAAAGAATTTTAAGGTGCACGCTAGAAAAAACCTACATTGCTGATATGGTCTGAACATGTGTGTCTTCTTACCAAAATTCGAGTGTTGAAACCTAATCTCCAATGTGATGGCATTAGAAGGTAAGGCCTTTGGGAGGTAATCAGATCACAAGAGAAAAGTTCTCATGAATGGGATTGGTGCTCTTGTAAGGGACATGAGGAAACAGAGAAGGCACCATCTGTGAGAAGTGAGCCCTCACCAGACACTAAATCCACTGATGCCTTGATTTTGGACTTTCCAGACTCCAGAACTGTGAGGAATACATTTCTGTTGTTTATAAACCACTCAGCTTGTGGTATTTTGTTATAGCAGCCTGAACAGACTAAGACAATTACCTTGAAGACTGTTGGTAGAAACATGGATGTTAAATGTGCTTCTGGAGAGGCCTCAGATGGAAATGAGGAACATGTTGTTAGAAACTGGAGGAAAGGCAAAGAGTTTGGTTGAATTGTGCTCTAGTGTTTTGTGGTAGAGCTTGTGAGTGATAAACTTGAGTATTTACCTGAGACTTCCAAAGTGTTGAGGACTGGTTTTCCTTGATGCTTATAGTAAAATGTGAGAGGAGACAGATAAAATGAAAAATAAATTGTTAGGCAGAAAGGAACCAGAATGTGAAGATATGGAAAATTCTCAGCCTATCGAATATTGCAAAAGCTGAGAAAGTGTGTTCTGGTGAGAACACCAAGGGTGTGGCTAGACAGTCACCACCATAAAGAGATCATGGGTGTGACTCATTGATATGATCAGCCATCTTAGCCACAGCCAGGAATAGAGATGAGACAATACCAGCAGAAACACTGTCAGCTGGGACAAAGGGGACAGAGGTGGGACAAAATGAAGGAAGGCTGTCAGACTTCTGGGATTCAATAGGACAGGACAATAGAGCTTTCTGCCTGTGAACATGAATACTTCAAGAAAAGGGAAGATTGATCCCAAAGGTAGACTGTCTCCTTCTCAGTTCCAGAGGGTGAGGACACCTCCTTCATTTCAGTGGGTCAGACTGCCACCCAGGGATGAGAGAACAACACTGCCTCTCCAGTGGGCTGGGAAAGTGGGTCCTCCACCTTGGTGGGCCCAGAGGACAGAACATCCAGACAAAGATAATTATTCTCAAGCCATGTATGTTTATCGCAGCATTGTTCACAATAGCAAGGACATGGAACCAACCGTGCTGCCCATCAAAAGAGGACTGGATTAGCCGGGCTCGGTGGTTCAGCCTGTAATCCTGCTCCTTGGGAGGCTGAGGTGAGTGGATTGCCTAAGCCCGCGGGTTCGAGACCCGCCTGAGCAACTTGATGAGCCCTCATCTCTACAATAAATAAAAAATGAGCTGGGCGTGGTACCGCACGCCTGTAGTTCCAGCCACTTTGGAAGGCTGAGGCGGAAGGATCGCTGGAGCCCAGCAGGTTGAGGCTGTGGTGGCCGGGAGTGGCCACTGCACTCCAGTCTGGGTGACAGAGTGAGACTCCAACTCAAAAATAAATAAATAAATAAATAAATAAATAAATAAGAAGACTGGATTAAAAAAATATGGTACATATGCACAAGGAATATTACACAGCAATAAAGAAGAACAAAATCATGAACTTCGCAGCAACCTGGATGGAATTAGAGTTATCACACCTAGTGATCTTTCACAGAGACAAAGATCTGAGTATCACATAGTCTCACTCATAAGTGGACCTTGAATAACTACTGTAAAACTGTAAGAAAAGGACTGACAGTAGTGGGAAATTGCAGGCGGGGGGGGGGATAAGATTGACAGTAGTTGAAATCTGCCTGGGGAAGGGGGGGCATACCTCATCAACAAGGATACCTGCACAATTAATATTTGTATACCTAACCTTGAATTGTGTCCCACAATTTTAAAATAAAAATAATCAAATGGAGTTTGCTGTTAGGTTTTTTTTTTTTTTTTTTTTTTTTTTAGTTGGAGTCTCACTCTGTCGCCCTGGACTGGACTGGAGTGCAGTGGCCACTCCCGGCCACGGCAGCCTTGACCTGCTGGGCTCCGGCGATCCTTCCGCCTCAGCCTTCCGAGTAGCCGGAATTACAGGCATGCGCTGCCACGCCCGGCTGATTTTTGATTTATTGTAGAGATGAGGTCTCACCAAGTTGCCCAGGTGGGTCTCGAACCTGCGGGCTCAGGCAATCCACTCACCTCAGCCTCCCAAAGTGCGATATTATGGGGTGAGCCACTGAGCCCGGCTTGCTGTTAAGTTTTTTGAACTCACTTGGGACCTGTGATTCCTTTCTTCATTTCAATTTCTTTTTTTTTTTTTAAGTCTGATTCTCACTCTGTTACCCAGACTGGAGTGCAGTGCATGATCACAGCTCACCACAGCCTCAATCTCCTGGGTTCAGGTGATCCTTCTGCCTCAGCCTTCTGAGTAGCTGGGACTACAGGTATGTACCACAAAGCACCTGGCTAATTTTTTTTTTAAATTTTTTGTAGAGACAAGGTCTTGCTGTATTGCCTAGGCTGTTCTCCAACTCCTGTGCTCAAGCAATCCTCCCACCTTGGCTTTCCAAAATGCTGGGATTACAGGAATAAGCCATCACGCCTGGCCCGATTTCTCCTTTTTGGAATGGGAGTATCTATCTTATGCAGAAACAGATAACTTACCTGGTTTCACAGATTTAGTCAGAAATTTTTGCCTCAGGATGAATCATACCTCAAGTCTCACCCACACTTGACTTAGATATTTAAATGAACTTGGAACTTAAAGTTAATGCTGAACTGGGTTAAAAGTTTTGTGCTACTAGGATGGAGGTGAATGTATTTTGTAGGCAAAAAAGCCATGAATTTTGGGAGGCCAGAATGTTCTGGACTGAACTGTGCCTTCTCCAAATTCACATGTTGAAGCTCTAACTCCTAGTACCACAGAATGTGACTATATTTGGAGTTAGGGCCTTTAAAGAGGTAACTGAGTTAAAATGACCCTAATCCAATATAAATTGTGCCCTTATAAGAGGAAATTTGCATGCACATAGAGACACCAGAGACATGAGTGCACGGAGAAAAGAACATGTGAGAACATAGCAGGAAGGTGTTCACCTGCAAGCTTCAGAGGTCTTAGGAGAAACCAAACCTGCTGGCACCTGAACTTGACTTCAAGCCTTCAGAGCAATGAGAAAATGAATTTCTGTTGTTTAAGTACCACAGTCTGTGGCATTTTGCTATGGCAACCTGAGCTAAGACAAGGGGGTCTGTGGAGTTAGTGATGGGCATTTGTGAGGTCAGAGGTGGGAGGTCTATATGATGCCAATGAGGGTCTGTGAAATGAGTGAGTGAAGGTGGGGTCTGTGGGGTTAGTCACAGGGCATCTCTGAGGTTAGTAATGAAAGACCTTTCAGTGTTAGAGTCAAGATTTTTATTTCCTGATTTTAAAAATTGTCACCATCACAGACTTCCTGGCTTCTCTTGTACCTTGGTCCCAGTGGCTCCTGGAAATAGCTACACACAGCCCCTTTATTCTCTGTCTGTGGCCCTTTCTGTGCCCACCCACCAGCCTGAGTTTGACAGACCAATTAGTTTTGTCACTCCAACCTGTAGGAGCAGGATTGGACTCTTCTGGCAGACAGAGAGCTCCTCATTGGCCAGTGTTTAAGCCTGGTCCACCACTCCTCAGTTCTGTTTGCCCTTGGCTTTTGTAGCTTTGGCGTCCAGCATGCTCTGGGCATGAGTGAGCTGCTTCACAGAATCGAATACGAGGACTCCGGGAAGCACCAGCCACAGGCCATTCATGAAGACAAAGTAAAACCAGAAGTAGAGGGGGTGGCCCAGTTCTCCATGTTGGAATCCGTCACGCTGCTCTGTCAGGAAGTAGAGCGTGTCCCCGTAGATCTGGCCTGTGGGAGGTGGGAGGGCAAGGAGAAGTCCCTGTGAGGAAAGGGAAGCTCTCCCAACTCTCTATTCCAGGGCATTTTTGAAGTCATCACTCAAGGTGGCAGAGCTCAGGATCCCAAAATCTAAGAGCTAAGCTTTCTGAAACCATAGAGCTGAAAATCTGAGAAATCAGAAAAGTGAGAATTTCAGAAGTCAAAAAGAGAGCTGAGAACTTTTGAACTCAGGGGAGCTCATACCTTTTCAATTTAAGGAAGTTAAAAAATCCTAGAATTCAAGATAGCTTAGGATTCCGGGATGAAAGAGAACTCATACTTCGAGAACTAAAGAAAGTTAACAATTTAAGAAGACAAGAAGACTGAATCTCAGATGAAGGAATCTCAGAATCCCAATCCTGGAGGATCCAGGGGCTTCTTAACATCATGGGCCACCTCATGTAAACTTCACAGGAGACTTTGTGACCAGCAGGAGGAAAAATGAACCCTCCTTGCTTGAGAGCACAGGCTCAGAGAGGTGCTTGGCTATTCCAGAACCTCAGGGAGTGTGTCATTCAATGTGACTCATCCCTGTATGGGCACAATGGAGAGATCCCACCCACAGGGATGCATCTGTGTCTGTGGATCCCTCATCAACCCCTCTCATTCTCAGTGTAGGCCTTCTCCTCACCCACAGAGACCACGAGCTGCAGGACAAAGCGGAGGGGATGCTGGCGGAGAAAGGCGATCACCACCCACACGCTGAGTGGTCCCCACAGGCAAACCGTGATGGTCTCCATGCATACTGTGAAGTTGTCACCCCTACAGGAGAAAGGAAGGGGGGGACACTGGCATCGGTGTGCTCTGCCCACAGGGTACCCTATTGGTGCTCTCTGACTCACCACCACCCCAAACCAGCGCAGGTCTCCACTGACAGAGGCAAACACTTACAGGATGTATCGGCTGTCTCCCTTGGCATACTCTTTCCCTGAAGAAAACAGGAGAGATACATGAAGAATAAAGGCAGAAAAAGGAACTGCAAGAAGCAAACTTCATAACCTTCTCATGCCTCTGTTTCCTCATCTGTGAAATGGGATAGCTGTTCAGATTCTAGTGGTTAATATATTTAAAACAAGACAATGTGTGCAAAGTCTGACACAGAACAGTGTTGCTGTGATTGGTACTCAAGAAATGTTTGTGGTATAAAAGGAGGCAGGTGTAGATGATGGAGTGAGTGAAACAGTCATTAAGAGAACAAGAGTGAGAGCAAGAACAAGAGAGAGTGGGCCAGAGAGAGCATGCAGGTGAACAGATAAGTGAATGAGCGAGCAGATAATCAATAAGAAAAAGGCTGGTTGTGGTGGCTCATGCCTGTAATCTCAGCACTTTGGGAGGCTGAGGTAGGAGGACTGAACCTAGGAGTCTGACACCAGTTTGGGCAACAAAAATCAGCCGGGCATGGTGGTGAGTACCTATAGTCCCAGCGACTCAGGAGGCTGAGATAGGAGGAATGCTTGAGCTCAGGAGTTCGAGCTTGAGCTCAGGAGTTCAGGAGTAGTGAGCTGTGATCATGCTACTGCACTCCAGTCTGGGTGACAGAGTGAGATACCAACTCAAAAAAAAAAAAAAAAAAAGAGAGAAAGAAAAGAAAAAAAGACCACACAATACAAGAATAGGCAGGAGAGGTGAATAGGTTCTTCACAAAAGGTTTCCAAATGACCAATAAACAGATGAAAGGTGCTCAAACTTTCATTAGTCACTAAGGAAAGCAAATTAAAACCATAATGATATATTACTCACATCCACTAGAATAACTACAGTTTTTCCCTTGATGAGGATGCGGAGGAACTAGAACTCTCCTACATTGCTGGTGGGAATGCAAATGATACAACCATTTTTGAAAAGTTTGGTAGGTTTTCATAGAGTTGTATACACACCTATCTTAAGACCCAGCTATTCTACTCTTACAGATTTACCCGAGAGAAATGAAGGCAGAGGCCCACACAAAGCCTTGTATTAGAATGTTCACAGCAATTTTATTCATGAGGTCAAAAAAGAGTATCGTTGACAACAAAAGAAAGCTGGGGAGAAAATGCTCATTAGTACTTAGACAAGTCAAATAATTCCGTAACATCTATGCTTTGAAAACTCTTCATGAAATGATGAGGTGTGACCTAGTTTAAAAAAGCAAAGTTCAGCCGGGCTCGGTGTCTAAGCCTGTAATCTCGCGCCTTTGGGAGGCTGAGGTGAGTGAATTGCCTGAGCCCCCGGGTTCGAGACCCGCCTGGGCAGCAAGACCTCATCTCTACAATAAATCAAAAAATCAGCCGGGCGTGGTAGCACATGCCTGTAATTCCAGCTACTCGGAAGGCTGAGGCAGAAGGATCGCCGGAGCCCAGCAGGTCGAGGCTGCGGTGGCCGGGAGCGGCCACTGCACTCCAGTCTGGGTGACAGAGTGAGACTCCAACTCAAAAAATAAATAAATAAATAAATAAAAATAAAAAAGCAAAGTTCAGAAATAAACAGCACATTACCATTTGTGTAAAAGGGGAGAAAAACAAATAATGATGATGATGATGATAATAGTAAACACATGGCATGCACCATTTGCTAAACACTGTTCTAAGTACTTTACATATAGTTGAGTCATCTCCCTTTTACAATTGAGGAAACTGAGGCTTATGTTGTTATTTATGTGTAAATAAACTCTGGAAGGAAACATAAACAACTATTAATAGTGGTTAATAGTATTTGGGGAAATTTGGTGAATAGAAGGCAGATTTTCACTGCATATCTCTGCATGGTTTTTTGATCCATATGAATACATACGCAGCAAAAAAAAAGTTAAATAAATTTTTTAAATGAATTAATGGAAGGAAGATTGGTGGGTAGGTAAACATACAAGCCAATTCCTGCCCAGAAAATTCCCTCCCACAGCACATGAAAGAACTTAGGACTCACAGAGTTGGGATAAGAAGGCTTGGTCTCCAAGAAGCTCCTCATAATAGAGAATGAACCAGCCCTCAATCACCAGGTGAATGAATCCACACACTGCAAACCAGCACAGGGACAGTCGCCGCCAAGTCCCCAGTGGGATGACTGCAGCACGACCCGACAACAGCCATGTGATCACGACTAAGACCCCAGAGACAGAGAAGAGACCAACCAAGATATGCCAGGTGGGACGGTCATTGGGCACAAAGCTGTCTAGCCTTAGGTGCTGAGGCCAGTATGGGTGCAAGGGGCCAGCATTGGTGGTCATGTCTTTGTAGGCTGATGGCTGCGTGTGGATAGACAGGGAAGAGAAAAAGGAACAGAAAAACCTAGACAAATAGAAAACACACAATGAGATAATAAAATCAAACCCCAATAGCTTATTACCATAAGAAATGTAAATGGACTGAATTTACCAGTTAACAGACAGGATATAACACTGGCTTTAAAATAATCGAATTATCTGCTGTTTTAAAGAATGACTAAAATCATAAGGCCACAGAGACACTGGAAGCTTGTTCCAGCCCTTTGGAGCCACATTATGATGTGACAGAAACAGGTCTGGTCCCAGCTCTCAGAAGTCACAGTTTAGTGACAGATACACAGGAACCTAAGGCCTGGTCCCAGTCAGCAGGGGTCAAAGTCTTGTGGGGGACACGTGGGAAGGACACCTGATCCCAGACCTCACTGGTCACAGTGTAGTGAGGGAAACACAGGACTAGGACTCGTCCCATTCTTCTAGGGTCACAATATTGTGAAAGAGTCACGATCACCAAACCTGGTCCTAGCACTCATGGGTCACAATTTGGTGAAAAATACAGGAACCAGGCGTGGCCTCATTGTAGGGGTCACTGTATTGCACTGTTCCACGGAAAGCTATTCCCTCCCCCATAGTCCTAGAAACCGCAGCAGGGGGAAAGAGGAGAGAAAACGACCAGAATTACATCCCTCGGGACCAGCACCTGGAAAGCCAGCGCCTCCACGCAGTAGCGTGCAATGTCACCAGCCAGCAGGAAAGAAGGGAAGTGGAAGGCTGATGTCCAGCGCGCAGCGCTCAAGAAGGAAAGGAGGGTAAAATACAAAGACCACCAATCAGAACTGGACCCTCCAGTCCAGCTGCCCAATGAGAAGGCGGATCTTCTGTCGTCCGGACAACCGCGCGGTAGCCGGGGGTCTGGCGCAGACAAGCGGAGGCGCGGAGGCGGTGTTGGGGAAGGGGTTTAGCGCGGGAACGCCGAGGGCTGGCTGGCTAGCTGAGAAGAGCTAAGGGACGGGGTGGCGGGCAGGGCGGAGGTCACTCACCCAGTCGCGCAATCTCAGCGGCCTCTCCCACAGGGTCTCCGCTGCTCTAGGCTGGCTCTTCTGTTTCCTAACATCCTTAGTTAGGGTCCATCCCCTCACGGGTCACCCGCCTTATGGAGCGGGCCAATGGAGAAACGAAAGGAGCGGCCAGTGCAGCTCCCAACCAATAGGCGCTCTCCGCGTGCCGCAGGCCCCGCCTACACACGCGTGGTGCCATTTTCTCTGTTGGCTGAGACCGAATCAGGAGCGAAGTGGAGGCAGGGAGGGGCCAAGGCTGGTGGACGTTTTTTGGCCCGTAGCCAACTTGCTTGGGTCTTGGCTTCAATGTCCCCTTATCAGTCAGTCAGAATGGGGAATCATTAAGGTCTGCCTCCTCTTCGTCTGCTGATGAAGTCAGCGTCGCGTTGTGTCCTCTCACTTCTCCCCTTGTTTTCTAGGTAGAAATTTAATATTACAGGCCAATCACGTCTGCATACTGCAACCTCCCCCTTGCCCCGCAGCTTTCTAGTGCTCAGAACTCCTGTCCTAACAGCAGCGGTCATCCTCACCTCTCCCGATCTCGTCAGAAGAACCAGTCTGAACTCAGGCCCCTCACTCCTGCTGGCCAATTGGTATGGAAACCCTCAATCTCCCTGTGCCAATTCTAAAGAGCCAATCAAAACGCCATAACCCTAAACCAGTGGGCACCCAGACCAAGCAATCAATCAGAATCCAGGCCCATGGCTGGGCGTGGTTGCTTCACGCTTGTAATCCCAGCGCTTCGGGAGGCCAAATCGGGAGAATCACTGGAGGCCAGGAGTTAGAGATCAACTTGAGCAACATAGCGAGACCCCCTTTCTATTTAATTAAAACAAAAAAATGTATTTAAAAAATCCAGACCCATCCCAGACCTCCCATTCAATTAGAACCCACAACCTTTGGTCCTAAGTATAAATAAGAATCAACCCTTTGCCTTGCTTTCTCTCCTCTCTGTCCCAGTCAGAGCAGTCAGTCAAAATGGGTATCCTTCAGTTTTATCTGACAGTATCAGGCCTCCCCTACACCCAACTATGCAATCTGTCCCCACCCCACTTAAATCAAGCAGGACCAAACATTTTGGGAGGCAGAGATGGGAAGATAGCTTAATCCCAGGAGTTTGAGGTCAGCCTGGGCAACATAGCAAGACCTTGTCTCTACAAACATTTATTTAAAAAAATTAGTCAGTCATGGTGGCACACATCTGTAGTCCTAGCCACTCGGGGAGGCTGGGGTGGGAGGATCATTCGAGGCTGCAGTGAGCTATGATCAGGACACTCCAGCCTGGATGACAGAGCAAGATCCTGTCTCTAAAAAAACAAAATGACACAAAAACAGGACCAGGACCCTGCCATCAGGCTCATCATTCAATCATGAACAATGGTAAATTAAGCATGAACCAATCACAGTCTGTTCTCTCTTCATGGTTTCAGCTTCCAAATCTTTATCCATGCTGTACCCTCTTCCTTACTCACTCCTATTCCCCTCTGATCAGTGAAGAAAGAGCCTATTGTATAGTTCCTACTTTTATTTGTCAATAACAAACTGTATATAAAAAGGAAGAAGGAAGGCAGGGAGGCCGTAGATCTCCCCCTCTCTGTTTCCCCAAGCATCCCCCACCCCTAGGCCTTAGCAGGGACCACCCCTTCCCGCCTTGTGGTGGGGTGGGGATTGACAGGCATGGAAATGGGGTGTGTGTGTGTGTGTGTTGGGGTGTTAGGGGTTAAGGATGGAGAGGGGTCAAGGAGTAGAGAGAGGGCCTTCCCTCATCCCCCATCAGAGCTGGCACCCTGAGAGGGGTCTTGAGAGGGCTATGAGGGTCCACAGAAATGCCTCAGCCTATGAGACGGTAGAAGATCCAGCATCCAAAAGTGACCCAGTGACTGGCCCAGCTGAGCTCTGACCACTTGTGGACAGTGTATGCCATGCCGTAGCCCTGTGGGAGAGAAAAAGATGACAGTCCCACTCAGCAAGGATAAAGAAGGTCTCAGGAAAAATCCATCCTTTGCCCAAGGACATTTCTGTGACTGAATGGTAACCCTAGGTGAGGTCCCATAGAAGGGCCTGGGTACATATGAAAGGTGACCAGATATAGTCTCTGTTTTCTTCTTTAAAAATCGGTTTAAGAACAAGGCAAGGCAATCCCACTCTCTGACCTATAATCTCCCTAATATATAAAAAGCTCCTAGAAATCAACTCTTTTTGAGTTGGATTCTCACTCTGTCACCCAGGCTGGAGGGCAGTGGCACGCTTCTGGCCACTGCAGCCTTGACCTGCTGGGCTCAGGTGATCCTTCCGCCTCAGCCTTCCAAGTAGTTGGAACTATAGGCACGTGTCACCATGCCCGGCTAATTTTTTGATTTATTGTAGAGATGAGGTCTTGCCAAGTTGTCCAGGTTGGTCTTGAACCTGCAGGCTCAGGCAATCCTCTCACCTCAGCCTCCCAAAGTGCTGGGATTATAGGCGTGAGCCACTGCGCCTGGCCCAGAAATTAATTTTTTTAAGGACAAAAATTGCCAAAGGAGGTGAGTAGGCCATTCCCAATAAAGGAAAAACAAATGGCTCTTAAACATATGAAAAGATGCTCAGCCTCATCCATAATCTTCCTCTTTATTGAACTGGCAAACATGTTCAGGAAGTTTGAGAGGCAGCCTGTGTTGATGGGGCAACAAGCATGTCCACACTTTGCTGGTGGGAGAGCAAAAAGGTAACTACTCCACTGAGACTATCAGAAATAAGGCCTATAGATTTGTCTGCACCTGTGTGGATCCACATGGGTATGACGTTTCTTGCTGCAGCAACATTTGCAATAGGAAAGGACTAGAAATCACCGGAGTGTCCACCAATAAGGAATAAATTAAACTGTGTCACATCTTCACAATGGAAAAAATGAATGAGGACACTCTACATACTGATGTGGAAAATTTTCAAGAATTGCAGAACAGTGTCATTCAAGTATTACCTTTAGAGTAAACACTGAAGGGATGGAATTAAAAATACATATTTTATATTTGTTTAATATGCTTAGATTTTGGAAGGATAATTAATTAATTAATTAATTAATTGAGTCTCACTCTATCGCCCAGACTGGAGTGCAGTGGCAAGCTCCCAGCCACTGCAGCCTCGACCTGCTGGGCTCAGGCAATCCTTCCGCCTCAGCCTTCCAAGTAGCTGGAACTAAAGGCACGCGCTACCATACCCGGCTAGTTTTTGATTTATTGTAGAGATGAGGTCTCACCAAGTTGCCCAGGCGGGTCTTGAACCTGCGAGCTCAGGCAATTCACTCACCTTGGCCTCCCAAAGTGCTGGGATTACAGGCTGAGCCACCGAGCCCGGCCTGGAAGGATATTGTAATAAAATGAATACAAGTGATTATCTGTAAGAGGGCAAAGTATAGAGCATGGGAGCACGATTTTTTCTTGAATATGTTGGTTACTGTTTGGTTTTTGAACCATGATACTTAATATACATTAACTATTTTAAACCAAAACAAAAAATTTAATTAAAAAGCAAAACTCAGATTTTGCACACTCAACCCAAATAAAAATCTTAAATGGTTTTAAATGTCAAAACCAAAAGTATAAGATAAAGTTTTGTTTTCATTAAAAATTAAAAGAGAAGCCAAAATCTGGATTCTGCAAGAGCCATATGAATAAACACTATTTTAAAAATTGTTCTTAATTTAAAAAGAACTAAAATCTGGAATTTGCATACTCAACATGAACAAAAATAGTGTATACATTTTAACATAACATTTTAAAGTAGCAGAATCCAGAGTTTACACACTCGACCTAATTAAAATAAGATTTTTTTGGTCTCTAAACCATTTATTTCTTCCAACCAGGAGCTGTGGAGGGGGTGGCTCTATTTTTTAAAAATTGAATAACTGCCACCTCCAGACTGGACAACATAGCAAGACCTCAGCTCTACAAAAAAAATTTAAAAGTTAGCTGGAGCCGGGCTCGGTGGCTCAGCCTGTAATCCCGCGCCTTTGGGAGGCTGAGGTGAGTGGATTGCCTGAGCCCACGGGTTCGAGACCCGCCTGGGCAGCGAGATCTCATCTCTACAATAAATCAAAAATGATCCGGGTGTGGTAGCGCGCGCCTGTAGTTCCAGCTACTTGGAAGGCTGAGGCGGAAGGATCGCCGGAGCCCAGTAGGTCGAGGCTGCGGTGGCTGGGAACGGCCACTGCACTCCAGTCTGGGTGACGGAGTGAGACTCCAACTCAAAAAAAGAAAAAAAAAAGTTAGCTGGATGGCTGGGCACAGTGGCTCATACCTATAATTCCAGCACTTTGGGAGGCTGAGGCAGGAGGATTGCTTGAGCCAAGGAATTCAAGACGAGCCTGGGCAATATAGCAAGACATCATCTTTTTATTTAAAAAAAATTATCTGAGTGTGGTGGTGCATGCCTGTAGCTTCAGCTACTCGGGAGGCTGAGGTGGGAGAATCAACTGAGTCCAGAAGGTCGAGGCTGTGGTGAGTTATGATTGTGCCACTGCACACCAGTCTAGGTGACAGAATGAGAGCCTGATTAAAAAAAAAAAAAATTAAATAAGAAATCTTGCCAATTCTACCTAAACAAAAATGAAGTGAAATAATTAATAAAAAATAAAACCTGGATTTTGCACTGCATTGCCATAAAATGAATTTTATAAGTAAATAAGCAAATTTTGCACACTTCACCCAAATAAAAGACTCAACAGTGTGTCTCAACCAGAGGAACAATGGAAAAGGGCCATTGAGCACTGGCTGCACAAGCTAAGAAACAGGACATGAAGAGCTCATGCCTCAACCTTCCCTCCTTTGTCCTCATAGCTCATAGTTCCCACCGGCAGGTAGCACCATCCCTGCTACCCCCCAGGTCCAGGGCCCCACCTCACCTGCTCCTCTGTGGTGTCATCCACATCAACATCAAACAGGGAGCCCAGGTAGGCCAGGTGGAAGATGGCCAGAGCCCCAAAGAACAAGTTTAAGGCTCGCACCCATAGGCCCTGTGGGGGACAGATGGATACACTTGGCAGCTGGACCCACTAACTGTCCTCCACCTCCATCTGCGCAGCGGAGCCCAGGGGACACACGAGGCACAGTGGGTCCCAGGACTGAGGATGCCCAGGGTACCCCCTGAGATAGGAAAAAGATGGTTCAGAGAGCCTCCTGTGGGAGTGCAGAGCTATCCGAGTGAGGGTGCTGTTCCCAGAGAGGGCATCTGGGTGAGGAGTGGTGTGAGCCTTCAGACACAGGAGCCGAATGGTGGGGCTTTAAGTCAGGGCTTTTGGGTGATGGGTGGGAGGCAAATATGAGGTTGTCTGTACTTCTTATTGCAAAGAGAATGAAAACCAGAAAACGAAACAAAACCAAATCCCCGCTATGACCTACAGGATCCACGCCTCCCACCACTTGCCCACACTGGCCTTCTCGCTGTTCCTCAAAGTTTCCAGACCCTCTTCTATCTCAGGGCCTTTGTACCAGGTGACTCTTTTCCTGGAATACTCCCCCCACCCCACCTCCATCAGGGAAAAAGTTATCTCACCCGGGCCGCTTCCCTGACTTCCTCATTTAAAATGGAAACTACTCCCCCTACTTCCCATCCCCTTTCCCTTATGGATTTTCTCCTTAGCACTACTCACAACCTAACAAACTATTGTTCGACTTTACTGACTTATTTTTAATATTTTACTGCCTGCCCAGTAAAAATGTTTGTCTCACAGGCCTGGGACTTTGGCCTGTTGTTTCTCACCATTGTGTCTCCAGCACCTAGAACAGTGCCTAGTACCAACAAGAGATCAATAGTTGTTCATTGGGGGAAGCAAATGCCAGGTGTGTATACAGCAGGTGCTTGATAAATGCCTGTTAGACAAATTGATGCCAGTGAATAGAGGTTAAGTTATGGGGATGGCTCAGACACCAGAAGAGGAAGCTGGGCACCCTGAGACAGATACAAGACAGAGGCAGAAGGAACATTTTTGAGGGGAGTGTTGGGTCTGAGGTCCACGCTGAACCCTCACCAAGCGATGCCGGTGTGAACAGTCTGGTAGGCACCGTTTTGATAAGACACAGGCACTGAGGATCTGGGCCAGGCGCTTCCGGAGGACTGGAGCAGTGGGGAGAGATAAGGGGGTCAAGTTAGCCTCAGGGGATGCTAGCTCCAGCCCTCCACCAACCTTTCATCCATCTGCTAGGCTGAGCTCTGCACTCACCGTGCTCCACGTAAGTGATAAATGCCAGGGACAGCAGTACTGCAGCCAGGTGGAAGCTGAAGCCCTGGGGTGCCCGGGGGACAATGATATGATTGAGGAGGAGGCCCTGCCAACATCCCCTGCTGCCCCCACCCAGCCTCCACCCTGGCCCTGCTCCACCCTGCTCACATGCAGGAGGGCACTGGCTGCATAGGTGACCAGCACTGCCGAGAAGGTCCCCAGGCGGAGAGCATTCTTGAAAACATCTGGGGGTGGGGAGAGAAGCAGGACAAAATTCTCCTGAGACTCCTCCTGCCCTTTCTGGAGGGCCATAGGCAGGATGAGGATATCCACAACCTGCTGGAGCCCCGGGATCAAGTCCTTATGGTGGCCTCAAACTTTACATGCCCAAAGCATAGCTCCTCAACTCTTCCACAGTATCCTCAAGTTTAGTCAATGTCAACTCCACCCTTCCAGATCCTCAGGGAAAAACCCGGGACTCACCCTCATCTGCCCTCACCCCACTCCCACACCCAAACCCAGCACAACCTGTCAGTTCCACCTTCAGAATATACCAGAACCTGACCTCTCATCTCCACATCCACTGCGACCGCCACCATCACTGGCCTGGACTTCTGAGGTGGCCTCCTCACTACTGCCATTCTCACCCCCTCCCCTCAGTCTGTCCTCACAGCAGCCAGAGAGATCCTTTTACAACCCAAGTCAGCCCATGGCCCTCCTCTGCTCGGAGCCCTGTTGTGGCTCTCATCTCTCAGAGAGAAAGTTCAAGTCCTCACCGTGGCCCACAAGGCCCTACAGAACCTCTCCGACCGCACCTTCTACCACTGGCTCCACTGACCTTCTTGCTGCCTTCCCCACCCAGAGCAAGCTCCCATCTCAGGGCAAAGCCCCTGCTGTTCCTTCCATCCTCCCACCCACAAAGCAGAAGGGTGCTCTGCTCAGATGTCATCTCCTCAGTGGACTTGCCCTGGCTATTTTATTTAAAATTGTAACACCCCCTCCTTCTGGCAACACTCCTGTATTATCTGTTTTATCATTTTTTTTTCTAACTGAGCTATTGTGTATTTTTCTTTTATTTATCGCCAGTCTCCCCCCCACAAAAAAAATTGAAGCCGCATAAGGGTAGTGATTTTTGTTTTCCGTGCTTGTTCCTGCTATATCTTCAGGGCCCAGCATACACAGGGTGCTCAGTAAATGTCTTATGCTTGTGTGAAAGGGTCTGGGTACCCATCTCCATTGAAGTGATGACTTGGTGACTCACAGTTATTTAGCCAATAAGACATGGGCAGGTTCCAGCTTGTGACAACTTCCACCATTGACCGGGGCAGTTCCACGTTCAGAGGCTTAGATACTGTCAGGTCCCTGTGGGCAGAAGAGACATGTACATCCATTTGGAATCTCAATCTCTTTGACTTTCACACTTTTGTCTTGGCTGTTCCCTCCCCCTGGGAGCACCCTCCCCCCTCCCTGCAGCTCCTCCAGGAGGCACCCTGTGGGAGAGAGGGGCCCCAAGCCCTCCCCACCATTCCAGGTGATCCTTCTCCTCGGTAAAGCCAGCCCCCGCCAACGTGGCCGTGGCCTCGGACAGAAAGCCCACAAAATAGTTGCTGAAGTGGAAGGAGACAGCACTCTCGTAGGCTCGCAGCCACCTGGGGAGAAAGGAATAGGGCAGAGAGAGGCATCATGTACAGGCCCCGGCATGATACCCCACCTGTGTCAGCATCACCCCCCCCCATCTGTAGACTCACCTTACCATGGTGCCCCTAGGGCCCCCAGGGGTCAGGAAGGCAGCAGAGAAGAAAGAAAAGAGAGTCAGAGAGGCCCTGGAGGCAGGTCTGAGTTGTTCAGACAAGACAGACAGAAATGTAGCTGCAAAAAGGTGGACTATGATAGTCAAACACAGACATCCACCCACAGGCAGTTAGTTTCATGTTGCTCTGATGGATGTCCTATAATATGGCATGGCCCTGTAGTCTCACACAGCCAGACAGTCAGACCCTGCCATGATCAGAGGCCTGACCTCACAGCCCAAACAGTTACACAGCCAGACACAAATCCCATCAGACTCCCAGTCTTGCACACTTGAACCTGACTCAGTGACCATACGACAGCTGAAACTCCCCTTTTAAGAAATTATTATTTTTTTAGAAATAGGGTCTCACTCTGTCACCCAGGCTGGAGTGCAGTAGCTTGATCATAGCTCACTGCAGTCTCGATCTCCTGGGTTCAAACGATTCTTCCATCTCAGCCTCCTGAGTAGCTGGGACTGTAGGCATGCACCACCACAACCAGTTAATCTTTCGTGGAGACAGGGTCTTGCTATGTTGCCCGGGTTGGTCTTGAACTCTGGGCCTCAAGTGATCCTCCTGCCTGTGCCTCCCAAAGTGCTGGGATTACAGGTGTGAGCTACCATGCCCAGCCTGAAAACCCCTTGAGCTAGGCACAGAGACCATCAAACACCCTGATATGCACACAGCACACCCTGACAGCTGTCAATCAGATATAGCCAAAAACAGGCAGCATGAATCGGGAAAAGCATAGCTTCTGAAGTTAGGCCTGGGATTAATGCCTGGCTACTTAACTGAGTAACACTGGGTAAGTCACTGCACTTTTTGGAGACTCATTCAGCAGCAGACCTAATCAGCAGCTGGGAGTGGGAAAAGGGGCCACACACTCAAACAGCCAGACCAAATCCTGTCCTCAAACCACAGGCAGACAGTCAGTCCTGCGGACAGGCACAGGCACACAGTCGGTCACAATGACCCTTCAGCTAGACAACACTGGGCAGTTAGAGAAGGCAGACACATAAGCAGAATCAATCGCAGATAAGCACACGACAGTCATACCTACTCTTGGCCAAAGTTGCAGGCCAGTTAGAACCGTCGACACAGATTCATCTCGTTCACTGACAGTCACACACTCCATCATTGACAATGGCACAGTCAAACAACCAGAACTCACAGTACCACATTCAAGGAGTCAGTGGCCAATTGATAAACAATCTATGTATACCCCTAGTCACAGTCACTGACAGGTTAGAGTCATCAACCAACACACATTTGTCACTGTCCATTACAGTCATGTAACTTGTTTCTAACAGTGAGACAGCTGAGCAGATGTCCAGACACATAGTTTGTGTTGGAACGTCAGTCATACACAGAGTCACAGAGACAAGCTTGCCCAGACAGACAGCCGCAGTCTCTGTCAAGTCACACAGTAGACAGACAGACTTGGACACACAGACCCATTGGTCATGGGCTCTGCCCCCATCCCCCACTCCACACGCCCTCAGCACCTGCCCTCATTTACCTGGCTTTGCGTTTCTTGCTGTAGTAACAGAAGACAGACAGAAGCATTAAGAGACAGGCTCAGAGTTGGGGATACCCCAGGTCCCTGCCCACCCACTCATTGCTGGGCAGGGGTCCTGAAGGCTGTGCTCACTTGCGAAGGAGGCGGTCACCGTCAAGGGGGATGAAGTATGGGAAGAGGTAGGGGCCCACGCAAGTGGACAGCACAAGGCACAGCAGGGCCAGCGCCAGGCTCCGGGCCACCTTCTGCAGCCACCGGCGGCTCTGTGAGGATCAAGGCTCTATGAACACCATCCTGGGGAAGCTCCCACAGTCCCTGCCCACCTGTCCACCCAGGACCTCACCAATGGGCGGCCTTGGACAGCCTGTAGGTAGCTGTGGAAGGATATCCAGGGCCCGAAGACAATGGTGCCCACGAAGTAGAGGTAGCCCATAAACTCCACAGGCGAGGGCACTGCACCCACCTCGCCCCGGTCCAGGTCGAAGCCCAGAGACACTGCCTTCATGGCCACGATCATCTGGGCCCCTATGTGTGGTGCCCATGGTCAAGTGGATGGGCAGAGAGCAAGTCAGCATGGGGAGATGGGGCATACCAGGTGAGAGGTGATAGGAAAAGGAGGTACAAGGATGGACAAGTGGGGACAGGGCCAGATAGACAAGTGGGCAAGTAAGCCCAGGATGGACAGATGCCCTTACTCAAGCGAGTTAGGCACATACATGAGATGGGACAGGCAGGCCTCGGGAAAAATGTTTGGTGGAAAGAGATACAGATTCAAGGGGAATGCGAGGCCTGTATGTTCAATGGGGTGGGTGGGTGAGGGAGAAAAGCAGGGGAGGAAAGACAGGGTGGGGACAGTTAGGGGATGTGGGGTAGGAGGGCTGGGGCAGGTGACAAGGGTAGGGCTACCTACCTCGCATCTTGTGCCATGTCACGGTGTCCACCATGTGCATCTCACTGAGGAAAAAGGTGCTGGTCTTGGCCCCATGACCCTCATGGCCTCTGAGACCATAGAGAGAGGATACCAAGGTGCTGAGAGGGTTCTGCCTTTCCCTGTCCTGCACCTCACAGTAGAAGGATTCTCCCAGGCTCCCTCCTCCAGGGGGAGCCCATGCCCAACCTTTCCCATACTGTCTTGGGAAAGGACAAGGCTACCAGGCTCCCTTCCCAGGGGCACTCCGCACCCTCCCTGTTCGGTGTCTCCTCATAGGAGAATGTCCTCCCAGACTCCCTTCTTCCTCCTGGGAATCTCATGTCCTCTCTCTTTTGGACAACCCCATCAGGGGCCTAAGGACCCACCCACCATTCCGCCAAGTGTGAGGATGAGGATGCACACCCATACCCCATGAGTAGGTAGATGAGGATGGTGACGGAGAGGAAGACGCCACGATGGGAGGAATGTCGGCAGAGGAACAGCACGAGGTAGCACAGGAGGCTGAGCAGCACGACCCAAACCATGTGCAGCTGGAAGAAGTGGTAGAGGCTGAAGAACCCGCCTGCCCACGGTGCTTGCATGCTTCAGGTAGGATGGCAACCCTTTGGGTGAGAGGGAGAAAGAAAGAGAGAGAAAGACGGGAAGGGAGAGAGAGAGAGAGAACAAGAAAGGGGAGGTTGGTGGACTGGTAGGAAGGGGAGGACGACATGGGAAGAGGGCAAAGCCTGGGCAAAGGCCTAGAGGTTGGAATGTGGTGGGATTGGATGGGGAGCTGGAGAGGGTAGCAAGGCCTGGGTTCAAAGGAAAGAAACATCTATAAAGGACATTTTAAGGACCCTGAAAGAAATTAAAATATCAGTTAGAGTTGAATAATATTGCATCAAGATTAAATTTCATGGAGGGTGATGGTTGAGGACAACTTTGTTCTTGGGGGGCCATACATTGGAAGATACGGAGTGAAGTATCATGATGTCAGCAGGTTATTCAAGTGATTCAGGAAGATGATAGATAGATAGATAACTAGATAGATAGATAAATAGATAGATAGATAGGGATAAGTAGGTAGAGATAGAGATAGAGATAGAGAGCTAGACAGATGATAGATAGAGTGAGCTATTGTGACAAGATGTTGACAGCGAATCTGAAAATGCATATATGGGTGTTCACAGTACTATTCTTTCAAGTTTTCAGTATCTTTGAAAAATTTTGAAATAATAAACCTGGGAAAAAAATAAAACATTCATTTAAAATAGAGAAAAAAGAAAGTATGGAACCTCTGAATCTCAGATTTCCAGGAATCTCAGCATCCTATAGACATCTTAAGGACTTGGAATCTTATCATTTATACAGGCCTGCTATGATTGTGGAAACATTCCAGAATCCTAGAATCTAGAAGTCTTACCATGCCCTGATTATAGGAATCCAGAATGCCAACATTTTGGAAACCTAGAATGTGAGAATTTCAACTTATCAGAATCCCCCAACCCTGTATAAGCATGGTACTTAAAGATTCTATAACCCAGTGACATCAGTATTCCAGAATCTTATAACCTTGGGAGACATTTCAGGTTCCAAAATCCAAGAACCTCAGCTTTCCAGAATCCCAGAACCCAGGAATACCGCAGGGCATGGCATCCATGGCATGTGGCTTGGTGTGGCATGGGGTGGCAGGGCATAGTAGGATGTGGTGCGGTGGAATGGGGCTTGGCTTGGTGGGATGAGATGAGGCTGGGCGTTTTGGGGCCTGGCTTGGCATGGCAGGATGTGGCAGGGTAAGGTGTGGCTTGGTATAAATGAACATGGTGGGTATGATATGGCTGGGTATGGTGACACATGATGTGGCAAGCACTTACCGAGCCTCCAGAGGAGGCGGCAGGCGAGGCAGATGGCAAGGAGCAGCCAGATCTGGTCAAGGCCCTGCTGGGCAGTAGGCAGGAGACAGCCCTGCAGTAGCTGCTGGAAAAATTCCTGGCGGCTGAAGGTGGCCATTGTGGACCCCCACGGATGGATGGACAGATGGATAGATCTGCCAAATAGGGGACACAGAGGGAGCGGGTGTCCATGGAGCAGACCATGTTCAAGGCATGGACTTGAGCACCCAGATTTCAGTTTGGGGCTTCCATGTAGAGATGCAGTACCAGGGGCCTGGGGGAGGATGTGAGTGTCGGGTACATCAGACTGAGCCGCCAACCGTATGTGGGGGTGTTTCAAATGCACACACACACACACACACACACACACACACACAGGCTATGACCCGCGGTGATGTGGGGGTGTTTCAAATGCACACACACACACACACACACACACACACACACAGGCTATGACACACACACACACACACACACACACACACAGGCTATGACACACACACACACACACACACACACACACACACACACACACACACACACACACACACACACACACACACACACACACAGGCTATGACCCGCGGTGAATGAAGGACCTCTGTCTCCTGAATGCTGTGAACAGTCTGGTCCGTAGTGATCGAATGGTATACATTTTAGACCCGTAAATCAAATGGGGTGGGCTGGGAGAGATCCCTGGTTTCCAAGGTAGAGTCGCTCTGTTTGGAGGGCAGAGAGGGGGATTCTGTGACACTTGGGGGCCGTGTGCATCTCTCCTGGTGTGGATGCGGGGGTGTCCTGTATCCTCCTCGCGTCCCATCTCACCCCCACCCGGCCTCAGAAGCCGCCAACAAAGTCCTGCCCAGGCCTAGGGGCTGCAGGGAGGTGGAGGTGGTGATAGAGGAAACAGCCGGAGGGACAGTTGGAAAGGTGATGGGAGAGGGTCCCATGACCCGCGCTACAGATCCTCTCGAGGAGGCCGGCTCTGGGATAGGTGCGGGAGAGCCGCGTGCGCACTATCGGCGACCTACCTGGCAGGAAGGAAGCCGTGGTCCTAGGGACCGGGGACGCGCTGCCGCCGCCACCGTCGCCGCCTCCTCCGAGCAGCCTCCCCCGCAGGGCCGCAAGGCCGGGACCAGCAGCGGCTCCCAGGGCGGCGCGGCGAGCGGGCCCTTTAAATCCGGCTCGGCCCGGCTGCCGGCTTGGCCAATGGGAGAGCGGGAGGGGGCGGGGACGGGGAGGAGGGGAGCGGGGGAATCGGGGAAGGAGGAGCGGCGGGGATGAGGGGAGCCGGGCGCCGGGGGACGTCGGCGCGCAGAGCGCTGGCGCCCGCACCTTTCCGGCCTGTGGTCGGTGCAGCTCCAGAACGTGCGCATCCGGAGGCTTTTCTGGCCTCTGAGGACAAACTTCCGAAGCGCCCAATTTCCGACCTTTGGAAGCTGATGGGAAAGGTGGGGGAGAGGGGAGGGGACGCCTCTTCTCTCTCAAATGCTCACCCGCGCACGTCCTTTAGATAGTGTTGTGCCCCCATTTTGCAGATGGGAAAGCAAACGGAGGTCTCGCCTTTCCCATCCTTTGAGGGAACTTAAGGAATTCCCAACGCTTCCCACTCCCGGGGACTGGCCAGGAACATTTATAAGTAATGATTGTGTCACCTAGGAGCGGGAATTAGGCGCCCGTGCTTCCCCTAGAGACTAGCTGTGAGCACTTGGCGTGACGTTGAGAACTGATGTGCCTGCTTAATTCCCCGCCAGACTCGACCCTGCATTGAAGGTGACCCCAGAGACTAGTAAGTGCTCCCTGTGAACCAGAAGGAGGTTAGTACGGAGCACTAATAGAGGGAGCATTTATAAAAGACGTTCAACTGTGGCCCCAACAAAGATCTGTATTGGGCTCTATCTGCACCAACACTAAGGATTTATGCAGCATCTGCTCTCTGCCTACCCGACCCTGCAGTTTCTGGGCATTCCACTTTGTACCTAGGCTGATGACGCGCTTTTTTTTTTTTTTTTTTTTAAGAGGACTATTTTTCCAAAGGAGCATTTACTGGCCACTTACTGCATGCTTAGCTATGATGTGGAAGGAAGGAAACCCAGGTCAAGCTGGACTCCACTCTGACCTGGACAGCCAAAGAAAACAGGTTCTAATCAGATTAATGCCTGCCTGTATGGAGCTGGGCAAGTCATGTTCACTCAACCATCCCTTTCTGTTAAACAAAAGAGTAGGATTAGCAGTTCTTTGCTTGAAAACACCAGTGGTAATTGAAGAGAAATGTTTGTCTGCTCTCTTTTTAAAACACATTTTAACATAAAGTTAAATGGAGTTCTAGCTCATGAATTAATATTCATGCATTACAAATGAAAACTATGTAACACAGTAAGAATACATATATAATAATGACATAGGTTAGATGTATGAATACCAATTATTTTTCTTAACAGAAGATACAGGCCATACATGTTATGAATTAAATTTCATTTTAATTTTTTTCTTAGTTGTCAAACTTAAGTAGTTTGGCAATTTCAATTTTTTAAATAAATTTCATTTTAATTTGTTTTCAGTTGTCAAACTCAAGTAGTTTGACAATGACTCACAGCACCTTCTCGAAATATTTCCCACAGTTGCAAGACCAGGCACTTAAAACTGGAAGATCCTCCCTATGTGTGCCCCTGAGCTTCATGGACTTGACTGTTTCCATCTCGGCTTTTGATGTGTACCACAAAGAACTAGTATCTACATTCTAGGGCATATAAAGAACATCTATAAATTGATAAGAAGAGGCAAACAATATATTAGACAATGGACATCAGATACGAATAGGTAATTCACAGCAGAAGATACCTGAAATGGCCAATATTTATAATATATGAAAAAAATCACACAATGTCTTTAGTTACCAGGAAAATGCAAAATTAAAACAACAGTGAGATAGCATTTTCCGTCTACCAGATGTGATGTTTTGTATTTTTTATCACTGGAACTTAGTAGAGAGTGGGCACTCAATAAATGCTGTCAAATTTTATAGCCTTCGTGGTCATGCTAGATTATGGTTTCTGGAACATTTTAAATGGTCTCTCCATAATTAAAGAGATGCAAATTAAAACAATGAGATACTATTTTTCACTTTTGGGACTGAAGGCACAAACCTTTTTTTTGAGTCAGAGTCTCACTCTGTCGCCCAGTCACACTCATGGCCACTGCAGCCTCGACCTGCTGGGTTCAGGCGATCCTTCTGCTTCAGCCTTCCAAGTAGCTGGGACTACAGGAAACCTTTTAATAATGACATGTTTACTTTTTCTCTGTGTCTCTGTGCTCTCTCTCTTTCTCTCTCTCTCTCTCTTTATATATATAGAGAGAGAATTTATATAAATACATATAAAATTTTTCTGAACTATATACAGTAATTTTTTTCTGAACTATTTGATAGTGTTTGCAGACATGATTAGCTAAATACTTTAGTATGAATTTCCTAAGAACATTTTTTTTTTACATTGCTACCAGCAGAGTATGAGGTTCCCATTTCTCCACATCCTCACTGATACTTATCTGGCTTTTTGATTCTAGCCATCCTGGTGGGTGTGCCAATAGTGTCTTTCTATAGGAAAAGGGAATCCTAGGTCATGAGATACATTCTGTTATCAGGTCTTTTTAGTTTCCTCCAATCTAGAACAATGTCTCAGTCTTCCCTTAACTTTTCATGATCTTGATGTTTTTGAAGAGTACAGACCAGTTCTTTGGAAGAATGTCCTTCAATCTGGGTTTATCTGATGTCTCCTCATGATTAGATTTGGATCCTGCATTTTTGGCAGGAATTCCACAGAAGTGACGCTGTGTTCTTCTCAGTGTATCAGGAGGCACAAGATATCGGTTAGTCTAGAAATTGTTGATATTAGCATTGATCATTTGGTAAGATGGTGCCTCCTAGTTTTCACCAGTGTAAATTTACTATTTCCCCTTTGTAATTAATAAGTATGTTGTAGGGAGATACTTTGAGGTTATGTAACTCTTCAATTTTTTTCCTCAAACTTTTACTCCCTAGTTTAGCATCCATTGGTGATTCTTGTCTGAAGCAGTTGCTACTCTGATGGTGGACAAATGATGGTTTTCATTTACACATAGAGCTGGGATTTTACTGTGAGGAAGAGCTAGCGCTCGCTCTCTCTCGCTCTCTCTCTCTCTCTCTCTCTCTCTCTCTCTCCCCCTCTCTCCCCCTCCACTACAGTCTAATTTTGGGTCGTTTCAGTCACCTCAAAAAGAAACCTTGTACCCATTAGCAGTCAATCCCTGTCTCCCCTGGGAGCCCTAGGAAACTACTAATTACTTTCAGGATCTGTAGATTTCTTTATTCTAGACATTTCACATAAATGGAACCATACAATATGTGATCTTTTATGTCTTTTTCTTTCACTGAGTATAATGCTTTTAAACATTTTTTTCGTTTGAACAGCTTTGGGGGTACAAAGAGTTTTTGATTACATGGTTGCATTGTATAGTGGCGATGAAGTCTGGGCTTTAGGTGTACCCACCACTCCCATCTGTGCACAGTGTACCTGATAGGTGATTTTTCATTCCTCCATCTCTTCCTCCTCCCCCTTCTGAGTCTCCAATGTCCATTATACCATTCTCTATGCCTTTGCAGATCCTTAGTTTAGCTTCCACTTAGAACTGAGAACATGCAGTGTTTGTCCTTTTGTTCCTGAGTTAGTTCACTTAGGATGATGCTCTACAATCCATCCAAGTTGCTGCAAAATACATTATTTCATTCTTTTTGATAGCTGAATAGTATTTCCTAGTCACTGAACATAATATTTTAAAAAGTGTGGTAAAGTGCACATAACATTTACTGTCTTAACCATTTTTAAGTATATAGTTCAGAGAAATTGAGCACATTCACATTGTTATGTGCCAACACCACCATCCATCTCCATAATTTTTTTTTTTTGAGTCGGAGTCTCACTCTGTCACCCAGGCTGGAGGGCAATGGCATGCTCCTGGCCACTGCAGCCTCGACCTGCTAGGCTCAGGTGATCCTTCTACCTCAGCATTCCAAGTAGCTGGAACTACAGGCACGTGCCACCACAGCCGGTTAATTTTTCGATTTATTGTAGAGATGAAGTCTCGCCAAGTTGCCCAGGCTGGTCTTGAACCCATGGGCTCAGGCAATCCTCTCACCTCGGCTTCCCAAAGTGCTGGGATTATAGACGTGAGCCACTGCACCCGGCCTCTCCCGTATGATCTAAATGATCACCAGATTACTTATAATAATTAATATAATGTAAATGCTATATAAATAGTTGTTATACTGTATTGCTCAGGGAATAATGACAAGAAAAAAGACTGTACATGTTTAGAACAAATGAACTGTAAAAAATAGTTTCAGGCCAGGCTAGGTGGCTCAGCCTGTAATCCCAGCACGTTGGGAGGCTGAGGTGAGTGGATTGCCTGAGTCCAAGGCTTTGAGACCAGCCCAGGCAACTTGGTAAGAACTCATCTCTACAATAAATAACAAATATCCAGGCATGGTAGCACGCGCCTGTAGTTCTGGCTACTTGGAAGGCTTAGGCGGAAGGATCGCTGGAGCCCAGCATGTCGACACTGGGGTGGCCATGCGTGTGCCACTGCACTCCAAGCTGGGCGACGGAATGAGACTCCAACTCAAACAAAAACCAGTTTCAGTCTGCAGTTGGTTGAATCTATGGATGTGGAGCCCGCAGACATGGAAGACCAACTATATCTACCACATTTTGCTTATCTATTCATCGGTTGGTAGACACTTGGATTGCTTCCGTCTTTTGGCTACTGTGAATAGGGCTGCTAGGAATATGGCTATGCAAATATCTCTTTGAGACCCTGCTTTCAGTTCTTTTGGATATATACATAGAAGTGGGATTGATGGATCACATGGTAGTTCTATTTTTTTAAACGGGTTCTCGCTATGTTGTCCAGGTTGGAGTGTAATGGCTATTCGCAGGTGCTATCATAGAGCACTACAGCCTCAAACTTCTGGGCTTAAGCGATCCTCCTGCCTCAGTCTCCTGAGTAACTGGGACTAGAGGCACGTGTCATCATGCTCAGCCTATTTCTAATTCTTTAAAGGAACCTCTATACCATTTTCCACAGCTGCTGCACCATTTTACATTCCTCTAACAGTAATTCCCCCATCCTTGTTAAATTTATCTATTATTAAAGTATGTGAAACATTAAGATGATTTCAAAAGTATATTCAGAGAAGTGTTCCCTTCCTGCCATCCCATTCTCACCCACTCCCTCTAGGCAATTGGTCACAATAGTTTCTGCTTTCTCTTTGTAAAGATCAGCAAATACTTGTAGTTTTCTTATATCATCTTTTTTCTTTTTTCTTTTTTTTTTTTTGAGTTAGAGTCTCACTCTGTCGCCCAGACTGGAGTGCAGTGGCCGCTCCCGGCCACCGCAGCCTCGACCTGCTGGGCTCCGGCGATCCTTCCGCCTCAGCCTTCCAAAGTGGCTGGAACTACAGGCGTGCGCTACCACGCCTGGCTAATTTTTGATTTATTGTAGAGATGAGGTCAAGTTGCCCAGGCGGGTCTCGAACCCGCGGGCTCAGGCAATCCACTCACCTCAGCCTCCCAAAGGCACGGGATTACAGGCTGAGCCACCGAGCCCGGCTTCATCTTGTTTCTTACATGAAGACTTGCATACTATACATAATTTTTTGCACCTTGCTTTTTCTACTTAACAGTATGTCCCAGAAATCCCTCCTCATCAGTTCAGTGATTTCTTCCTCAATCATTTTCCGGAACTCCATTGTGTTACTGTACCACAGTCTATTGAATTGTTGCCTATGTATAGGAACTGATATTGTTTCCAGTATTTCACAATTATAAACCATGCTGCCATGAATAACCTTGCGCATGTGTATTTTCACATTGTTGAGGTGTATCTTCACGGGAAATTGCTGCAAGTGGGATTGCTGGAGCGAGAGAGAGAAACACATGTATTTTTTTTTGGATGCCAAATTCCCCTCCATCCATTGCGTTGTAAAAAGGACTTTTTAAAAAGCATGGAGAAGAAGAGAAGTTGATCTTTACAAAAGAAACCAGTCTTTCTTGTTGCCATTCAACAGTCCAAGTTGGTTTTAAGACTGAGGGATTTAATTTCACAAAGACTGGTTTTTACAGAGTGATCTAATTTCACCATTGTCAGAGCCTCTGCTGGTGGATATGTCCTCCCCCACATGACCTTACATTACCATAGGAGCTGCCCATTTTACAGAGGCAGTAACTGAGGCTCAGATGTGATAAGCAGCCCAAGAGGTCACCTATGGACAGATGTCTGTGTCTGAAAGTCTTTCTGGACTACAGGTAGTTTCAGAGATTAAGCATTTGTTTCTCTGTGGGATCCCAGATCTCCCAGAAAATTTGATAAAAGCCAAGAGCTCTCTCCTTAGGGATACACTGAGAAAGAGAAAAGCCACCCCTGACATCTGAGAGCTGGCCTGGCACTCCCTACTAGTCATTGATTAGTGTGTCCTCCTATTGAACAATTTCACTCAACATTAGTAGCAGACAAGGCCACTCTGTGACCATGATGACTCAAGGCAAAACCAAGATCAGTCTGTAATGTTGTCTGAGTACAGACACGTGAACACATTGTTCAAACCAGAAATGACCAGATATCTATCCCTCTGACCTGGCTGATATGCTTGCTACCCTTACAATTATTTTATTACTATTATTAATTTTACTAATTACAGCTTCAGCCTCCACTCTAGTCTGCTTTCCTTCTAGATAAGATTTACTGTGATGCCCAATCACAGGATTGCTCCCACTTCCTATCCAGAGCAATGCCTTGCTTAACCCTCCAAAAATCACCTAACTCAAGTCCAGATCCTATCATAAGTTCTACCTCCCTTTTACTGAGACACCCCATGGTTCCCTTGTTGCAATGAGCAATAGGCCCAACTGTTCAACCACTCGTGTTCCTGGAGGTCTTTGGCTGGAGGGCTTTGACAACACTTACAGAGCTGGCTGAAAGTTCAAGGGCTCTTTGGAACCTCATCTATGCATGCCTCTAGTCCACAGATTCCTAATTAAGTGTTCTTGAGCCTGGAGCATCAGTAATACTGTTACACGGATGGAGAAACTGAGATCTAGACAGATTAAGTGATTTCTTCAAAGTCTCATCATGAGCTAGTAGCTGGGGAGGAACTGGAAAACATGACTGCTGACCCCAGAGTAAGGTCCAGCAGACCTGAAACCTGTCCCCAAAGCCCATCCCAGCCATGACAGTGTCTTCCCTGCACAAACCACAGAGCTACATGGCAGGTAGCTTGTCTCTGAAGGATGGCTTATTTCCCTCCCTGCCCTAGCTTTCTCCCTGTAGAGTGGGCAGTGAAATAGGTTGAGGTGAGGGGTGAGGGAATTTTCACACCGGGGCTGCTCTCAAGGTGGTCTCAGCTTGAAGGAACCTCATCTTCCCTGTCCAGCTGCTCTGTGTCTTGGAGTCTGCACCCTCCCAGACCCTGTCATCAGGGTCACCTCATTCCCACCTCTCAATTCCCTGGGCATACCTCCCTGCCTTCGCCCATGCCATGCCCTCTGCCTGGAGTGCCCTCCTTTCCTTCTTGACCTTGAGCTCTCTTTGAGATCCTGCTCGGTCTCACCTCTGAAGTGGGAGAGAACTTTCCCAGCTCTTGACTCTGGGACTCCCAAGCTCTAGGAGACCCTGTCTCCATAAACCTTATTGCACAGAAGTGTCTGATTCCTACCTAGGCAGTGCCACATCTCTGTCCCGTCTGGGGTCCCCATTGCTTGCACTAGGCTCAGCTTTCTGATGATTTCCGGCAAGTGTTGACTACAGGACTCTCTCAATCACCTAAAAGCAGGGATGAGGAAGAGGTGGGTGCTGTTGGCCTCTCCCTGCCTGAAAAGTGCTTGGAATGGGGCTACTATAGGACTCTTGGGCTTTGGAGGGGGTGCTGAGGCCTCTCCTCACCCTGCAGCCCCATTGCTCTTGGCTTTCTACCCCATCACACCTGCAAGCTGCTGCCCCCTTCCTTCCAGAGCCAGCTGGGGGTCTCTCCACAGTTCCTGGCACTCCAGGGCCTCCTGGCACATTGTCTCCTGATCCAGGATCCTCTGGCACCCCGAGATCTGACTGCACCACTCTCACGTAGAGCTGTCAAGGCTGAGGCGTCTTCCTGACCAGGCTTGACACCTGGAAGGCTGGCAGCATGGGCAGGGGGATTGGTTGAGCCACTGAGCCCCATCCCCTGCCAGGGGTGTGATTTCTAGGGCACACCCTTGACTGTCCTCCTGGCTCTCACTCCCTGTGAAAGACACGCCCATTCCACAGAGCTAACAGTGCCCAGTGCTCCTGACAGAGACCTATGATGGTTTTTTAGCGTACAATTTCAGATACTCTCAAGAAAATTCAGAAGCCGCTGCTCTTGAGGAAATTCTTAGAGCACTGGCTGGGAATGGTCTTGACTTTCTGGCTTCCTTCCCTCGGCAACATGGCAGTGCATCCTGCGAGTCCTCCAAGCTCCATTGAGCCTGATACATTGAGGTGCACATGCCCAATGCCCCTGCCCACTCTGCGTCTCTGGCATGTGTCCCCAGAGCATGTGGTGTGGACCAGAGTTCATGATTGCATCTGCACACCCACCAGCTGTCTAAGCATCCATCTGTCCAACCATCTCGGGAACAGTTCCTATAAATGGCATCCTTCCTGGGGTTTAGGGTCTGTTTTTGTTTTTGTTTTTTTTGAATTTCCCATGTGTCTCCTTGGGGCCTGGAGCAAGAGCCACATTCTCTGGGTGCTGGCTCTTTTGCTGAAAAGTCATCCCTGGCTCTCCAGGGCCGGAAATTAAAGGTCTTTGCTCAGCTTCCCAGCACCCACTTCTGCCTCAGGCCCTTGTACACCCTATGCTTCAACCACACTCATTTTCTCTGACACTTTCCAGGGTTTACCTTGGCTGTTCCCACTTCCAGGAATGCCTTTCCTCCTCCTCTCTCCTGGCAAACGCTGACAAATCTGTCAGCACTCAGCTACAATGTTACTGTCATGATCAAATGCTCCTTGGGGTATCCACAGCACTGATCACAGAATCAAGCGATGAGATACACCTGTGGACATCTCTCCAGTTAGACTGGGGGTGCTTAATGGGCAAGGGGTGGATGTGACTCATTTCTATGCTCCCCATGCACGCACAGGCTGCAGCCACAGCAGTCATCAGTTGTGTGGGTGTGTGGATGGGTGCTAGATTAACAGATGAATGGATAGGTAGGTGAGTGTGTGAATCATGGGGTGGGGGATGAATGGATGCAAGGCTGGGTGAGTGGTTGGATAGAAGAACTGTGGGTGGATAAAAGAGCGGATCGATGACAGTTCTAATGTTCTATCCTGTCCCATCTGCTTCCTGATCCTCCTCTCTGACCCTCTCACACAGAATTCATCCTTAATGTCCCAGAAGAACAGACCTCCTCTTCCTCCCCCCGCAAAAAAAAAATCAGTGTTAAAAAACAGATGCTCGATGAATACACACCTACACAATAGCTTTGGAGCAGAGCCGAACTGACAGGCTGATAGCTGGACAAAGATTACTCAGAGGAAGGCAGTAGAAAAGCCTGGAGCTCAGATGTGCCTGGGAGGACCATCTGCTCTGAATGGAGACAGAAGCTGGGAAGGAGGCTGCTCTCTCTCCTTCTGGGCTGTCTTTGAACTGCCAGGTTCACGGAGCCGTTGGCAGTCTCCCCAAGAGCTCACCACCCTTTTGCCACACAGCCCTAAATCCCACCAGAAGATTATGTCCAGCAAGGCTTTGCCTTCTTTAGACAGCCTCTGACACAAATACGTTTATTTTATTTTATTTTTTCACAAATATATTTAACCACTTCTGGTAGTCATTGACATTTCAGTAGAAAATATCTTTTTTTTTTTTTTAATGAGTCGAGCTCTCATTCTGTGGCCCAGGCTGGAGTGCAGTGGCTCACCAAATCACAGCTCACCAAATCCTCGAACTCCTGGGCTCAGGTGATTTTTCTGTCTTAGTCTCCGGAGTAGTTGGGTCTATGAGCGCATGCCATCATGCCAGGCTAATTTTTTGATTTGTTGTAGAGATGAGATCTCACTATGTTGCCCAGGTTGGTCTCTAACTCCAGGATTCAAATCATCCTCCCGCCTCGACCTCCCAAATTGATGGGATTACATGTGTGAGCCACAACACTCAGTCAGAAATTACCTTTTAATCTGTCATGGAAGGCAGACTATCTAGTGGCTAAAAGAGATAAAGTAACTGTATGGCATAAAAATGAGGACCTCCAAATAGTGGGCAGAGAGGGACTAAGGCTATTAGGGGTTTTCCTGAAGGATTCAGTGGTAGCTTACTCTAGTAGGCAGCCATTCCTAAATGCCACTCTTCATCTTTCTTCCCTCCCTCTTCCTTCCTTCCTTCCTTCCTTTTTTCCTTCCTTCCTTCCTTCCTTCCTTCCTTCCTTCCTTCCTTCCTTCCTTCCTCCTTCCTTCCTTCCTTCCTTCCTTCCTTCCTTCCTTCCTTCCTTCCTTCCTTCCTTCCTTCCTTCCTTTCTTTCTTTCTTTCTTTCTTTCTTTCTTTCTTTCTTTCTTTCTTTCTTTCTTTCAGTTCAGGTCTCACTCTGTCACCCAGACTGGAGTGCAGTGGCACAATCATGGCTCACTGCAGCCTCGACCTCCTGGGCTCAGGCGATCCTCCCTCCTCAGCCTCCTGAGTTGCAGGGACTACAGGCATGTGCCACCACACCTGGCTAATTTTTTGATCTGTTGTAGAGACAAGGTATCTATTTTGCTCAGGCTGGTCTCAAATTCCTGGGCTCAAGCAGTCCTTCTACCATGGCCTCCCAAAGTGCTGGGACTATAGGCATGAGCCACCACACCCAGCCTACTACTCTTCATTTTCTTTTGAAGACACACCTCACCTCACTCCAGTTCATGTGGTTCCTGTGGGGCTAACTTCCCCTTGTCCCCTACTCCCATCCATATTTTCAAAAGTGTACCCATGACTTGTCCAACCAATCAGAACAATCTGTCATCCTGACCAAAGGGTCAGCAATGGGTGTGTGACTCAAGCCAGGCTACATGACCTAAAGCTGAAACTGAACAGAAAGAGGCTTTTCTGTCTGTGGGGGCACCTAGCTGTTTGGGGGTAGGTGAGGCAGCCGCCAAGGGGAGAGCCTGCTGAGGCCAAGTTCTCACAGAGAAAGCAGATCCCTCTCCCAGAGAGAAGTGAAGTCATTAGCATGGCGTGCACACCCAAAGCCCATTCTGCCCCAGGTCTCTTCCATCACCGGAATCATTTCCTTTTACCTTAGGCTGGTTTAACTTGAGTTTCTGCCACTTACAACCCACAGATCCCAGAAGAATACATCTGCTTTTCTACTCTCTCAGTCTTCATGGGGTTATCTTCCCATTTTGCAGATTGGTCCTCTGAGGTCAGAGCATGCCAATGCCACAGACAGGAGTCTGGACTGGAAGGGATCCCTAAGGTCACTGAGTTCATCTACTAGCCCCTACAAATTCCCCAGGCAGGCCTCAAGAGTGACCTGAGTCTAAATCTCCTCCTCACTGGCCAAGAAACTTGGGCACCTGGGAAATCTCCCATGCTTTGGAGGGGAGTGTGTATTTCCTTCGTGTCTATGTCTGGTGTACTTTTGGCTGGGGGAGTTTCGGCTTCTGGCTGTTGTGCTCTTGGAGACCATCTGTTCTTCCCCCAAAGGTGGCTGCAAAGGTCTTCAGTAATTCAAGTGCCCATTGTGCAGATGGAGAAAACAAGGCCCTAAGAGGTGACTTCCCTCCAGGGCACTCCACTGTTAGCTGTAGGGAATTTGATTCTTCTTGTACTCCTCCCGCTTTGTTCCCTGGGCCCCAGGATTCCCTAAAGGGCAGCAGGGGGGTTCCATAGAGAGCAAGCCAGGCATGACCTCCCTGGCTAGGGGTCTGACCTCCCAGATCCATCACCCAGGGAGAACTTGTTGGGTGTTTTATTCGAGGATGAAGCAGCTGGGTCCTGATAGGCCAGCATCTGGAAGGGTTCTCAAGCATCCCTTCAAACATATCCGTCAGTGGAAGTTCTTTTTTAGAGATGGAATCTTGCTATGTTGCCCAGGTTGGTCTTGAACTCCTGGCCTCATGTAATCCTTCTGCCTTGACCTCCTGAGTAGCTGGGATTACAGGCGTGCACCACTGCACCCAGCCCACCACTGGAAGTTCTGCAAAGCAAACAGACCTAATAACTAACAGCTGCTATATTGAGCATTTACTCTGTGCCAGACGATCTGAAGAGCTTTGTATCCCTGGTCCCATTTAATCATCTCCATGCCAGTATAAGGCAGGAACTGTACTTACCTGCATTTGGCAGATAAGGTGGCTGAGGCATGGCAATTGAAATAACCTGCCTGACAGAGAGGAAGGGCCAGTTCTCGCTCTGTCTTTAACAAAGCCTGAATACTCTTCTCCTACCCCTGAACATCAGAACTCTAGGCTGTCTGGCTTTGGCCTACAGACCTCACACCAACAGCCCCTTCCCCGCCAGGATCTTGAGCTTGCTACATAGGCCTGAGAGTGACACCGTTAACTTCCTTGGTTCTACAGCTTTTAGACTTGCAGACCACCTATTGTGGGACTTCTCAGCCTCCATAATCAAGTGAGCCAATTCTCCTAATAAATCCCTTCTTTCCCCTCTCTCTCAATATACGTATTCTCTCTCTATATATTCTATCAGTTTTGTCTCTCTGGAAAATTCTAACTAAATCAGTCCCTATGCAATTTTGCGAAACAAAATCGGATTCCAATAAATTCAGGACTCTTTCACTGTATGTCATTTTATATCATGTACTCATTAGACAATGGGAACAGAAACTAAATTAAAGTTTAAAGTCAAGGCCCCAGGTTGCTTTCAATGGGAATAAAAATGACTTTGTTTAACAATATTGTAATAACACTTTTTAAAATGCAGAGGACTAAAAGTTGCATTTAAAAAAAAAGAAATAACCCTGAGAATAAAGCCCTTCCCACAGATGTCATCAGCACAGCAGCCCAGGATGGCGATGGGGGCATTTCAGCACGCCACTGGCAGGACAGCCTGGGAGTGGGATGAGGGCTGGTTGTGTCTTGGATCTTAGGGCACAGCATAGAGGGTGGGGACCAACAATGGGGGCTTCTCACCCTAGAGAGTCACGCCACACCCCCATGGAGGAAGTGTGTCACAGCCCCCCATTCCACATCCTGAGCAAAACATATCTCCTTCCCTTTAGGAGCAGGGCAGAGCCCAGAGAACAATTTGGGTTCAGTCTTTGTCTCCCAGTTCCAGTCCCTAAGGATTACTTCAAACAAATCCCTCCTCTCCCACCTTGGTGATCTCACCTGTACTGTGAGCTGGAAGGTGCAGTTAAAGGATTGTTTCCAAAATGGTAACATCATCATTCATACACATATGAATTAACGCATGTTAAAGATTCTATTGAGATAACTGATTAATGAGGAAACTGGCAAAATGTTACAATAGGGTTCAAAGAAGAGTTTGAAGAACAGACATATGTAGACTCCCAGGGATACTAAAGGGAATTTGCCAACAGAATATTTTGAATCATCTTTTTCTATAGGGTAGAAATCAGTTGTGTCACTACAGAAGCAAATTCATTTGCCTTAAAAACATTTTTTTAGAGAAGCAGTGTCTCACTTTGTCTACCCAGGCTAGAACTAATTTTTTTGTTTGAGAGATAGACTCTCCCTGTGTTGCCTAGACTGGTCTCGAACTCCTGGCCTCAAGTGATCCTCCTTCCTTGGCCTTTCAATGTGCTGGGATTACAGGCATGAGCCACCATGCCCAGCCTCCCATTTGCATTTTTATGAACAGAAATCGCCATCCCTGCATAGGTTAACTGTCTCAACAGAGTTTCAAAATGGCCCAAAGACAAAGGTGCAGCCCCTATAGAATCAGATAAGCCCTAAAGATCTGCTTAACATCTAGTATTCCATTGAAGGGACACTTGGAAGTAGTTTCGTCCACTTAAAATATAAATTTTTTTGAGTCATGGTCTCGCTCTATCACCCAGGCTTGAGTGCAGTGGCAAAATCGTGGCTCACTGTAGCCTTGGCCTCCTGGGCTTAGGCGATCCTTCTGGCTTAGACTTCTGAGTAGCTGGGACTACAGGCATATGCCACCATGCCCGGCTAATTTTTAAAAACTTTTTGTAGTGACGAGGTCTGGCTGGGTTGCCCTGGCTGGTCTTGAACTGGGCTTGAGCAATTGTCCCACCTCGGCCCACCAAATTGCTGGGATTACAGGTGTGAGTCACCACGTCCTACCCATTTAAAAGCTTTTTACAATTTTTCATGACAAGCATAGGACTGTATTAGACAATGGATGATCATTTTCCCATCTCAGAGATATCCCTGGGTGGCCTGATTCCTGCCCAGCCCCTTGGGCTATGCCCATGTCCGCTTTCTGCATTATCTCCAGACTTCCTTTGCCTTTAAAACCTGGACACTGAGAGGCACCACCAGCTCACATAGTGCCTTTGTGAACTTTAGAAAAGGATGCCCCTTCCTTCTGATGGACACAGCTCCAAGCCAGGTCCCAGGGACACAAGAGGAGTTTAGACTGTTTTTGTCCTCACTTTCCTCCTTGGCCAGGCAATCTTTGTCAGCCCACACAACTGTGCACAGTGGCCCACTGCTGCTGACATTTCACAGTCAGTATTGTTGACCCTTGGAGGATCTAGAAGAAAGCCATTGGCTTGGAGTTGGGTGCAGTGGCATGTACCTGTAATTCCAGTTACTGGGGCAGTTGAGGCGGGAGGGTTGGCTTGAGCCCAGAAGTTCAAGACCAGCTTGGGCAATATATTAAGACTTCTGTCTTTAAAAACTTTTTTTTAAAATTTAAAAACTCTTAAAAAAATTAACCAGGCATGGTGGCACACACCTGTAGTCCCAACTACTCAAGAGGCTAAGGCATGAGGATCGCTTGAGCTCAAGAATTTAAGGCTCCAGTAAGCCATGATAGCACCAGCCTGGGTGACAGAGTGAGACCTCATCTCTTAAAAAACTCAAGAAAGTCATTGGCTTGGGTTGAAATGGGAGGAAAGAAAGGTCTTGACTTTGTACCTGAGGGTTTTTTGGGTAAAGTTGGGCAGGGCTGCGGTGCCAAGACGGGAAGAAGAGATCCCTCTGTCCCTTCCAAACCTGTTCTATACCTGGGCCAGACTCGAAATTCAGGAGCAGCAGCATCCTTCTCCAACCAGGGCCAGGAGGCGGGATGTGAGTCCCTGTGCCTCCCCTGCTGTGCCCGGAAGGGTTGGTAGGGGACCAGGGCTAGCGGTGGAGGTGCCCCCTCCTAACCCCTGAGTGAACCCCCACCCAGGCCTGGCTTCTCCCATGCTGATGGGCCTGTGAGCATGGCTCCTCAGCCCCTTTGCAAACTTTGCCCCTATGGCAACGTGTGAAAACTTAGAAGTGGCAGAGAAGCAGGAGGGTGGCCCAATTTGGGGGAGCAGCCACCTGTCTGGGCCCGGGCTGCGGACAGGCAGGCCATCTGACAATGAAGAATACAGAAAGGGTAGTCAGCTTGTCTGGGCCCCAGGGGCTTGTGGCACCCTGGATGGCTCTTTAAGCCTAAACTACCTATTCCAGGGACAGATAGACCAGCCTCCCAACCCTGGTTCATCTCTGGGCCCCTCCCAGGCCTGGGCTTTTGGTCTCCTACCAGCAACAAGAAAGCCAGACACAGCTTCCTGGCTGAACAAACACTGCTTCCCATGCTCAGACCTTTGCCTTCTGAGTGTCCCTTGCCTTGCCATCCGTCTCCCCATCCTATCCTTGCAGGTCCAGCTCCTCTCCATTGCTGTGAGTTCCCTTCACTGCATCTTCCTACCCCATCCTCTAGGAAGCCTCCCTTGAGTCTCTAGGCACACGTCTCTCCTCCCTGGCATTTATGCTTTGGATCATGGCAACTTACAAGCATTGCTCATCTTCCCAGTGCTCTGGAGTCTGGTTGTGTTGTCTCTGGGGTTTGAAGGAAGTAAGGGGCATTTTCTAAGCCCTAGCTTTGTCCTTAGTAACACAATTTGAGAAAGCCAAACAGTCCCAAATTTCACCCCCTTGGCCCTGCCAAAACCTGCATTCCTAGAGGAAGCACGTTCCCTGGTCCTTACAATCCCCAGCCAGGTGTAAGTAGAAGCGAATCTGCATGCCCATACCTCACATGGGACCACATATGCATGCACTGACGCCATACATGGTTCCCCAAGGGTACGCGTGCACAGACATCAAGATCCAAGCCCATTGGCACAGCTGGACACACAAACATAAGGTTAGATGCACACTCATGCCCAGACCCAGGTCTGTGGTTACACCTGGAACCACACACACATACACACACACACGGGACCCCAGAGTTACACATGCACACATGGGTCTAGGCCTGTGGCAACACCTGCACCCATGCACACACACATGCATGGGCACCCAGAGGTACCCATGTACAGACACTAGGGCCTGGGTCCATGGGCACATCCACTCACATCCACATACACACATGCATGTTCATCCAGGGTGTATGTTCATATGTTCACAAATACTCAGACCCAGGACCATTGAAAAATTTGCATCTATGCATACACACACAGTTATGGGCACTCAGAGGTATATGTACAGAGACATCCAGGCCCAAACCCACGGGCACACCTGCACTCGTGCACACACACGTACATGGTGCTTGGAGGTACATGTGCACACACACCACAGTCTAGGCTTCTAGGCATTTGTGCATGATGGGTGCCTGGGCCAGTGAAGTCCCTGTAGCCATGCACACATGCATGCCTTCCAGGGGTACACATGCATGGACATCAAGGCCCAGACCCACATGTGCACCTGTTCAATCACACTTGCACATGCATGGGCACCTGGGGTATGTATGCATTGACACTAGACAGACCAGCCTGGGCCCATGGACTCCTCTGCACTTGGGCACCCACACATAGTCATGCATGTGTACCTTGGCACACACTTGTATATATACACACAAACACATAGGCCAGCACCCATGGCTGTAGGGGTTTGCACGTGGAATCTCGAGTAGAAGTACACTTTCATGCATGTGCATCTTTGCTTTTCACAAACCGCCTTGTCAGAGTACAGGTGCCCATGTACCTGCTGCACCCTAGCATCTCCATGAGAATGCACACTTGAACTTGTGCTGCACACATGCACTTATAACCTTCTGCATCAGCCTTTCAAATAACTGGAACTATAAGCATGCGCCACCACACTCGGTTAGTCTCACCAAGTTGTCCAGGCTGGTCTTGAATCCGTGGGCTCAGGCAGTCCTCCTCTCACCTCGGCCTCCCAAAGTGCTGGGATTATAGCCATGAGCCACCATGCCTGGTCCACACATGCATTTTAGATGGCAAAACATGAGTGCACACATGTGCCACGTATGCATGCACAAAGGCATTGCAAGTGTGCACATATGTGAGCATAAGCACACCATGAATGAATGCACATAACCTCCCACGCACAGGTATGCACACCCGATTATCCTTTGAAGCTCTTATTCACAACCCCGCCTGGCTGGGAATGGCTCCCAGCTCCTGCATCTGGCAGAACTTTCTTAAGAGGCATGGGCTTTGATCCATGATTCGGCCCTGTTTTACCCAGCTCCTATGTCATCCAGAGAGACTCAGGCACTTGCCCCTTCCCTTGGGCAGTACCAGACCAGAGATTCTACCATTGCACTGATGTATCTAAAACAAGACATCAGTGGCATATGTGCTCTGTAAGAGAACAATCTGGCACAAACCAAGTGTGGGTGGAGCATTAGAGGAAGACCCAGGGTGATTCTGAAAGTTCCCCAAGCAGTAATTCCTTATCTTGCAATGTGGCTGAGGATGCTCCATGGATACAGCTCCCAGACCCACAAGAGCCTTACATTTCATCCCTGGCTTTGCTTGGGCCATTCGCCCCTCCTTTGGTTCTAGGGCCCCCTTCAACTAGACAAGGAGAGAGTGCTGAATTTTTCTTCCTTCACTTGAGTGCCTGCTCCCCTCACATGGCCAAGATGAGTCTCCTGAAATCAGTTCTGAAACTGAGAGACAAAGTATTAGTTGCTTGGGCTGCCATAACAAAATACCACAGACTGCGTGGCTTAAACAACAGACATTTATTTTCTCACAATTCTGGAGGCTGGAAGTCCAAGGTCTAGGTGCTGGCAGGCGTTAGTTTCTGGTGTGGCTTCTCTTCCTGGCTTGTAGACAGCTACCTTCTCTCTACGTCCTCATGCGACCTTTCCTCTGTGCGTACGAGAGAGGAGGGAGCTCTGGTGTGTCTTCTTCTTCTAAGGACTCGAGTCCAATCAAATTAGGGCTGTACCCTTATGACCTCATTTAGCTTTAATTACCTCCTTAAGGGCCCTCTCTCTAAATGCAGTCACACCTGTTCAACAGAGTTTTGGAAGTCCTACCTAGAGCAATCAGAGAAGAGAAGGCAATCAGGGGTATCCAAGTAGGAAAAAAGGAAGTCAAGTTATCTCTCTTTGCAGATGACAGGATTGTGTACCTTGAAAATCCAAGAGAATCTGTCAAAAACCTCCTTACACTGATAAAGGACTTTGGCAAATCTCAGGGTATAAAATAAATGTGCAAAAGACAATAGCATTTCTTTTTTTTCTTTTTTTTTGAGTTGGAGTCTCACTCTGTCACCCAGACTGGAGTGCAGTGGCCGCTCCTGGCCACCGCAGCCTCGACCTGCTGGGCTCCGGTGATCCTTCCGCCTCAGCCTTCCAAGGAGCTGGAACTACACGCGTGCACTACCACGCCTGGCTAGTTTTTGATTTATTGTAGAGATGAGGTCTTGCCAAATTCCCCAGGTGGGTCTCGAACCTGCGGGCTCAGGCAATCCACTCACCTCAGCCTCCCAAGGCGCAGGATTACAGAGCCCGGCTGACAATAGCATTTCTTTACACTAATAATAAACAAACAGAAACCCAAATAAAAACCACAATTCCATTCACAATAGCCACAAAAAAAAATCAAATACCTTGGCATCTTCCTAACCAGAGATGTGAAAACTACAAAACACTGCTCAAAGAAACCAAAGATGACACAAACAAGTGGAAAAATATTCCATGCTCATGGATTGGAAGAATCAACATTGCTAAGATGTTGATTTTACCTAAGGCAATCTACAGATTTAATGCAATACCCATCAAATTACCAGCAACATTCTTCTCAGACCCAGAAAAAACAATACAGGAATTCATATGGAAACATAAACGACCAAGAATAGCCAAAACAATCCTCCGCAAAAAAACAAAAACAAAAACAAAAAACAACAAAGCAGGAGGTATCACACTCCCAGACTCAAACTTTATTATAAAGTTGTAATAATCAAAACAGCCTGGTATTGGTACAAGAATAGGCAGATAGACCAATAGAATAGACTTGAGATTCCAGAAGCAAAACCTCAATTTCTCAACCAACTCATCTTCGACAAAGCCACCCCCTACTGGGGAGAGGAGAATCTATTCAGTAAATGGTGCTGGGAAAACTGGTTGACCACATGCAGAAGATTGAAACAGGACCCCTACCTATCCCCATACACAAAAATTAACTCTAAATGGATCACAGACCTAAATGTAAAACCTCAAACTGTAAGAACCTTAAAAAAAGGAAGGAGATACTCTTATGGAAGTTGGAACTAGCAACCAATTCCTGATCAAAACTTGAAGTGCCCAGGTCATAAGAGATAAGAGACAAGTGGGACCTCATCAAACTGACAAGCTTCTGCAAGGTCAAAGAAACCATCAAGAGAGCAGGGAGACAGCCCACAGACTGGGAAAAAATATTTGCCAACTCCATGTCTGACAAAGGCATAACATCAAGTACCTACAAGGAACTCAAATGTGCGGAAAAGAAAAAAACAAACAGCCCCATTACAAAGTGGGCAAAAGATATGAATAGACAATTCTCAAAAGAAGACATACGAGCAGCCAACAGATACATGAAAAAATGTTCAGCCTCACTAGTCATCAAGGAGATGCAAATTAAAACTATACTGAGATACTACCTAACTCCAGTCAGAATGGGCTTCATCAATAACTCAAAAAATAACAGATGCTGGAGAGGATGTGGCAAAAAGGGAACACCTCTACACTGTTGGTGGGAGTGTAAACTAGTGCAGCCTCTGTGGAAATCAGTGTGGTGATTCCTAAAAGCTCTAAAAATCGACCTTCCATATGACCCCACAATCCCCCTACTGGGAGTATACCCAGAAGAACTCAAATCACTCTATAAAAAAGATACCTGCACATGTATGTTTATCGCAGCATTGTTCACAATAGCAAGAACATGGAACCAACCGTGCTGCCCATCAAAAGAGGACTGGATAAAAAAAATGTGGTACAGCTGGGCTCGGTAGCTCAGCCTGTAATCCTGCGCCTTGGGAGGCTGAGGTGAGTGAATTGCCTGAGCCCGTGGGTTCGAGACCCGCCTGAGCGAGACCTCATCTCTACAATAAATCAAAAAATCAGCCAGGCGTGGCAGTGCACGCCTGTAGTTCCAGCTACATGGAAGGCTGAGGTGGAAGGATCACCGGAGCCCAGCAGGTCGAGGCTGCGGTGGCCAGGAGCAGCCACTGCACTCCAGTCTAGGTGACAGAGTGAGACTCCAACTCAAAAAAAAAAAAATGTGGTACATATACACACTGGAATATTACGCAGCCACAAAGAACAAAATCACGAACTTCACAGCAACTTGGATGGAATTAGAGTTTATAATACTGAGTGATCTCTCACAGAAACAAAGATCTGAGTATCACATGTTCTCACTCATAAGCAAACCTTGAACAACTACCATAATATTATAAGAAAAGGATTGACAGTAGCGGGAAACTGCGATGGGGGAAGAGGGGGTGGGGAGGTGGGATTGACAGGAGTTGATATCTGCCTGCGGAAGGAGGGGCACATATCATTAACAAGGGTACCTGCACAATGGATGTTTGTATACCTCACCCTAAATTGTACCCCACAATTTTAAAATAAAAATTAAAAGAGGAAAAATAAATAAATAAATGCAGTCGCAGTGGGGACTGGGGCTTCGACATGAGATTTGTTGAATTCACAGTTCAGTCTGAGTAGACTTCAAACAAAACCTTGGGCAACTGCCCTAGGTCATGGATCCTCACTCTCCTTAGAGACATTCTGGAGATGTGTCTGCACAGAAAGCACATGGACAGGAGGGACAGGTATAGTCACCACCTCTCTTGTAGATATATAATTCTTTATTGCTTGCAAAGTACTGTATTGCACTTGAAAGAAAAGTTATAAAGAATTATAATTTTGCATGCCTTTTAACATATAGTTCTCTGAGTTTTGACAAAAACAGTTGGGTAACCACCACAACAGCCAGAGAGATCCTGTTAAGTCAAGCCCACAGCCCTCAGAGCTCTGCCATGGCTCCCGTCTTTCTCACGGAGAAAGTCAAAGTACTCTTCGTGGCCCATGAATGCCTACAGGACCTCTCTGGCCTCACCCCCTACCACTGGCCCCTCTCTCACCCTGCTCCTGCCCCCTACTCTCTTCGTTGTTCCTCAAATGTGCCAAGTGTGCTCCTGCCTCGGGGCCTTTGCACGGACCCTTCCCTTTCACTCTTCCTCTAGACATACCCTCTGGAGGTCACACTGTCTGGGAAGAGTATATTCCTGGGTTCACAGTGATGACTGTATGGACTCTCCCAGGGTCATAGTCTGGGATGTGATTCCTCCTTGGCTCACACGGTTGTGGGTATAGCTGCTCATGATGTCACTAGACTTGAGAGTAGGAAATACTGGGGTCACGCTGATTGTAGCGTAGACACTCCTGGGGTCACACACTAGGGTGGAGACTCTAAGATTGGGATGTGGATGTATCTGAGGTCATGCAGAATGGGGTGTGACCACTTCTGAAGTATCCTGGGATGTGTTCACTTAGGGTCACACAGATTGGTGTGTGGACAACATCATTCACAGACTGGAGTTGAATACCTCTTGGATCATCTAGTTTGGGTGTGGACACCTGGGTTCACACAGTCTGGGACAAGGACATGTCTGAGGTCACATAAACTGGGAAGTAGGCACTACTGTGGTCATATGACTGTGATGTGGATACCCCTGGATTCCTGTGGGCCCACCTGGGTACGTACCTATGGTTATACAACTTGTGACGTGGACTCTGCTGGGGTCACACGGACCCGGCTGTGGTATCCTTCAGGTCACACAGATGGGGGTAGGAGGTGAATGTTCCTCGATTCTCAAAGACTGTGGAAGAGACACCCCTGGATCCCAGAGACTTGGTGTGGTCATTTCTAGACTCACACTGACACAGATAGAGACACTCCTGGAGTCACACAGATTGTGTTGTGGACACTACTGGGGTCACATCCACTGGGGTATATGTACCTCTCAGGACATACAGATAGGTGTGGACAGTCTCATGGTCACACAATTTGGTGTGGGCACTCCTCTGGTCAAACTGATGGGAATTGACTCCCCTGTGGTCGCAGACACTGGGGGTGTGGAGACATCTTTGGTCACACAGACATGGGTGTGCCCTGGGTGACCAAAATGTGAATGCACCAGTAGTCACAGGTACTGGTCTCACACTCCTGTGGTCACACTGACAGGGGGAATTGATATTCATTCTCATTGTTGTGTAGTTCTTCATTGTGAATGTACCATGATTTAGTGAGGTACTACACACACACAGATGGGGAATACATCCTCCTGATGCCACTGAGACTGACGTATATACACCTATGGCCAGTGACTGGGGTTTGGACACCAGGGCACATACGCTGGGAATTGTGCATTATTTCTGTCACAAAAACTTGGTGTGGACACTTCTGGAGTGGCAGATTGGGGAGCAGACATTCCAGAAGTTGCTGGACTGGAGCAAAACCACTCCCAGAACACCACAGACTGAGCTGTGGGCATCTGTGGGGCCACCTAGACTGAAGTTTGGACACCTCTGAGATGATAGTTTAAGGTATGCACCCTTATGATGCCACTAACACTGGAGTGTGGAAACTCTTGTGGCCACAGATTAAGTCATTGCCACTGCTGGACTCACACCCCTGGAGTCTCACAGACTCTTGCATGAACACTGTTGAAGTCACACTGTAAAGGGTATGGATACATCTGTGGCCACACCTTTTTGTGTACACTTCTGCCATACATTCCTGGGTTGTGCACATTCCTGGGGTGTGGGCATTCCTGTGGTCACACTGACTTAGGTGAGAAGACTCCTGGGTTAAATCACTGTGTGTGGGAACTCCTAGACTCACACAGACTGGGGTGTGGTTATTCCTGTGGTCAGAGGTTGGAGTGTAGGCACACCTATAAACACACACTCAAGAGTTTAAACACCACCTCTGATTAGGGATTGGGCATAGCTCACCCCACACTTGAGTGTGGGCACTCCTGCAGTCACATAGACTGGGGTGTGGCAACTCCTTGGGTCATAGTCAGGTATGGAAACACCTGGGGTCTGGTATATGGCTACCTCTGATGTCATTGGACTGGGGTGTGGATAGTGCTTGGGTCACAGAGAATGCTGAGTTTCTAGAGACAGAGGATTAAGCTGCACAAAGCAGTTCTGCCCATAGCACTGGGGAGTTTCTGTTGGCTCCTTTTTGTCAAGTTGCAGAAACTCAAGACTGCAGTCAAGGCAGACTTTTTGACAGTTTAATAGAGGGGTCTTTAACTTAAAAAAAATTTATTCTGGGGAACCCTTTGGCATCTGGTTAAATATGTGGATCCCTTCAAAGAATATATATATATTTTTTTGAGTTGGAGTCTCACTCTGTCACCCAGACTGGAGTGCAGTGGCCGCTCCCGGCTACCACAGTCTCGACCTGCCGGGCTCCGGCGATCCTTCCGCCTCAGCCTTCCGAGTAGCTGGAATTACAGGCACGCGCTACCACGCCCGGCTGATTTTTTGATTTATTGTAGAGATGAGGTCTCATTGCCCAGGCGGGTCTCGAACCCACGGGCTCAGGCAATCCACTCACCTCAGCCTCCCAAAGGCGCAGGATTACAGACTAAGACACCGAGCCCGGCTAAGAATATTTTTAAAAGCACACAAATACACAGGATTACCACAGAAGAAACACAATGACCACTATATAGTGAACAGAAACAAAATTGAGCTGCAGTGTATGGGCTCTTTTATTAGTACATCAAATGATAAGGTCTGCTATCATTCCCAGTCACAGTGAATGTGAACAATATTCCAAGATGCCTGCAACAACTGTAATGTAACAGAAAAGGAACTGATTTGTCTGTGGGAATATCCCAGGTGTTGCCTGTACTACTGAGATTTGTTGCCAACATTTGCAACTGGTAAAAAGGCTAAACCTCAGTTATAGTAGTGAAAATAAAGATGTACCATTTTCTTCCATCAAGTTCATGGACACCCCGATTTCTATCCAGGTTAGGAAGCCCGAAGAGGTTTAGAGAAGAGGTAAGACCTCACTCAAGAATTCCCTCGGCAGCACAGACAGACTTCTGTGGTACTTCTGTCCTTGCTGTCTTAGCGGTGGTTGCTGCAGATTCCTACTCAGGGCTTGTTTGTTCAGGCCCCGCTGATGAGATGATACCTAAAAACAAGTTCATCAACCCAAGTTCTGGTTGTCCTGATATCGAGTAGTTTCTGAGTCGTAGCAGCTTGCCAGCTAACCAAAGGTCAAAGAAAAAGAAAGTTTTAAACTAAAATACATGTTCCCACTTTCTTCTACTTTAATCAATGTCCACTAAGCTGCTACCACTTTGTTGAGAGATGAGGTCTCACTTTGTTGCCCAGGCTGGCATGCAGTGACATGATCCTAGTTCAGCCTTGAACTCTTGGGCTCAAGCAATCCTCCCGCTTTAGCCTCCCAAGTAGCTGAGACTACAGGAGTGCATTATCACACCCAGCTAACTCTGCTACTAACACTTTTTGTGACTTTTCCCCTTTTATTGTGAATTGCAACATACAGAAAAATGCAAAAAACATGTAAGTTCAATTTAATAAATAAATATTAAGTTGTATGGTATAATTGTAGGATATTCATTCTCACTGCTGTGTAGTTCTCCATTGTGAATGTACCACGATTTAGTGAGATACTACAAATATTGCCACTAGGAACATTCTAGTACTCAGTTCTTAGGCGTGGAATTGGCAAACATACAGCTTTAGTAGGTAATGCCCAACAGTCTTCTACAGTGGCTTCACCATCTTATATTACCAACAACGTGCAGGAGGGTTCCAATTGTTGCAAATCCTTCCAAACACTTAGTGTGGTCAACCTTTTTACTTTTAGCTTGCATTTTCCTGAGGAGTAGCTTCTCATGTGCTTACGGCCATTCCAATATTTTCTTCCTTATTGATTTATAAGATTTTTTAAATATTAGAGACTATAAGTATCTTTTCCCACTGTGATTTGCTGTTTCAATTTTTTTAAAGGTGTGTTTTTTAAATGGAAGACTTAGTCTGAGTAACCTACTGGGCCATCATCAGAAAGGGCTACTCTCTAATATTTAGCCCATTTGGGTATGGGTAAACCCATAATTTTAAAGGTGAAGTTTTACTAAGCTTTTTCTTAAAGGTCTTTATTCAAACCCTTAATTTTAGCCCATTGGGCTATGGGTAAACCGGCTCCCTCGATGCTTCCTCCCACACCAGGTGCAGGTTCCCTTTTGAGACTTGGCTAGTTCCTCCACCCAAATAAACATACGAATTCCCTCTCAGAGCCTTTAGGCCTTTGCTGAAACATTATCTCAGTAAGGCCTCCCATGACAACCCTTTAACAAAGTGCAAACTGCCATGTGTAGACTCCTGATTCTCTTTACCCTGCCTTACTTTTAAAAATTTTTTGTCTCCTGTATCACTTTGACATGTGTATAGAGAACAAGATATAACTTCCACACTCATAGACTGTTTTATTGTTTTTTTGCCTCTTCCCTAAACTAGAAGGTCTGTGAAGGCCAAGATATTTGGTTTTGCTTCCTGCTCTATCTCCAGATCTAGAACAATGCCTGGTACACAGTATGTGCTCAATAAATGTTTACCGAATGTCTTGATATGGAATATGCAAAATGCTTAAAGCAGTTGCTGGTATACAACAACAGATGCTTAGTCAAGGTTGTTGATTAAAATTTTAGGAGCTGACATCTAAATTTTAAAGGTGAAGTTTTACTAAGCTTTTTCTTAAAGGTCTTTATTCAAACCCTTAGTTAAAAAGGCAAACTTCGCTGTGATAAACATACATGTGCAGGTATCTTTTTTATTGCAGCGTTGTTCACAATAGCAAGAACCTGGAAGCAACCATGCTGCCCATCAAAAGAGGACTGGATTAAAAAAATGTGATACATATACACGATGGAATACTACACAGCCATAAAAAAGAACAAAATCATGAATTTCGCAGTAACCTGGATGGAACTAGAGTCTATAATACTGAGTGACCTCTCACAGAAACAAAGATCCGAGTATCACATGGTCTCACTCATATAATGGACCTTGAACATCCAATTAATACTATAAGAAAATGACTGATGGTACTGGGAAACTATGGTGGGGGGAGGGAGATGGAATTAACAGCAAATATCTGTCTGGGACGGGGAAACACCTCTTATCAACAGGGTGCCTGAATGAAACGCAATTGTATACCTAACCCTTAACTGTACCCCACAACATCATAATAAAAAATATTGATAAAACTTTAAAAAAAAAAAAAAAAAAAAGGCAAACTTACCTTAATGGATCAAGGTGAACAATTCATTTCATTGTCTTCCATCTACTCCAAAAAAAGAAAAGGGACTCAGATATTTGGCTAAACTTTTCCACTCATTATGTCTGGTTTTACCCAGTGATTTTTATAGTTATTGGGAGGCAGGAAAGAGAATCTGAGCCCCAGAAACCATGTGATTCAGGGCAGAAAGAGGCAAACTGGGAAGGGGTCAGTGCAGGCTCAGAGCCACATTTCCAGACCTCAGGGGCCAGCAGGGTGTGGCGCTGAGGGGTGGCCAAGGGCTGGGTCAACTTGTCCACTTTGCTGATGGGGCAGTCTTGGGAGCGGATCTCCTTGGCCAGCCGCCCCTTCTTCTTCAATGTGCAGGCCTCCTGGTACGGTGGTGAGATGGGGGGCTGTGTGGGTGGAGTGTACTTGTACTCTGAGCCGTCCTCCAGCTGCAGGAACACAAGGGGTGGAGAGATGGTGACGACCTGGGAACCCAGGACAGCCCCACCCATCTACCGTTGGTTGGGCACTCACGTCTAGTGGGTAACTTCGATCCGAATCATAGGAACTCAGGTCCCCACAGGTCACAAAGGGCACAATGATGCGGGTGGGACCATCCAGTTGGTTGAAATCTGGGTCTTAGAAGCAGGGAAAGATGACTGAGGACAAGGCTGGGACGCCTGGGGCCAGTCACGACATAGGCCACAGCATGGGTGCCAAGCCCTCTACACAGATCTACCAGCTATTCTCTCACCTCTCCACCAGAAATCTTTCATTGGGGTCAGCTCACTCCCTCAGGGAGGTCCCCTATAATCACTCTCTTTAAAACATCAGCCCCCTACTGCTTTTTCACTGTACTTCTGTCCACCTAGCATTTGATTATATGCTGCCTGGACTGTGTCACACTCACTAAAATGTGATCTCCACGAAGGCAGGCTCTTTGTTTCTTCCCACTAGGGGTGAGGCTAAAGACTCTTACAGGTCCAAAGTTTCACACAGGGGTGAGGTTTCCATCTGGGGGTATGCTGAGAGTCTTCCTAAGATAGAATTTCTTTAGGCAGGTGGTGTCTCCACCGGGGCAGGCTCAGGATCCTTCTGGGACAGAATTTTCATCAGGTCCAAGAGTAATCACTAGGGGCCTAATTGGGCCGAAGATCCTTCTGGGACAAAATATCCATAAAGGGGTGGAATTTCCACCAGCCAGTGGGACTGAGGATCCTCCTGGGAAAGAAAGCCCCTAAGGGGACAGAGTCTCCACCAGGGGGTGAGGCTGTGGGTCCTCATGGAACATAAATTGCATAAGGGGGGCAGAGTTTCCTTGGGGACTCTGGCTCTCACCGTAAGAGTGGTCCAGCAGAGGTTTGGTCAGGTCCGGCATGAAGCCTTCAGGAGGGTCATAACCTTGACAGACAGCGAAGGCCTCTGGGGGGTGGGGGGGAATGTGGAGTGAGGGGTGACTGCTACTTCCACTCAGTACAGGCTGTGTCCCAGAGATCTCCCTCCGCCTGCCTGGCCCCTCCACCCCACTAACCGATGCTGGAGTTCCGGCTGCTCCTGGGCTTGGCACAGAGCACACTGGAGAAGAAGACACGCAGCTGGCTGTAGAGGAGCGTTACATCTCGGCCTCGGAAGATCTGCAGGGTGGGGAGGCAAAGATGGAGGGGTGAGGGCGGCCCTCAGGGACCTCGCTCTACACTCCACTAGGTTCTCCAAGACTTACCTTAGCCACAAAGCAGCCCCCTGGTTTCAAGACATGTGTAGCAATGTTCAGAGCCTGTGGGCAGGACAGATGACTAAGGCTGAGGTGGAGACAGCCAGGAGGGGGCCAAAGTAGGTCAGGGGTGGCCAGGGTTACTCACAGCTAGGAGGAGCTGGGCCTGCATGTACTCATCGACATCATGGAGGCCAGTTACTGCGGCGAGAGGAAGAGTTTTAGGAAGCCCAGCCAGCTCTAGGCCTCTTCTTGTACCAGACAGATTAAAAGCTACAAACATTTCTCAGGCTGGCTTACTGCTAAGGTTCTGGGTACAAATTACTATCTGCCAACTGGACACACATTCTGAGTTCCTAACCCTTAGGAACTAATTTTAATGCTCAAAACAACCTCAAGCACAAGCATCATGATCATTTCCACCTGCAGCCCAGACTGCTCCTTGGAATTCCAGATTCAGAGACCAGACTCGATGTTTCCAACATCCCGAAGCAAACTCCCGGCTTCCTTCCCAAAGCTGCTCCCCCCACCGTACTCCCCATCCCATCTAATCCTTCTGACCATTCGTACCTAAAACCTTAGTTGCTTCTGACCCTATCCCACCCTCACACCCATGTTCAAGCCATTAGCAAATCTACTTTCAAAAGGTCTCCAGACTCGATCTGCTTCTGTCTCTACCATTGCCCCCACTGTCACTACTCACCTGGACTACTGCAGTGGCTTCCTCCCCCTGGGGCCTCTGCTTCCACCCCCCGCACCTCACACTGCTCACAATAGCCTGAGAGGTCCTGCTACAGCCAGAGCTGGGTACAAATCTCCTCTGTTCATAACCCTCTCATGTTTTCTCTGAGTTCTCATCTCAGGGAAAAGGCACCATCTTCATTGGGGCCCTTGAGGCCCTACAGGACCCATCCTTTCACTTCTCTGACCTCACCTCCTACCACTCTCCCTTTCACTGTGTCCCAATCACACCAATTTCCTTGCCGTTCCTCACACGTACCAAGCACCCTCCCACCTCAGGGCCTTTGCACAGCCTGGAACTTTGCCTAGATTCCTCTTCCTCCAGACACATCCAAGGCTAACTCCCTCACCTCCTGTAGTCAAGGCAGTGAAGCCTTCCCCATCCACTTTATTTAAAAGTCCAACAGGTACTCCCACCTCCAATCCTATGGTATCTTTTTTTTTTTTTTGAGTTGGAGTCTCATTCAGTCGCCCAGACTGGAGTGCAGTGGCCGCTCCCGGCCACCGCAGCCTCTACCAGCCGGGCTCCGGCGATCCTTCCGCCTCAGCCTTCCAAGTAGCTGGAACTACAGGTGCGTGCTACCACGTCCGGCTGATTTTTTGATTTATTGTAGAGATGAGGTCTCACTGCCCAGGCGGGTCTGGAACCCGCGGGCTCAGGCAATCCACTCACCTCAGTCTCCCAAAGTGCTGGGATTACAGGCTGAGCCACCGAGCCCGGCTCTATGGTATCTTTTAACATGCTCCATAGCTCAATCATTTATTTTCTTTTCCATTTGCCCTCACTAGAACGTCAGCTCCATGAGGGCAGAGATTAGTGGAATTTGACCACAAATGTTTCCCCACACAACAGGTGCTCAGTCAATGCATGCTGAGTGGACGGCTGACTGAAATGAATAACTCGTATGATGGAACTGGGCAGTTTCAGAAAGATGAAAGGAGGGAGTGTGGACAGGAGAGAAAACTCAAAGGGTGGAGAGCAGGTGGGAGGAAGACAGAGGCACAGTGCAGGCAGAAGAGGTGGGGAAAGGTTGCCAGACGTGGGGGAAAGCTGACAGCGAGGGGAGAGGCAGGGAGGAGCTGAAGAGGCAGGAGAGACGGAGGACACACACAGGGCCCTCCAGCCTCCCACCCTCTGCTGCTGTTTACCATCAGGAGCCCCATCACACACCACTAGGTCCGCGGGGCAGCCCTCGAAGTGTTGAATGATCTCCTTGGCAGTGGACAGCTATGGAGAGAGGGAAGATGAGTGGCCCCAGGTCCTGCCACTGCTGCTCCCAAATCCTACCTGCCCGTGGCCCTGGCCCACAGCTCCTGGGTCAGCCAAATTCTCAGGCTTTGCCTAGTTAAGGCTGGGCTCCATCTCTGGGGACCCAGTGTTATCATCTATTGCTGCCTCTGTGAAGATGATCTGCTGGCTCTGTTTCTCCAGTGTTACTCTACCTCTGTCTTTCTCAGTCTCTGTTTCTCTTCCACTTTCTACAGCCCCCAGGTGGGTACTTCCACCCAGGATATACCCCAATACCCTCAGCCATGCTCTCACCTGGGTGATGTCCCCCTGGATTTGTAACACACCTGGTAGTGGAGCCATGGCCTGCAGGTCCACGGCCACCACATGGCCGGACCCCTGGCTCCTGTGGACAACATGGCCCATGTCAACTTAGTTTCATTCCCGCTTCCCCCCACTCCCCCACCCCACCCCCACACTTACCCAATCTTTTGGCTTAGCACCTGACTCCAGCTGCCTGGGGCTGCACACAGGTCAACCGCTCGTGTCACTCCTGGACACACACAGTAAAAGTGTCCTGGTCAGCTGCACTCTTCTCCAACCTGGGGACCCTTGTAAAGTTCGCCCCTCGCTTCTGGGGAGCACCCACATCTCTCCACTGCCCAGGTACTCAACTCCTCTTGGGTATTCTGCCGATCTTCCTACCTGTTTCCTTGACCCAGAGACTCTCCAAGTCAGCCTACCCGCCACAGGGAGCTTTGTAGACCCAGTGCGCTTGTCTCTCTCCTGTGCCCATCCCCTACCTCCAACGACTTGCCTGCCAGTTACAGACCTTGAAAGAGATGGAATTCCTCATCAAGCTGTAGCAGCTTGAAGGCGCTGCGGGCTCGCCAGCCATTCTCCTTGGCCAGCCGGTAGTAGACATCCCGCTTGTCCTTTGACGTCCGTCCCATCTCACACACAGTTTGCCCAAGGACCTGCTGACAGTCAGCTGATGCCAACCAGGATCAATAACCAGGTGAGTAGGCTACCACCTGCCTCTGTAGGGTGGAGAGAACCACACAAACCAAACTGGGCTCACCTGACCCATGTGACAGCTCACTTTGAAGATGGGCCGAATGAAGCACTGGCACTGACTCCACTGACCTTACAGGGCCCGAAGGATCCTATCACTGAGCTCTCAGGCTCTACTGCTCATTACAGACCCCTGTACCCCATCACTTACCCCATAGTTCCCACAGAAGACCTCACCTACCCAACACTTATTCCATAGATGACTCACTGGTGACCCTATTTCCCATTACTGTCACCTACACTCCACACATTAAACCCTGTAACTGTCACCATCAATCCTCCTCACCCACTTCATCCTCATTAACATTTGTCTCCCCAGTTGTCCCCACTGTCCCTAGATTCATAGTCCCCTGATTAATTCTTTGCTTTTCACCCCCATTATCCTAATATTATCTCATTGCACACCACCCCCTTAATCTCTGTCCACCTTATTCCCCATTAATCTCTTAAACAATTAGGCCCCAGTAATTCCTTCATTACTACATTCTTACCAACCCCATTACTGCCTGGAGGATCATGGATTATTAGCTCCCCATTAAGAACTCAAGTACTGACTTATCAGGCCCCGTTAACTTAGCCCTCCATTTGACCCCTCCTCATAGACCACACCACTAGCTCCCTGTAACCCCTTCATTAACACACGTTATTCCCCGATGATCACACATTAGTTGCCTATTCTCCCCTCACTGGCCACCCTGCCCTCCACCAGTTGACCACTGGATGATCACATCCCAACAGCTTACTATTACCCTCTTTACTTATGCTGTCCCCATTGAATCCTAGATACCCTAGATGGTCACGCCACCACAGCCCATTATTAACTCTGATTACAACACTATCAACCTCTCATTATCTCTTCTTTTATCACCGCCCCATTAGTCCGTTGACCATGATCTCTGTTCTTCTCTATTACTCCTTCCATAGCCTCACCATTATCCTTTCGATTACTGTGCCCCATTGCTCTCCATAAACCCACTGAATATCACACCTCTATCAATCCCTCGAGGATCACACACCCATCCACCTCCCATTATATTCCAGTCACCCACTCTATCACTCCCTCATTAATGAATGAATACGTGGACTAAAACACGCTTATTAGCCTCCATTGATTCCCCGCCAACACCCACCAGACCTCTATCACCCTTGCCTTCCACCCAACTTCCCATTAACAGCCTTCCGACCACAACCCTCCGTCCCTCCTCCTCAATACCTCAGAGATCATGGCTCCATTGAGACCACCAGATCCCTCTCAAGATGGCTCCGCGGATATTCTAGACCGCTCCACTCCCATGCCCCCTTCTCGAGTCACCCGGCATACCTGTCCCCTTCTACAGGCAAATTTTGGGTCTAGAACCTACTTGGTGCCAGCCGCCCGGACTTTGCAGCTGCAGCGCCCTGAGCAGACCGCTCTCCTTCCCTCGCCGGCGGAACAGTGCAGGCGTGCCTCACCAGTCCCGGCCTGGATCTACGTCCTCCGTGCCCCAGGGCCTACCTTAGCTTTCGGAGCGGGGAGAAGCAAGAGGAAGGTGGTTGGTCCGCGGGCAGCTGGAGCCTCGGCGAGAGCGCAAGCTGGTGAGAGATCGTAGGGCTTCAGTTTGTGTTCGTAGCTGACCCGAATGCCAGTCATGCACGCCTAAGCGTTAACAGCAGCGTGGCAACCTTGGCATCCCGGAACTCCGAAGCACCGGCGAGGTCCAGATCTGACCTGAACGCACAACGTGAGTCCCGTCACCTTGTGTCGACGTATCCGGGTCACGCGAACTGCCGTTCCCGGCATGCAGCGGGGGCGACCAAAGCGACTGAATAAACGCACTGCGTGGTTGAAACGTCACGACGCACAAGAACCGATTCTTTGTTCTTTTGTTCCAAGACCAAGATCAATTTGCTCCCCTACCCTTCTCTTCTTGGATCAGGCTGGTCATTGAACCTGAGGACTACATTTCCCAAGATGCACCTCGCAAGACGTCTCTCCCCCCCCCCACCACCACTTATTTTATGCGTGCCGTGAAGCGAAATTACTGCTGTGGGCGTAAGCGTGAGAGTACGGGAAGTGCATGAATGAAGCGCGCGAGCGCGCGAAAGCTCTTCGGCAGCAATTTTGAATCCCACTTCCGTTAGTGGATAGCGCGCAGCCTGAATTTTACCTTCTCAAAACTTCAGTTTCCCTACCTGGAGAATGGGGATAATCAATAATATAGGCTTCACAGAATTATTGGGAGGGTTACATAGATGTTGCTTAGCACATTGTCCGGCCTCTTGTAATTGTGTTTTTCAAACATTTTTTTCTTCAGGCATTTTAAACTCCAACCGTCACACAAAGAAGACTATACATCCTGACCCAGTGGACAAACACAAATATAATGGAAGCATTTATTATATAGCATTTGCCATGTTCGAGGTACTAAATACTTTCGGTGGCGTGCAAGGAGATGGCTAACAACCGCCTTTTTTGGGGGGGGAGTCTGTTTATAGCACCTGTCAATTTCCATGGTTTACGTATTATCATCTTGACAGATTTCAAGTCACTGACATTTAGTGTCTGAACGGGAAGTTCGAAAGAGATGCAGTAGCGCACCATTATGTACTATTTTCATCATGCAGATAAAATAGGGGTAGATGACCTCAAGAGCATAGAGACTAGTGAAATGCAGTAATTAGGAAGTGATGAGTTTTGAGTATTTACTGCCTTTAAAAATCTAACTTACTTAATTGTAATTTGTATTATTTCATTTTTGATAATAGCTCTTTAACAACCAGTTTGCAAAATTTCTGAAAATTGAACATGTATAAGATGTTGAACCTGTACAAGATGGTGCCAGCACACCCTTTCCTTTGTTCACTTATTTTAATCCTAACAACGTGTATATGAGCCTTAGTGGGGCATGGTGGCTCATGCAGGTAGTCCCAGCTACTCCAGAGGCTTAGGCTGGAGGATCCCTTGAGCCCAGGAGTTTGAATCCAGCCTGGGCAACACAGCAAGATCCTTTAAAAAAAGTCCATATGAAGTGGTTACTGTAATTATCACCAGTTTACAGGTGAGGAAACTGAGACAAGGAGGACATATATCATTATATTAAGCATATAAACATATATGCCATTTACCAATATGTATATGACTATATAGAGCTATATAGTGATATATATTTATTACTACATACATTACACAGTAGTAAACAATATAATACAAATATGTCATTATGCATAATGGTATATATTTTATGCATTTTGTATAGTGTATGTATAAGATCTATGTATCATCTTGTACATATGACATATAAATTTGGCCAATATACATATATGAATATGCTAATATCGCTACACGTTTACTTACTAAAAGTAACTGTACTAAATCGAGATATACTGTTAAATATGTAAATATATAACATGTCAGGCGGTGATAAAAGCTGTGAAGAATGATAAAGTAGGGTGAAAGGGATGGAGAGTAATAGAGGGGTTGAGTTGCTATTTTAGACAATGTAGTCAGGGAAGGCTTCTCTGAGGAGTTGACGTTTGAGCTGAGACTTAAAGGAGAGTGCCCCCTAGGACTATTTGGAGGAAGAGTATTTCAGGCAGAGGGAACACCAAGTGCAAAGACCCTGAAGTGGAAACAAGTCTGGTGAATAGTCAAATAAGTGAATAATTGATTCACCATTCCTTAGCATGTATGCTTCTGTCATGTTCACTGCTGCCTCCCAGTGCCTGGAACAGGGCTGGCACACAGTTAATATTTAATTAATGTTTGTTGAATTCACCCTTTTATTTATTTGTTCCTTCGTTTTTTCCTCAGAGGCGTGTTGTGCGTTTTTGTGGAGTCATGGGAGGAGGCGTACACAGAGATTCAGAGACTCCTGAAGGAGTCCCTGAGAGCCAGGGAAAAAGCAAGAGCTTTGTCAGCAGAGCTCATGACGCCTTTGCAGAGGTGAGCAAGTGTGAGAAAGGAAGGGTTCAAGCCACCAGGCTGCTGCTCCGCAAGAGAGGAGGGGGCGGCAAGCACTGGGGGCCCATGTTCACCCTGTGGGATGCTTCTCATGTCCTGTTTTCTTGCCGCTCACGAAGAGGATGTTTAATTTTTAGTAAAGAAACTTGCTTCCTCCAGCAGGGCCAAGGGTTTGGGGGACGGGAGCCAGGCTCTGAACTCCCCAGGCTCTTCCCGAAGTAGGGTGTCGGCCTGCAGCTCCCACCCGGCACCCCACTGAGTGTAAAGGTGTCCTCCCCTCAGCCTCCTGAAGAGGTCAGGGAGTGGGGAGCTGCCAGGTCAGCTCTTTCCTGGAGGGGGCATCTTTACAGTGTGAGGGAGAGAGGGAGGTGGCCCAGGGTCATGGGGCTAGAACGTTGCTGCCCAGGGGCTGCTTTAGGGATGGAAGAGACTAGAAAGAGTTACTCTGTAGGGAGCCTGCCTAAAAACACAGATTAGAATCCTAAATGAAGCTGAGTGGGAGTTTGCTTTCACAGTCCCAGAATAAACCTTTAATTCCTTTCACAAATATGTGTATCAAGCATTATTTTAAGTGCTTTATCTGTGTTCATTCATTCAGTCTTCTCAATAGCTCATGAGTTAGGCATCATTATGTCCTTGAAGAAACTGAGACATAATGTGAGGTTTAGGAACTTGCTCTGGGCCACACAGCTTCAGTGGCTGAGCTGAGAAAGTCTTTGCTGTTAACTGCTTCCTCATGTTGCTCCCTCCCTGAATATGAGCAAGCAGTGACCTGTTTTAATGAAAACCAGGGGTCTCTTTAAAAGAATGGACAAGAACCCAAATGACTATTAATAGACTGGATAGGAGTCCTAAATGTTACACAAGGATCTGCTTTACTGAACCAACACAAACCTCAAATGACCCTGAGAAGGGGCCCTACTTTGATGAACTAACAAAGTGTTCTTATCCCTGGCACAGCCTCAAGGCCTTGGTCACGCTTGAAGACATCTGTTCCTTCTAAAGCAGGTTGCCCTGTGCAGCCAGATTCCACTTTTTCTTTGTTTTCCCTTCAACCAGTGTATGTTGAACACCTGCTATTTGCAGTGCCCTGAAACTTAGGGAGCTGTGGGGTGCAGAGCTGGATGGAGGGTCATCCCTCCTCTAGAAGAGTTACCTTGGCAGAAATAAAAATGATGATGATAATATGACACTTGATCAGTGACATTTATTGAGCACCTGCTGTGTGCCTGGTAGCCCTGTGCTGGGCAGTGTTGGAGGGCCAGAGAAGGCCCTGGGAAGAGAGGAAAAGGGATTGATCAGGGCAGGAGGCCGCACTGGGTGGTGGTGAATGGTTGCAGGGGAAGAGGGCTGTCTATTTTTTGTCCAAGGTATTCTATTCTTATGACAGGGCACTTTAGGCTTTTGTTGAAACATAGATACCTGCCTAGCATCCCCCTCACTCCCCGCCTCCGTCCTTTAGCCACCTGGACCAAGGACTTTGCTGACAGGTGTCTCATTCCCTGGCCAGCCTGCAGCACAGAAGTGTAATGGCTCTGGGTGGGGGATGGGTAGCAGAGGAGAAAGAAATCCCAGTAGATAAACAGGGAAAGAAGGGAAGGGGAGAGAGGCAGGAGGGGACAGGGCAGGGTGTGTGTGTGTGTGTGTGTGTGTGTGTGTGTGTGTGTGTGTGTGTGCGCGCGCGCACGCACCTGAGTGTGTCTCATCTACCTCTTCTCAGCTACTACCACTTGTATTTTGCTGCACGTGTGTCCTCCTGTGTAACTTGCCTGGTTGTGTCTTCTGTCTATGGCTGCCTGTCTGATTCATTCCTTTGTGGCAGCTGTGTGTGTACAGTTCATCTCCATGAGGCTGTGTGTGGTGTGTTGTAATGCTTGTGGGTGATGAGTGTATTTGTCTCTCCTGTGTATCTCCTGTGTGTGTGTCTTCTCTGTGTGTGTACCACTGTCTGTCTATCCTTGGTGGGTGGCTACAGGTATGTGTGCCATAGGGGTGCCTTTTAAATCTTTTTATTTAAAAAAATTATTTTCTTTCTTCTTCTTTTTTTTTTTTTTGAGTAGGAGTCTCACTCTGTCACCCAGGCTGGAGTGCAGTGGCACGCTCCCAGCCACTGCAGCCTCGACCTGCTGGGCTCAGGCGATCCTTCCGCCTCAGCCTTCCAAGTAGCCGGAACTACAGGCACGCACTATCATGCCTAGCTCATGTTTTGATTTATTGTAGAGACGAGGTCTCACCATGTTGCCCAAGCTGGTCTCGAAACGGCTGGCTCAGGCAATCCGTGCCTCGGCCTTCCAAAGTACTGGGATTATAAGCTTGAGCCGCTGCACCTGGCCTAAATTATTTTCTTTATAGAGACAGGGTCTCACCATGTTGCCCAGGCATGTTTTAAACTCCGGGCCTCAAGTCATCCTTCTACCTCGGCCTCCCAGAGTACTGGGATTGCAAGCATGAGCCGCTATGCCTGGCCCTAGGGTTGTTTCTTTTGGTGTTACTGTGTGCATGCATACTATGCGGTTCTCCTGAAGCTTTAGGTGTTTTCTGGACTTCCTCTTTGCAAAGGTAGTAAGTGTACTCTGCATTCTTGCATTTCCTGGTTGTGCACCTGGTTATGCTTTCCCTGCATGTCTCTTTTCTGACTTGATTTGTGAATAGCTGTGTGTGTACACAGCTATGTGCAGCCATCTGCTTGAATCCAGTTGTGTGTGTGACTGCAATTTCTGTTTGTACAATCATGTCTGCCCATGAGTGTCTCTCTCTCTGTGGCCAGAGTTATATGTGGTCCCAAGTGCACACCTGAGTTCACATGCACAAAGGTATCATTTTAGAGCTTGAATCCGGAAGTTTGCTTCTAGGGCTATCTGAACCTGGAATCGTGTGTGTGTGTATGTTGGCTGTGTGTGGGAGTCTGTTCACTGTGCACTGAGAGTCTGTGATTTGCCTCTTGGTTGTCTGGTGTGGCTGTGGGTTCGTGGGTGATGATGTCTGGGAGTCTGTACTGTCTATAAGTCTTTTTTTAAAATTTTTAAATTTTTTTTATTTTTTGAGTTGGAGTCTCACTCTGTTGCCCAGACTGGAGTGCAGTGGCCGCTCCCGGCCACCGCAGCCTCGACCTGCTGGGCTCCGGCGATCCTTCCGCCTCAGCCTTCCAAGTAGCCGGAATTACAGGCACGTGCTACCACGCCCGGCTGATTTTTTGATTTATTGTAGAGATGAGGTCTCGCTGCCCAGGCGGGTCTCGAACCCGCGGGCTCAGGCAATCCACTCACCTCAGCCTCCCAAAGGCGCGGGATTACAGGCTGAGCCACTGAGCCCGGCTTGTCTATAAGTCTTTATGGGCCTTTCCCCCATGTCAGTATGTGCGCTCTGTGTGTGGCTCTGAGTCGTGGTGATGATACCTGTAAGACTATTTTCATGGTGTGTGGCTGTGTGACGTCCCATGAGCCTGGCTCTCTGTGTACAGTGGTGAGTGTGTGTGTGTTCATGTCTGTCAGCTTGTATTCTCTATCTGTGGCCGTGAGTCTGAATGCCCATTTGACTGTACTTGTTTATACCTCTGTGGGTGATGGTGAGTCTCTGAGCCCTCGGATGGGGTGTGATTGGGGCTGTTGTGTAGTTCGATGCCTGAGTGTGCAGGAGTCTCTGTCCCACTGCGGGGAAGTAAACGCCTCATCCCTTGCCCTCCTCCAACTGTGGGCGGGGTGAGGGCATCTAGGCTAGCTTTGAAGCCCAGCCAGCTCCTGGCCTTTCCGGGAATTCTGTGCTCCCTGTGGGAGGTGGACAGGTGGGCGAGGGGCCTGGAGAGGGGCCTCTTGTCCACCTGGGCTTCAGGCAGCCCAGTTGAATTGGGCCCAGACCCCAAGTCCACTCTGCCTGACTCCCTGAAGAGGACAACTACCTTGCCTGGGACAGACGTGCTTGTCACATGCCTGGATGGAAGTGAACAGACAGACTCCCATATAAGACAGACAGACAGACAGTGGGATTCCTCAGTTAGAGTTAGGACAGGCCCCACCCCATGCCTGGGCTGAGGTCCAGAACTCTGGGGTACGCCCAGTTTGCAGACAGTGTGAGTCCATACTCCCCACCCAACCACAAAATGCTCTCCCTGCCTCCCTCTGGGGGCCCCCAAGGTCTAGGGTCCTTTCCTGATTAGGCTATCTGGCTGTGGAACAGGCGCGGGCGGAGCAGATTGGCCATAGGGCGGGGGCGGGGTCAGGGGCAGGGGCAGGGCCCCGCCAGAGCGGGAGCTGAACCGGTGGTGAGGCTCCCTGAGCCCAAGTCTGAGTTGCTGCCGCTTCTAGAGCTGAGAGGAGGAGGGAGGTGAGGAGAGGGCGCGAGCGGTGGGGATGGTGTCCCCTGGGGCCCCGAGATATGAGTGGGGGTTCCGGGAGGGAGCTCAAGGGTTTCCTGGAGACACTTTTAGCACTAGTGGGGAATTGAACGGGGGGGATGTCCTTTGGTACCTTGATCCCAGGAAGTGGATTCAGGAGTGGGTGCGAGTCTCCAGAAGGTGCTCGGAGCTGGGGATGGGGCTTCTTGAAAATTCCCGTTCCCAGGAAGGGGATTCAGGACTTGGGGAGGGAGTTTTCCGAAGCCAATTTTAGCTCTAGTGGGACCCTTGAATGGGGGTTTCTGAAATACCTCATTCCCAGGGAGTAAACTCAGGGCCAGGAGTCTCTTCAGAGACACTCTATCCACAAGACAGAGCTCCAGGCTCAGTGGAGATTGCAGAGACACCCCCAATCCAGGAGACACAGTGGGCCCTGGGAGAGGGGCTTTGATGAAGGTCTCAGAAACAGTTCATCCTCGGAAGGGGAAATTAGGGCTCGGGCTAGGTTCCTGAGACACCCCAAGCTCAGGAAGTTTCTCAAGTCTGAAGCCTGAAAGTGTCTCCAGAGTTACTGTCAGAAGACGGGTATTTAAGACTTGAAAACACCTCAAGGCCCTAGGGGAAGGTTTAAATGGGGGTCCCTGGGTCAGTAATATTCCTAGAAAGGGACTCGGTTTGGGGAGTTGTCTTTGGTCTCTAATGAGGACATGCAGAGAGCAGCTTTCAGCATCTGAGACTGGGGTCTCTAAGTTTGTTCCCCATTCCCAGCCCATTCAACAGGTTGCATCAGCTCTGGGCTCATGCTTAGGGACCCAGGAGGGGGGTGAGGGGCATTAGAGGGGAGGGGCAGCCGGGCGACACGTGTCCCTGAAAGGAGTGAGCCGCCACGCGGTGAGGGTGGAGAAAAGGAGGGGGCCGCGGGGGACCGGGCAATGAAAGAGACAGACGGCAAGAGAGACAGAGTAAGTTTGGAGTCTGGGAGGAGAGGCAATCCCAGCTCCAAGTGGCCATCTAATCTGCAGTGGGGTCTTTCTGTGTAGCTTTCTGTCTGTCTCCCCCACTGTTTCTCTCTCGCTGTCTTCTTTTCTCTGTGTCTCTCCGAGTAACTGGCAGACTCTTTCTCCTCTGGTTCTCTTCTCTCTCTCCCATCTCTTTCTCTGTTGGCCTCTCCGTTTGTAGCCCTGTCTCTCTCATCCCTCTCTGTCCCTGTCCCTCGATACATTGCTTTCTCTGTCTTTACATCTGTCTCTATGTGATCCCCTCCCCTCTTTATCTAGCTCTCCTCACTTTGTAGCCCCCTACTCCATCTCTGACCTTCTGCCCTATTTCTCTGCCCACAGGATGGAACTGCAAGATCCAAGGATGAACGGAACCCTTCCTGCGGGTGCTGTGGGGTGAGTCAGGGGTCCAAGGAGGTGAGGTCAGGGTCAGGGTTACTGTCTTATCAGCGCCTATTTCCCTGCCCTATCCAGCTACAGGCAGGAGCACGAGGGCTTCCTGCCCAGCCATGGTACTGCTCCAGGGAGGAAGCCAGTCCAGTTCATGGATGTGAGTGACCCCACAGGATCTGTCCCCATGGCACTTTCTCCAGCTAATCTCCCGTACTGCTCCTTCTCCGCAGTTGCTCCCCTGCCTAACTGTCTCCCCACTAGAGCTATTCACTCCTCAGTTGCTCCCCTCTCCAGATACTCCCCTTCCCCAGGTAAGCCCCTGAGCTCTCTCCCTTACCTAGCCTCTCCCTGTCCAGGGATTGTCCTCCCTAGCCGCTCCCCTCCCTACCTGCTTTGCTTCCCAGTTGGTCTCCCTCTAGCACTCCCCATCCTCAGCTGGCCCTCCTTCCCAGCTACTCCCCTCCCCAACTGTTTTGCCCTTGGCAGCTGGCCCACTCTCCCCTGTTCCACTCCACTTTCAGCTGCTCCCTCAAAGTTTCTCTTAGTTTTTTCCCTTTCCCAGTTTCTTCTCTTCAACTCTCTTTCTCTTCCAGCAGCCTCTTTCCTCCTCCTATGGTCCCTCCTGGGCTTCTCCCCATCCACTTGCTTCCTCCCCAGTCTTTCCCTGCCCCCCCACCCCCTGCATGTGTGCCTGGGCTTTGTCCTTTGACTGCAGTTTGAGGGAAAGACATCGTTTGGAATGTCAGTGTTCAACCTCAGCAACGCCATCATGGGCAGCGGCATCCTGGGACTGGCCTATGCCATGGCCCACACTGGGGTCCTCTTCTTCCTGTGAGTTCATAGGTGGCCTGGAGAGATAGGGGTGTCATGGGGCAGGTGGGAGGCCTTGGGCCAGGTCTGAGCTGTGCTGCCCGCACAGGGTCCTGCTGCTGTGCATTGCGCTTCTGTCTTCGTATTCCATCCACCTCCTGCTGACCTGTGCCGGTGTTGTAGGTGAGACCCAGAGCCTGACTGTGGACCCCAGACCCTGGACCCAACTCCCTGACCTCAGACCCCAGACTTCAGCCCAAATCCCGACACTGGATGTGCCACCCTGACCCCAGATCCTGAACCCAGCACCCCAGACCCCTGCTCAATTCCAGAACCCTGGCCCTCAGACTTTACCTGGGCTTCCAGATCCCTATCTTCCAGTTGCCGCCCCACCCCTCTGTCTGGCCATCAGACCCTCCCCACCCCCAGATCACTACACTCTACCTCTAACTCCCACTTCTCAGTCCTCAGCCCTTGCTTAACCTGGAAGCCAACTTCACAACCCTGAGGCTCCCATTCCTTAGCCTTCTGTTGCCCAGTTCCCAGGCTGTGCTCCCATCATGATCTCAGGCCATATTCTGGCTCCAAAATCTCCCACTCCCTACCTCCAACCTCCAACCTTCTCCTTGGCCATCAGTCCCTGATCTTAGATCTCACCTCCCAGACTCTGTCCCCAAACTCAACCCTCACTGCTTAACCCTCACCTCCAGCCTCCAACAGTCAACCTAGGTCCCCCAAGCCCCACCCTCAGCTCCCAGGCCTGTGCCTTCCAGCCTGGCCTCCCAAACCTACAACCTGTTCCTGCCTCCCCCCACTCCCCACTAGGCATCCGAGCCTATGAACAGCTGGGACAGAGGGCATTCGGGCCTGCGGGGAAGGTAGTGGTGGCCGCGGTCATCTGTCTGCACAATGTTGGGGGTGAGGACTCTGGGAGGTGGGCATCAGCTTGGGGGAAGAGGGAAGGGTGAGGTGGGCTTCCTTAGAGTGGGCTGGGGAAGACAGGGTGGGGGTATGAAGGGAATCCTGCTTACACCTATCCTACTCACACCAGCCATGTCCAGTTACCTGTTCATCATCAAATCTGAGCTCCCCCTGGTTATCGGCACCTTCCTGAGCATGGACCCGGAGGGGTGAGTGAGCAACACTCCTTGGCTAGCCTGAGGGCCCTAGATTCTGCCTATGAGGTCCAGCTGGTATCTTCAACCCTGTGTGTCCAGCTGACTCCTAGGTGTTCTATTGTGAGACTGTTGGCCAGGCTGTTTAGATCAGACCGAGATTGCTGTGCACTGTGATGCCAACAGTATGTGTGGCTGTTGCTCTGACTATAGGAGTAACCAGTAGACCACGTGCTGATTTTGTGACTGTTATTCTGGCTACTTCTGACTCCTTCTGACTCTACGTCCAGTTTACTCTGATGCTGACCATGCGTGTGTCTGTACATATCCAATAGATTCAGTGACTGTTGTACTGGCTGATTCTCCTGACTACAACTGTGATTCCAGCCATATGTGTCTGACACTTGGTTACTCTGACTTTTCCTGTTCAGCTGATTCTTTGAGCTTGATTCTGGATTCATCTGGCTGAATCTGTCCAGCTATAAGCGTTACTTCAACAGTGTGTGTGTGTATGTGCGTGCACACAGTACTCTGTGGTCCCAACTGATTGTGTGACTTGCTCTGACTGTATGTGTCCAGCCAACTCCATCTCTGTGTTTGATTTGATCACTGTTCTGGCAAATTCTCTCTATCTCTGGGTGTGTGTCATCTCTGACTATGACTGTCTATGTTCTCTGTATTATAGTTGCAACCATGTTATGTTTGACTGTTCTGACTGTGCATCCAGCTGACTGAGTCCGGATCCACTACATTGACTCAGTCTTTCTGGTTGTATGTGCACCACAGGACTCCAGTAGAGTTAGTGTGTATGTGTAGTGTGCTGTGGTACTTTTGCTCCAGCTTCATGTACGTAGCTGCCTCTGTATGTTTAATGCACAGCACTGTGTGTCCAGTGGCTAACTCTGCCTCTGGTCCCACGGACTCTATATAGTGTGTGGGTGTGTGTCTGGTTTGGTCAGTCTGACTCTGGGTTAGTTGGTCTGTGTGTCTGTCTGACAGTTTAAACTGAGTGTTTGCTTTTTATGTTGGTTTGTATTATGTTAGATCTTCGATTTGATTCTGAGAACATCTAGATAACTAAGTGTGATTAGGTATGTCTAGTTTTCTATCTGACCAATGGCACTTTGTTGATTTCTTCTGGGTAACTGTATTTGAAACAGAAAGAGAACTGCAGATGCTTGGAACGTAGTAGGCACTCAGTCAAGTTCTTTTGAACAAATGAGCAGGTGTTCAGCCGATTTTATATTAACTGACTGTCTGGCCTGGCCACCTCCTCCGCAGTCTATACACAACCCACTCTTTCTCAGAGCTTGATTACAACAGTGTGGCCAGCTGGGTGATTCTGTTTCTATTTTCGTCTTTCTCTGGCTGTGTGACCAAATCGGCCCACAGGTGTACTTTCGGGCATCCAACAAACCTTGAGCTGTTCAAACAAGCATGCATGTGTGTTTCTGACTTTTTGACTAATTCTGCATTGGGGCTTGTCCACCAGATCATCAGATGTTGTTCTACCTGTCAGACACACCAGGATTGTGACTCACTCTGTCTTGTGTTGATCACCTTGTGTTGGACTGATCTTCACATTGTATCTGACTGATTTGGAGTGTTTGACCATCTGATTGTTGTCTACTTGTGAATCTGATGGCGAGTTTTTTTTTTAGCTGTGTCCCACTGATGGTATCTGATTGATAGTCTCATAATCAGGCTGAATGCTTTTGTTGATTCTGTTGTGCCATTTGTCATTGTAACCACCTGAATTATTTCTCACAGCTGAGGTGTCACCTTATCTCTCCGGACTTTGGGCAGAAGTGTGTCTGTTCAGCTGTCTTTGAGTGTCTATGTGGCAGCGTTCCTTGGCTGGCAGCTAGGCATGGTGTCTTCCTGTCTCTGTAGGGACTGGTTCTTGAAGGGAAACCTCCTCATCATCATTGTCAGTGTGCTGATCATCCTGCCCCTGGCCCTCATGAAACACTTGGGTAAGAAGCTTCCTGGTTGGTCATTGGATAGCGAGGTCAGAGGGGAGAGCCAGACTGAGAAAATCCCCATTTTCAAGGGCTTCAGAACACCAGGAGAGAGCTTGTTTGATGTGGGTTTTAATAGATTAGTGGGAGTTTGCTGTGGAGGGGAAGCTGGTCTGGGTGGGTGAAGAGGCCTTGAAGTCTAGACTAGGGGTTTGGAGTTTGCCATAGGGGGATCCCTTGATTTCTGAGGCTCTCTGTGTTGCCCCTTGTAGGCTACCTGGGATATACCAGTGGTCTCTCTCTGACCTGCATGCTGTTTTTCCTTGTTTCGGTGAGTCAGAGAGAAGGACATGAAAAAGTGGGAGAGTTTGGGACACTGGGACATAGCTTTTCTCAAGACCTCGCTTCCCTGCTCCCCTCACCCCCAGGTCATCTATAAGAAATTTCAGCTTGGCTGTGCTGTAGGTCGCAATGAGACAGAAGTGGAGGGCCTCCCTACCCAGGGGCTTAACAGCACCTGTGAGGCCCAGATGTTCACAGTTGACTCCCAGGTGGGTATGCAGGCATGTAAGAGTGTGCAACACCCTTAGATCCTCTAGTCTTGCCACATGGTGCATTCTGCTTAGAGTGGAGCCAGGTATCAGACACTGGGGCTGCTTCTGTATGTCTGATATGCAGGGCTGGGGGCATGGGGAAGAGGGGTTGGACCCCTGTGAACTCTAATCCCATGACCTTGGACCATTCCCCCAGATGTCCTATACAGTGCCCATAATGGCTTTCGCCTTTGTCTGTCACCCTGAGGTGTTGCCTATCTACACGGAGCTCTGCCGGTGAGTGGGCAGGCAAGTGGGCATGCGTGAAGGGCTAGCGGGTGGGGTGGTAGTCATAATGCCCGACAATCCCCACAGCAGCCCTGAGACTGTAGCTTGATGGTGGCTATCTTGTGCCAAGGGAGGGATTTGGGGTGGCCAGGAGGCCTCGGGGACTCAGGTCAGTGACTGTTTACTGTTGGGGCTTAAGTATTCTATTTGAACATCCAGCACAAGTGTGAATGGGCAGAGCTGGGAGTCAGCACTCGGATGATCAGATGGAGGGAGTGGTATGCATGGATGGGCATGGGGAGCGGGGGTGGTCAGATGGATGGTGAGATATGGATAGAAAGTGGAGGAGGCAGGAATGATATGATGGAGGGATGTATGGATGATCAGGCAGGGACAACATGTATGGTCAGGTGAAGGGAGAGGCAGAGATTGCTCATATGGGGTGAGATATGGGTGGACAGAGGGGAGGCTTGACTAGTCACACAGTAGAAGCAGAGGCAGGCATCCCAGCATGTACTGGCTGAATGCCAGTCTGGGAGCAGGGGACTCTGGAAAATAGGGGCTGGCTTTGAGGGGCCTGGGCCAAGTCCAGGGATCTGGGCGTGATAGCTCTGTGACCTCTACACTTCAGGCCCTCCCAGCGCAGGATGCAAGCCGTGGCCAACATATCCATTGGGGCCATGTTCTGCATGTATGGGCTCACAGCGACCTTTGGATACCTCACCTTCTACAGTGAGTGGCGCTGGGACTGGGGCTGGGGGGATGGGGAGGACTGGTGCTGGAGCCTCTGAGCTCTTTTCCCCCATGATCTTAGACCTATCAGTTTCCAAAGGGAAGGTGCGCATTGTGCGCACCATGTTTATATGTATGGGTTTCTGGGGCATGAGTCCTGGTGCTCCTGCCACATCCTGCATCCCGTGTCCCCTGTCCTATGGCCCAGGCAGCGTGGAGGCAGAGATGCTGCACATGTACAGCCAGAAGGACCTGCTCATCCTCTGTGTGCGCCTGGCCGTGCTGCTTGCGGTGACCCTTACAGTGCCAGTTGTGCTGTTCCCTGTGCGTGGGGACAAGGGTGGGCCCACAGAATGGAGGGACACGGATGGATGGGTGGAGAGCATAGGCATGGTATTCAGATGAAGTGTGGGGATGGAGTGGATGGATGGATGGAGGAGGCAAGGATGGACAGACAGGGAAGTAAAAGTTGTCAGATGGACAGAGAAGGCAAATGTAGATGGTCACACAGAAGGGGAGATGTAGATGGCAGGACAGAGGGTCAGGGGATGGGGTAGTGAGTTGTAGAGAGGAGGCACAGATGGATGGCTAGACCGAAGAGAGAAGTAGGACTGATCAGTCAGAAGGTAGAAGCATAGATAGATGGTCAGGCAGAATGAAGAAATGGGAATGGACAGGAAAAGAGTGGGGGCTGGAATGGTAAGCTGAAGGAAGGACAGAGCTCTCAGATGCTTAGACAGAGGAGGGAGGTAGAGGTAGTCAGATGGAGAGAGGCAGGGTCTCCAAAGGAGACCTGGTGGAAGGACAGGTGGCTGGTCAGGGAGAGGGAGAGATGGTCAGATAGAGGAGGAGGCAAGAATTCAGACAGTGGGTAGAGGCACAGATGGATGTTCGGACAGAAGGAAGAGACATGGATTGTCAGAGGACAGAGGCAGGAAGCTCATTCAGGAGGTGGAAGTATAGATGGATGGTCAGGCAGTGTGGAGCCATAGATGGTCAGAGGGAGGAGAAATCAGGGATCTCAGAGGATAGAGGTAAAGACAGACGATCACATGGAAGTGGGGGCAGCACTTCCTGACTTCTGTCCCACCCTCCTCTGGCCACAGATCCGCCGGGCTCTGCAGCAGCTGCTTTTCCCAAGCAAGGCCTTCAGCTGGCCACGGCATGTGGCCATAGCCCTGATCCTGCTTATCTTGGTCAACGTCCTGGTCATCTGTGTGCCGACCATCCGGGATATCTTTGGGATTATCGGTCAGTATCCCTAACTTGAGTCCCATACCTCACCTAATATGGGCCTTGTCCCAACCTTAGGTTGACTCCTGTCCCTCCTTCTTGTCCTCCAGGGTCCACCTCAGCCCCCAGCCTCATCTTCATCCTTCCCAGCGTCTTCTACCTCTGCATTGTACCCTCTGAGGTGGAACCTCTCTTCTCCTGGCCCAAGATCCAGGTGAGCATTCTAGGGGAGAGCTGGGCAAAGAGGGAACACTCCAAGGAGGGAGCGTTTGCTCCAGGATGACTGCAGATGAAGGAACATTCTCAGGAGTGGGCTGGGGGAAGAGGGAGCATCTGGAAGAATGCTCTGGAAGAAGGAAGGGGCAGAGCAGACAGCACCAGCAGGGCCTGGGAAGACAGAAGGGGCACTCAAGAAGGTTCTGGCATAGAGGGAGCATTCTCCAGACAGATGGAAGGAGCCCTATTGGAAGGAGATCTGGGAGCACGTTCAAGGAAGATGGAGGAGAGCACTTCCTGATGGGTCTGGGAAGATGGAAGGAGGATTTACAGGAAGGGGCTGGCTGTAAGGAAGAAGAGGGCAGGCAAAGCAGGGTCAGGAATGGATGGGGCACTCTCTGGAGGAGGTGGAGGATTTGAGGGACATTCTCAGGAGGTACTTGGGTGGGGGTTCCCACCAGTCCCATTTTCTCTCCCTCTTGTCCACAGGCCCTGTGTTTTGGAGTCCTGGGGGTCCTCTTCATGGCAGTCAGTCTAGGCTTTATGTTTGTCAACTGGGCCACAGGCCAGAGCCGCGTGTCTGGGCACTGACCATACCCTACCTGACCCTGGTCTCTGTGCCATGCACATGTGTGCATGGAGGGGGTCGGAGCTGCTCTCTAGGGTCCCTCCTGCCTGGTGTGTGGAGGTGGCTGGTTTCCATTAACATGGCTGTCAGAGGTGGAGGACAGCAGAGGCTGCAGAGTGGTCTACTTCCCTCCTCCCTAGGGTTGCTGAGCTTGGATTACAGCCCTAATCCCAACCCCAACCCCACAGGAGGAGGAGGAGGAGGAGGAGGAGGAAGAGGCCAGGTCCTAGGGGAGCCCTTGCCCAGCCCAGTTCTCTCTGCCTCCTCCTGGCTAAAGCTGTTGTCAGGATTACCCCTGAGCTAAAGGGGAAGAATAAAGATGTTGAATTACTACTCTGGTCTCAGCCTTCTGATCTTTTTCTAAGACTTAGGGGAGCCTGTTGAAATCCAGGCTAGGGTAAAGTGAGGCCTGAGGGTGGGACTGTGCCTGCTGTCATGTGTTTCCCTAGTTCACTCCCTCAGTAACTTGCTATTCAGTTTGTCATTTCACTCACTCACTCACTCACTCACTTGGTGAACATCTATCGAGAGCCTTTTGGGTGCCAGGCACTGCTCTGGATGCTGGGATATGGCAGTGAATCAATCAAGCAGACAATCATGCCCTGGAGTTGATGTTCTAGCACAAGAGTGGGCAAACTCTGCCCTGCAGGCTAAATTTGGCCTGCCGCCTACTTTGGTATGAGCTTTGAACTGAGACTAGCCTTTACATTTCTAAACGATTGAAGGAAACAAAAGAATAATATTTTGTGATATGAAATTCAAATTTCTGTGTCTATAAATCAAGTTTTGTTGGGATGCAGTCATGCTTGTTCGTTTATTGTTCATGGCTTTTTCGTGCAGAGCTGAGAATTTGCAACAGACCATAAGGCCTGCAAAGCCTAAGCCGTCTACCCTCTGGCTCTTTTCAGAAAAAGTTAGCTGACCCCTGGCCTAGAAGAAGAGAGGAAAAGAGAGAAATCATTTCTGATAAAGATGGGTGCTGTGAAGAAAATGAGTGATGTCAGAGTGGTGTGGTGAGGTGGTGGGTGAGGAGGCAGGTAGGGAGGCCTCAATGAGGAGGGGATGATGAGCTGGATCTTAGGTTGACTGGAAGGAGCAAGCCCCATGGTAATCTTGGCAAAGAGTGTTCAGGCAGAGGGAGCAGCAAGTGCAAAGGCCCTGAAGTAGGAATGAGCATGGCTGGTCCAAGCAAGGGTAAGGAGCAGTAAAATATGTGAATGCTTAATTCACCACAGTCTTGCCAATGGCCTGAGTACTGAAATGTGAATTTTTTGCCAACCTAAGTGGTGAAAATGGTATAGCTGTGTGCTTATTTATGAAAGAAATTTTCAGGCTGGGTGTGGTGGCCCACACCTGTAATCCCAGCATTTGGTAGGCCAAGGCCAGAGGACTGCTTGAGCCCAAGAGTTTGAGACCAGTCTGGGAAACATAGTGAGACCTTGTCTCTAAAAAAAATTAAAAAATTAGCCAGGCATGGTGGCACATGCCTGTAGTCCCAGCTATTTGGGAAGCTGAGGTGGAAGGATCACCTGAACCCAGGAATTCAAGGTTGCAGTGAGCTGTGATTGTGCCACTGCACTCCATCCTGGGTGACAGAGTGGGACCCTGATTCAAAAAAATAAGTTTTCAAATGCTTAAGAGACAATTATCTTTCCAGATCATTTTTATGCATACATGTCACTATAGGTATATAATCTTTTTCTCCCCTCTCCCTATTTACAAATAGGGCAGTTGACGCCTCTCACTGTTCTTTTTCCCTTATTGCCACTAAAACTCAACAAGTTTGCCTGTTAATAGTAATGGTAGCCTGACATTCCAGTGCCTGACCTTAAAAATACAAATCTTTATATTTAACAAAAAGCACCACAAAAAGAGATGAAGGTGATGCCCCTGTTCCTGGTATCAACAGAGGATGAGATCATTGTTTCATAAAGCTTGATCAAAGAGCCTGTTTTGATGTGATACTGAAGTGCGCACTTTGACAAGAATGTCAGTACTACTTTCCAGGGGAGCATGGAGAGCTGTATGAATTGTCATAACTTGTTCTATTCTCTGTTAAAGCAAATCTGTCTTGGGGGCCTCTGAACGTTTTAGGAACTGAAGCCATGTGAAAAAGAAAAAAAAATTGAACTCCACTTAGAATGTTATCCTAGGGCCTTACTGGTACTTTGAGTGTATATTTGAGGATAGATGGTACATTTTGCATTAAAAACTACATCTTTTAAAAAAAGTTGTTTTTGGAGATATGATTCACATACCATAAAATCTACCACTTAAAAGTGGTGGGAAACTGCCAGAGGAGGGGGGATGAAATCGGCAGTTGAGGGAAACTGCCGGGGGAGGGAGGGGCACACCTCATCAACAAGGGTGCCTGCATAATGAACATTTGTATACCTAACCCTGAATTGTACTCCACATCTTTAAAATAAAAAATTAAAAAAGCATACAATTCCATGTTTTCTGTATATAATGTTGTGCAGCCCTCACCCCTATCTAATTCTAGAACATTTTCATCTCCCCATAAAGAAACCTCATACCCATTAGCAGTAACCCCCCCTCCTCCCAGCCTCTGGCAACCACTAATCTACTTTCTGTGCCTATGGATTTGCCCCTTTTGGACATTCATGTAAGTGGAATCATACACTGTGGCCTTTTGTGTCTGGCTTCTTTCATTTAGCATAATGTTTTCAAGGTTTATCCATATCATAGCATGTATCAGTACTTTTTTGTCTTCCCATCCATGAAAATAAATGGACCCTTTCATTGATTTAGGTCTTTAATTTTCTTTAGCAATGTTTTGTAGTTTTCAGTGCACAAGTCTTGCATTTTGTTGGAATGCAAGTCCCATTTAGGGGATTGTTTTAGTCCTTTCTGTGCTGATATAACAGAATACTTCAGACTGGATAACCTACAAAGACCATAAATTTGTTTTCTCACAGTTCTTGAGGCTGGAAAGTCCAAGCCCAAGGCACCAGCATCTGGCAAAGCCTTCTTGCTGTGTCCTTATATGGCAGACGGTAGACGTGCATGAGAGAACCAACTCCCTCCATCAAGCCCCTTTATCTTATTCATGAGGGAGGAGCCCTCATGACCTAGTTATCTCTTAAAGACCCTACCTCTTAATACTTTCACATTGAGAGCACCTGTATTTTGGAGGCGCTACATTCAAACCATAACAAGGGTTAAAAATGACATCTTAATTTCTAGCAATCTAATTCACATTAGTATATCAACTTAATTTCAACACTATACAAAAACTTGGCTCCTATATAGCTTTGAGCACCCCCTTTATGTTGTTATTGTCATAAATTACATCTTTATATATTGTGTGCCCATGAATCTATCAATGTAGATTATAGATTTATATTTTTTTCAAGAGATGGAGTCTTGCTCTACTGTCCAGGCTGGAGTGCAGTGGTGTGATCATAACTCACAGCAGCCTTGAACTCCTGGGCTCAAGTGACCCTCCCAACTTAGATATATTTATTTATTTGTTTGTTTGTTTGTTTATTTTCTAACTTAGATTTATAATGATTGTTTTATGTTGTTGTGTTTTTAGGTCAGATAGCAAAAAAGGTAAGTTACAAAGAAAATACATTAATACTGACTTTTATATTTACCTATGTAGTTAACTTTAACAGTGTTTTTTATTTCTTTATGTGGATTTGAGTTACTCTTTGATGCCTTTTCACTTCATCCTGAAATACTGCCTTTCTTGTAGGGCGGATCTGCTAGCAATGAACTCTCTCAGTTTTTGTGTATCTGGGAACGTCTTAATTTCCCCTTCATTTTTGAAGACTAATTTTGCCAGATAGACAAAGAATGTCAAAAGAAGTACACATATTTTTTCTTTTTTTTGGCATCCGAACAGGGACAAAAGTATACACATTTTAAGAAAGGAATAAACTAGCTGGGCTCGGTGGCTCAGCCTGTAATCCCACGCCTTTGGGAGGCTGAGGTGAGTGAATTGCCTAAGCCCGCGGGTTCGAGGCCCGCCTGGGCAGCGAGACCCGCCTGGGCGGCGAGACCCGCCTGGGCAGCTGGGCGTGGTAGCGCATGCCTGTAATTCCGGCTACTTGGAAGGCTGAGGCGGAAGGATCGCCGGAGCCCAGCAGGCAAGGCTGCGGTGACTGGGAGCGGCCACTGCCCTCCAGTCTGGGTGACAGAGTGAGACTCCAACTCAAAAAAAAGAAAAAGAAAAAGAAAGAAATAAACTATATTAAAATTGTAATACTCAATACATACTGATAACAAAAGATGAATACAAGTCATGCTTGACTTCCGCAGTTACGAGAGGTGCCCAAAGTAGTTACCATCAGTGTCCAGACACTTCTGATTACAGCGAACTGCTTGAGCAACATTGACCAAAATGCCCATTTATGTCGCTGTGCATACCATTTCAGTTTCTTCCCAAAGTACCGCCAGTGCAGCCGGTTTTCTATGGCACACCACATCCTCTAAGGTCTCCCATAGGTAGAAGTCAAGGGGTGTTAAGTCAGGAGAACATGGGGGAAATTCAACCACACTGTTCCATTCAATTTAAACTGTGCTTCATCAGACCAAACCGCTTTCCCCACAAACTCGTCATCCTCTCATACCATGTTTTGTAACCACTCACAATACTGCACCCTTCGATCAGGGTTGTCTTCATTTAGTGCATGTAATAATCTTGGGATGAAAACTTTCATTTTGCTGTTTTAAGAATGCATTGTATGCTTGTTCTGCTAACTCCTGTCTCACGTGCACATTGTTTGGTAGGCTTTTGTGACGAGCCTGTAAACTGTTCCAACACTATAGCAGAAGAAGCAGGACTTGATGATGTGTGAGGCCTCCCAGATCTTCCCTTGTGCACATCACACACAGTGCCATGTGTCTCAAATTTACCTTGACTGTGTGCAATTGCCAGGCGTGTTGGAGGTTCTGTTGCATACTCATGCCCCCATTGTCATTGCACTTCCACAATGTTCTCGAATTTCAAATACCACTTCAAAATGGTCTTGTGCTCCTCAAACGCCAACCATGCTTCTGCTATTTTCTTTGACTGTACTGCCTGTGATATGGTGACACTAGCATTCATTTGATTAACGTCATCTTTTGAGCAAATGTCATACTACACATTGCTACTGCAATTCAACTTTGAAAAGTAATGCATAGATAACATCACTTAAAATGTGTATGCTTATTTTTGGCACCCCCAGTAGAATTCTTGGTTGACAATTTTTTCTTCTTTTCATACTTTATGTCGTTCCCCTGTTTTCTGGCCTCTATCGTGGATTGGCCTCTATTGAGGATTTTTTGTATATAATGAGTTGCTTTTCCTGCTTTCAAGGTTCTCTTTGTCTTTTGACAGTACAATTATGATGTGTCTCAATGTGGATCTCTTTGAGTTTATCCTACTTGGAGTTTGTTGAGATTCTTGGATGTGTATAATAGTTTTTCTAAATAGAATTTAGCAAGTTTTTGCCCATTATTTCTTCAAACTTTCTTTCTGTTCCTTTCTCTCCTTTTGGAACCCTCGTTATCATTATGTCAGTATGCTTGGTGGCATCTCACAGCTCTCTTAGCCTCTGTTTGTTTTTCTTTTTTTTTCTTTCTACTACATGGACTGGATACTTTCAATTGACCTGTCTTCAAGTTTACTCATTTCTTTCTGCCTGCTCATCTCTGCTATTGAGCCTCTCTAGTGAATTTTTCATTTCAGTTATTATACTTTTCAATTCCAAATTTTCTATTTGGTTCATTCTTATAATTTCTATATTGATTTTTTTTTTTTGGTGAGATATTCTTCTAATACTTTCTTTAGACATGGTTTCCTTTAGCTTTTTGGACATATTTTAAATAGCTGATTTAAGATCTTTTTATAGTAAGTTTAACATTTGAGATCTCTCAGGGAACAGTTCCTATAGATAGCATTTTTTTCTTCCTGTGACTAGGTCATTCTTTCTTATCTCTTTGCATGTCTCTTTTTTTTAAATATTGAAAATGGGACATTTCAAATAATATAATGTGATAACTCTGGAAATCAGATTCTGTCCCCTCCCTAGGATTTCTTGTTATTTATTTATTTTTTTGAATTGGAGTCTCACTTCGTTGCACAGGTTGGAGTACAGTGGCACGCTCACGGTCACCCCAGCATTGACCTGCTGGGCTCCAATAATCCTTCCCTCTCAGCTTTCCAAGTAGCCGGAACTGCAGGTGTGCGCTACCATGCACGGCTAATTTTTAAAAAAATTTATTGTAGAGATGAGGTCTCACCAAGTTGCCCAGGCTGATCTCGAACCCTCAGGCTCAGGCAATCTACTCGCCTCGGCCTCCCGAAGTGCTGAGATTACAGGCTGAGCCACCGAGCCTGGCCTTTTGTTATTTTAAAACAAGTTTGTTTAGTTGTTTTTTTTTATTCCTGAATTAATTCTATAGTCTGTATTCTTTGTTCTTTGTGGCCAGTGAAGTCTTGCTTGGTTAGTTTAGAGATCAGCTAATGGTCAGACAGAGATTTCCTTAAATGCCAGGAGCCAGTAACTCTCCCTGTCTTTGCCAAGGGGCTCTGTGTGTATGTTCGGACATGCCTTCAACACTCAGCCAGGCAGTTTACAAATTTGTCTTATTTTTCACTTCCTACTTGCTTAAAAGCCTCGAGGTCGGTCAGAGGTGAGAGCTTAAGGCTTTCTCAGATCTTTCATGGGCATGTGTGTAGCTGAACACAGTCCTGGACATGTGTGTGGCCTTCTAGATTCCCAGGCATATGTTGAAGTTATTCAAGCCCCTATGGAGGTCTCATTTTTGGCTTTTCATTTTAAGCTTGCTGTTTGATCTACTGTTTGCCCCAACTGCTATCTACTACCTCAGGTTTTAGTGTTAGTTTGAATGAGGTCAAACGAAGAAAAGTCTTTCAAGTGGGTTCTTCCAGGGAACCACCAGACAAGTCAAAACAAGCAGCCACAATTGTTTTTGAATAAGGTCCATTCTGTTTTCTCTGGTACTGGCACCTGTACTGGGAGTGCAGACCGTTATCTTCAAGGCTACCACTGAGCTGGTAAGAGATGGGGCCAGGGTAACTTAAAACACCACAAAGTTTACTGTTCTTACTGAGATTCAGCTGGTTTTTCTTGATTAAACATTCCTCTCATTGCTACACACTTTTTGTTAGTTTCCAAAGTTCTGAAAAAAATGGATCCTGACAGTTTTTGTCAGTTGTTTTCATTGCTTTTATGGAGGCACAGACTTTTGGAGTTCCTTATTCCACCATTTACATTGTGTTAGTGTGTTAAACTTTTTAACCTGACTGACATTAATAAGTAAATTAATAACTTTAGCCTTCATTTTCACACCTTTTTTTTTACTTTACTTTCAAATTTTTTTTCTATATTTTAGAGATGTGAGGTACGATTCAGAGTTATGTATACAAATGTTCATTTATACAGGTACCCTTGTTGATGAGGTATGCTCCTCCCTCCTCTGGCAGTTTCCCTCAACTGCCAATCCCAACCCCCTCCCCTGGCAATTTTCCATTGCCGTCAATCCCTTTCTTATAGTATTATGATAACTGTTCAACCTTTTATTACTTTAATGCTCTGCTTCTCTTTCAGTTTTTATGTTATTGTGGCCTAGTATTTTAGCACCACCTCAAATTTATGATCCCCAAATGCCTCAAATCAGTATTTTTCTAAATGATGTCATCAATGAACAATTAATTGTAATTAAACCGTGTTAGAGCAGCATACGTTTTAGTAAATTATTCTTTAATAAAAAGAAAAGTCATAGATCTGCATGAACTCACCTAAGGAGCATTGGTGCTTTTTTCCAAAGCTGGAAAATTGTCAACCTTTGAACATCGTTCTTTCTAAATCTTTCTATTCTCTCCTTCTAGAATTTGTGTTCAACATATGTGAGCTCTTCTCATTCTATCCTCCTCATCCTTTTATTTTCCTCTCTTTGTCTCTTATTACTATGAGTGTTTTCCTCAGATCTATATATCTTCCATAAATTATCCTTTTATAGCCGGGCACAGTGGCTCACCCTGTAATCCCAGCACTTTGGGAGGTTGAGGTGGGAGGATCACTTGAGCCTAGGGCTTCAGATCTATCTATCTATCTATCTATCTTTCTTTCTTCTATATCAAGAGACAGGATCTCACTATGTTGCCCAGGCTATAGTGCAATGGTGTGATCATACTTCACTGCAGCCTTAAACTCCTGAGCTCAAGCGATCCTGCCACCTCAGCCTCCTGAGTAGCTAGGACTACAGGCATGCACCACCACGCCAGGCTAGTTTTGTATTTTTTATTTTTGTAGAGACAAAGTCTTGCTATGTTGTCCAGGCTGGTCTCAAACTCCTGGCCTCAAGCAATCTTTGTGAGTTGGCCTCCTAAAGTGCAAATCTATATTTTAGTTCACTCATTCTTTCTTCATTTGTGTCTAATCTGCTGTTTAAGTTTATTAATAATTCAAATCACTTATTTTCACTTCTAGAAGTTGTATTTGGTTCTTTTTCAAGTATTCAAATTAGCCTGTTGTTTCTCATCTTCTCCTGATCTTTCACTGAGAATTGTATTTTTTCCCTTTTCATTTTGAAGTAATATAGATTTGTGGGAAATTGCAAAGATAGTCCAGAGATGTCCTGTGTACCCGTCACCTAGTTTCCTCCAGTGGATACATATTACATTACTATTGTATGATATCTAAATCAGGAAATTGACATTGGTACAATGTGTATAGCCCTATGCCTTTTATCATGCATGTAGATTCCTGTAACCAACATCACAGTCAAGATACAGAACATTTCCACGAACACGATGGTACCCCTCGTGCTACTCCTTTTTAGTGACACCCACTCTCCATCCACCCACCATCCCTAATCCCTGGCAACCATTAAACTTCTGCATTTCTATAATTTTGCCTTTTCTAGAGTGCTATGTAAATGGAATCATACAGCATGTAACATTTTGAGGACTTATTCCACTCAGCATACTTCCCTGGAGTTTCATCCAAGTTTGTGTAATCAATAGTTTGTTCCTTTTCACTGCTGAGTAGTATTCCACGATATGAATGTACCACAATTTGTTTACCCATTCACTCATTGTAGGACATTTTGGTTATTTCCAGCTTTTGGCTATTACAAGTAAAGCTGCTATGAAAAAAACAGGTTTTTGTGTACAGGTTTTTGTGTGGACATAAATTGCAACTTTTCTGGAGTAAATGCCCAGAAGTACAATCATTGGGATGTATGCTTAGTTTTATGAGAAACTGTCAAACTATTTTGTAAGATTTTACCTTCCCAGCAGCATTTTATAAGATATCCAGTATCTCCGCATCCTTGCCAGCATTGGGTGTGTCTTTTATTTTAGCTGTTTTAATAAGTGTGTAGTGATATCTCATTGCGGTTTTAGCATGCATCCAGCAACTTGTATCTGTAAATCCTTCCTTCCCTCTGTAAGTCTCTTGCCAGTCTATAAATTGGAGCCATCTCTGAAATGTGAACATCAAGGAAGACAGTGCCCTGTCTCCCTGTCTCTAGAGGAGTTTAGCCTAGGTGTCTTGCTCCCAGCTGTAAGTACCTGCTTGTCATAGAGATATGAGCTTTATTTTTTCCTTCAGATAAGGGCAATTAACTAGCACAAATGGCCACTCCAATTACCAGGTGAACTTAGGACTTGCCTGGGAGTATTTAGTTTTCACCCTTGGCTGCTGCTGTACAGCCAGGCCAATGAGCTGCATACATGGAATTTCTGGTTCCTTCTATCATTTTTGGATTGTATGAAACACTACACCTCAAAGCGTGGGATCTGGCTTCCCAGACAGCTGCCCAAGGGGCAGATAATGCAATCTAGGAGTGTGGGGGAGCTCATGCCTGTGGGGTAAATTTTGAACAATAAGAAAAGGAACTGGGAGTAAGAGCCAGGTACATAAATTTCCTCTTCTTCCTCCTTCGCCGGCACTGTTCCAAACATGGTTTCTCAGTATACTCTGCCTAGAGATGGCCTGTGTGGCTCAAAGCCTGCCTCCTTGGGAGCCTGGGCTAAACCAATGGGCATTCAAGCACCTGAAGACAGTGCTAAGTGTTGTGGAGGACCCAGGTCTGGGCAGAGTAAAATTGTCCCAGTAAGGAAATGGAAAACCTGAGGATTTGAGATAGAGGGAAGGACTAGAAGGACCAGTAGTAGAATAATTTAGGGGCAATTTTTTTGAGAAAAAGGCAGTTCTGGTGATTTTTGCAATGAACTACGCAACACTGTAAAATAGATACTTCCCTTCCCTCTATCAGTCTTCTCTATGAAGTTTTCCATAAATTATGCTTTCATAGCTGGGTGCAGTGGCTCACACCTGTAATCCCAGCACTTTGGGAGGCCAAGGTGGGAGGATCACTTGAGCCTAGGAGTTCAAGACCAGGGTAACGTAGTGAGACCTTGTCTTAAAAAACATTTAAAAAATAAACAAACCAACAACTTAGCCGGGCATGGTGCCGTGCACCTATATTCACAACTACTTGGGAGGCTGAGACAGGAGGATCACTTGAGGCCGGGAGGTCGAGGCTGCAGTAAGCTGGGATCACACCACTGCACTGCAGTCTGGGTGACAGAGTGAGACACTTCCCCCTCATTGCCAAAAGATTCTTTTATAACTATTGTTTTGTGAAGTGAATTTTCTTTTGGAGAATAGGACAAACTGAATTCTGCATCAAAAATCAGGGGAATTTGCACCCAGTTAGGTTACAAAATATTATAGACATTAATGATAGGTTTTCTACATAACAACAATAACCATTAAAAAAACTAAATGGAGAAAATTTACATTTGTATACTGACAAAAATGCACAAAGTATCTAAAAACACGATTAGAGCAAGGTCCCATTCAATATTCCATTGAACTGAGAAAAATATTTTCAAGGATAAATTCCTTTTTTTTTTTTTTTTAAGAAACGGAATCTCACTCTGTGGCCCAGGCTGGAGTGCAGTGGCATGATCAATAACTGTCCCTCTTCTGCTCCCTGCAACCTCAAACTCTTAGGCTGAAGTAATCCTCCTTTCTCAGCCCCCAGAGTAGCTGGAACTACAGTTGCATGCCACCACACCTGGCTCATTATTTTTATTTTTTTTTTGTAGAGACGGGGGTTCATTTTGTTGCCCAGACTGGTCTCAAACTCCTGGCCTCAAGTGATCCTCCTACCTCAGCCTCCCAAGGTGCTGGGATTACAGGTGTGAGCCACCACACCCAACCAAGGATAAATTCTTAACAATACAGGAAAAGAAGAAAACATGCTAGTGGCCCACCAGAAATACCGAGACCCTCCTGGAAGATTACATTTGTGTCATATAGAACTATACTGGGGTACAATAGAGTATGTTTCCTCCGAGCCACAGGTAGAGCCCTGTCCACGCTGATCCGGGCGGCACCCACCTCTCCCTGCAGTGCCAGGCAGGGTCTGCCCACAGTTCTGGGGAACCTCTCTCCCTGATCCCTCACAACTTCCTTCCTGGCATCCTCTCCCTCTGGTGACTGTGTCAGCCCACACTTGGCCCTGGGTCTGCCTTGCTTCTCTGCCTGCCCTTCTTCTTCCCACTCTGCATATCTCTGCCCTCCCTTGTCCCGCTACCACCAGGCCTCTCCCTCCCTACCTCTTCTCTGGGGGCTCCTCGTCTTGGAAAAATGACCCCACAATCTCCATCCTGCAATCTGAGACAGAACCCGGAGCTCGTTCAGTTCTCCTTTCTCTGCCACTCCACGTGTCCTCCTTAATGTTTCTCACGTCAGTGAGTTCCAAACCCAGACCCTCCTGCACAGCCAGCTGCAGGGCTTCTGACAAGATGTCTAACATCTGTCTGGAAGTCCATCTCTCTTCTATGATATAGGTATAATGATGACAGTGCCACCTTCCAAGGCTGAGTAGGAGCTGAGAAGCCGAGGTGATGGGCTGTGAACAGTCGAAAGAGCTTCAATCCTGCCTCCGGTGTTTCAAGTCCATTGGTGGCCTTAATGTCTCTCAGAATAAACATGGTTTGTTCCAAGACAGACGCCTCTCATTCCTTCCCTGGCTCTGACTGTCCTGTCTCTACACTCTGCAATAGTACATCTGGGAAAGGACAGTTCCATCCCCAAATCTTCATCCCCACCACAGCCCCAAGCCTTTGGTTGCAAGACCCTGGAGGTGCTGCCTCATGCCTTTGTCCAGTGGACTTTTCTGTGTTGCTCCCCTGCATCAAGACCAAGTGGATTCTTCTATTCCTGTCCACCACATGGCCTACAGTGGAAACTCCTTCCTGATTCTCCCATGTTCCACAGTTGATGGTTTCATCTTTGTCTCCTCCCACTCACTCCCAAATGGTCTGTCCCAGACCCTGAACCGGAAGATCGTTCAGAGAGCAAAGGCCAAGATGCCCAACCCTGGGCTGAAGAATCCTGTGCTCTAGGACTGGGGTGTACAGTGTCTGTCAAAATAAAAACTGGAAGCTGGGCGTAGTGGCTCACCCCTGTAATCCCAGTGCTTTGGGATTGCTTGAGACCAGGAGTTCAAGACTAGCTTGGGCAACATAGCAAGATGCTGTCTCTAAAAAAAAAAAACTTAAAAATTAGCCAGGCGTGATGGTGTATGCCTGTAGTCTCAGCTACTTGAGAGGCTGAGGCAGGAGGATTGCTTGAGCCCAGGCGTTTGAAGTTACTATGAGCTGTGATCACCACTGCACTCCAGCCTGGGTGACAGAGCACAACCCTGTCTCTATAACACACACACACACACGAAACATTTTCCACTTAGAGGAACACCTTTACATGGTCAGAAATATTTGTCTGCTGAGTTCCCTGATGTCTCTCCAGCACCTAGAATAACATTTGGCATGTAGGACGCATTCATCAGCTGCTTGCTGAATGAATGACTCCATTGAGCAATTCCACTTCTAAGAATCTATCCTAAATAAACACACACACACACACACACAAGGTTGTGTGCACAAGAATGAGAGGAGAAAACAACTAAGAAATGTTTATTAACTGTCAGTGACTGTTACAGGGTGTTTTTTTTTGAGTTGGAGTCTCACTCTGTTGCCAAGACTGGAGTGCAGTGGCCCCTCCCGGCCACCGCAGCCTCGACCTGCGGGGCTCCGGCGATCCTTCTGCCTCAGCCTTCCAAGTAGCTGGAACTACAGGCACGCGCTACCCCGCCCGGCTGATTTTTTGATTTATTGTAGAGATGAGGTCTCGTTGCCCTGGCGGGTGTCGAACCTGCGGGCTCAGGCAATCCACTCACTTCAGCCTCCCAAAGGCGCGGGATTACAGGCTGAGCCACCGAGCCCGGCTTGTTACAGGGTTAATGAGTGATGAAGGCTTGCAGCAAGGAGCACATGCCAAACAGGAAACAGAATGAGGGGGACTTGACCAGGACACATTAGTAGAAGGAAAAGCAGGTGGGAGATGCTCATAGTGGTACCGTGTGTGTGTGTGTGTGTGTGTGTGGTGTGTGTGTGTGTGTGTGTGTTTAAGTGCAGAGAAAAAGTCTGAAATTAAACACCCAGAACTGCCTTCTAGTGTCACATCTAGGGAGAGGGCAGGGAAGTGCTGTTCTATGCAGACAATACCTGACAATATTTGTTTTCTGGGCTGGGTGTATGGATACACAAACAGACACACGCATTAGTTATGTCTGCTCATCAATGAAATGCTAACATCTAGCAGAATGCTTGGCACATACTAAGAACAATGCTTAACTTTTCACTGTTGTGAACTCTTTCTTTCATTTGCTATACACCAGATGACCAGGAATTCACAGCCATGCCCGTGATCATGAAAGGTCACCAGGTTCTTCTTCTCATCACGGACACCTGTCAAGTCCCTCTGGTTGAGGCAAGGAGAGAGAATGAAAATAAGTAGCAGTGAGTTCCCAATGACTGGCAATTCAACCCCCAACTCCTCATGATCTGCAGACCCTACACACCCCGATTCTGCCCTATGCTCAGGACCTGTCTGCACCTCCCACAGTTCCTCAAAGCAAACTTTCTGCTCTTGCCACAGCGACTCCCTCACCTGGCTTATGAATTCCTAGGCTAGAGGAAGGTGTGGCCTGCACATCAGGGTTTATCTGGGTTTTGGAAGCCCGCAGCATCCTGGGTAGGGAAGATCTCTGGCTATACAGGGCAGGGATTAGGAAGAGCTTGGGGAATCACATCATTTTAGCCTCAATGCTGCACCCCAGGAAATTATGAGAAGAGAATGATTTGGGAAACAAGCGGCAAGATGGGATACCAGTACCATAACAGAACAGCACATCTGCAAGGGTGTGGAAGATGGCAGAAGGATGGGTCACTTACAGAGTCAGTCATCTTCCTCAGGGTCACTGATCTCTTCATATACCACTAAATTCCTTCTTTCCCGCAACCTGTGGGTCCAGACATGTTTCCCCCATTTCTTGGGTTCTATGGTGGAGAAGAGTTGGGAAATGATGGTTGGGTGGGTTAGGTCCTGTTTAGTCAGATAAGGAGATGCCTCCTCCCTCCCATGTGCCAACAGGCCTTCTACATCCTGTTTTTCACATGTCTGGCTCAGAGAGGCTGAGATGTTAGACCCACACCAATACAGACCAAACGCTGCTAAAAGTGTTAGCTTCTGACTCTTTCCATTGTCAGGTTTACATTCCCAACCTCTTCACTTACCAGAACATTCACTCATACCTTCTTTCATTCAGTATGTGTGTGTGTGTGTGTGTGTGTGTGTGTGTGTGTGTAAATTTTAGATTTGAGGGGTGCACGTGCAGGTTTGTTGCATGAATATTGTGGGATGATGAAGTTTGGGCTTCTGTTGAGCCCATCACACAAATGGTGAGTGTGGTACCTAATAGGCACTTTTTTAGCCCTTGCTCCTCCCTTTTAGGAGTCCCTGGTGTCTGTTGTAACCATCTTTTTTTTTTTTTGAGTTAGGGCCTCACTCTGTTGCCTAGGCTGGAGCATGATCCCCGCTCACCATGGCCTCAACCTCCTGGGCTCAGGCGATCCTTACCCCTCAGCCACCATGCCCGGCTAATTTTTTGATTTTTTGTAGAGATGGAGTCTTACTCTGTTGCCCAGGCTGGTCTTGAACTCCTGGGCTCAAGCAATCCTCCCCCCTTGCGTTCTCATCTTTATGTCCATGTGTACCCAGTGTCTAGCTCCTACTTGTAAGTGAGAACATACAGTATTCGGTTTTGTTTCTGTGATAATTCACTTAGAACGATGGCCTCCAGCTGTGTCCATATTGCCACAAAAGACATGATTTCAATCTTTTTTATGGCTCGGTGTCTATTTTTTATTCTGTGGTATATATGTACCACATTTTCTTTATCCAGTTCACCACTGATGAGCACCTAGATTGGTTTTGTGTTTTTGCTACTGTGAATAGTTCTGCAATAAACATATGAGTGCAGTTGTCTTTTTGGTAGAATGATCTATGTTCCTAAGGTCTCATATACCCAGTAGTAGAATTTCAGCACGTATTTGTTAAGGGCATACAGACACACGTTGTTTTATTGTGCTTTGTAGATACTGCGGTTTTTACAAACTGAAGGTTTGTGGCAACCCTGCATCGAGCAAGTCTATTGGCACTGTTTTTCTAACAGCACGTGCTCACTTTGTGCCTCTGTGTTACATTTTGGAAATTCTCACAATATTTTCAACTTTTCCATTATGATTATATCTGTTATGGTGATCTGTGAACAGTGAGCTTTTATGTTACTACTGTATTGTTTTGGAGTGCCAGGAATTGTGCTCATAGAAGATGGCAAACTTAATTGATCAATATTGTGTGTGTTCTGACTGCTCCACTGATGGGCTGTTCCTATTCCCTGAGATACAGCAATATTAAAATCAGGCTAATTAATAATGCTACTATGGTCTCTAAGTGTTCAAGTGAAAGAAAGAGTCACACATCTCTCACTTTAAAATCAAAAGCTAGAAATGGTTAAGCTTAGTGAAGAAGGTCTGTCAAAAGCTAAGACAGGCTGAAATCTAGGCCTCTTGTGCCAAAAAGCCAAGTTGTGAATGCAAAGGAAGAGTTCTTGAAGGAAATTAAAAGTGCTACCCTAGAGAACACACAAATCATAAGAAAATAAAGCAGCCGTATTGCTGATTTGGAGAAAGTCTGAGGGGTCTGGATAGAAAATCAAGCCAGCCACAATTAGCCAAAACCTAATGCAGAGTATGGCTCTAACTCTTGTGAATTCTATGAAACCTGAAGGAGGTGATGGAAGCTGCAGAAGTTTGAGGCTAGGAGAGGTTGGTTCATGAGGTTTAAGGAAAGAAGCCATCTCTATGACATCAAAGTGCAAAGTGAAGCAGTAAGTGCTGATAGACAAGCTGCAGGAGTCATCCAGAAGATCTAGCTAAGATCACTGATGAAGGTGGCTACCCTAAACAGATTTTCAATGTAGATGAAATAGACATGTATTAGAAGAAGATGCCATCTAGAACTTTCATAGCTAGAGAAAAGTTAATGCCTCACTTCAAAGCTTCAAAGGACAGACCGACTCTCTTGTTAGGGGCTAATGCAGTTGGCAACTTTAAGTTGAAGCCAGTGCTCATTTATTGTTCTGGAAATCCTAGGACCCTTAAATATTATGCTAAATCTACTCTGCCTGTGCTCTATAAATGGAATGACAAATCCTGGATTTGCACATCTGTTTATGGCATGGTTTACTAAACATGTTAAGCTCACTGTCGAGACCTACTGCTCAGAAACAAAGATTCCTTTTAAAATATCAAATAAAATAAAACCAAATTTAAAAGATATATCATTGACAATGCGTTTGATCATCCAAGAGCTCTGATGGAGATGTACAAGGAGATTAATATTGTTTTCCTGCCTGCTAACACAACATCCATTCTGAAGTCTATGGATCAAAGAGTAATTTTGACTTTCAAGTTGTATTATTTAAGAAATACATCTAGCCGGGCTCGGTGGCTCAGCCTATAATCCCGCGCCTTTGGGAGGCTGAGGTGAGTGGATTGCCTGAGCCCGCAGGTTCGAGACCCGCCTGGGCAGCGAGACCTCATCTCTACAATAAATCAAAAAATCTAGCGGGCTCGTGGTTCAGCCTGTAATCCGCGCCTTTTGGGAGGCTGAGGTGAGTGAATTGCCTGAGCCCACAGGTTCGAGACCCGCCTGGGCAGCGAGACCTCATCTCTACAATAAATCAAAAAATCTAGCCGGGCTCGGTGGTTCAGCCTGTAATCCCGCGCCTTTGGGAGGCTGAGGTGAGTGGATTGCCTGAGCCCGCGGGTTCGAGACCCGCCTGGGCAGCGAGACCTCATCTCTACAATAAATCAAAAAAAATCAGCTGGGCGTGGTAGCGCATGCCTGTAATTCCGGCTACTCGGAAGGTGGAGGCGGAAGGATCGCCGGAGCCCAGCAGGCGAGGCTGCGGTGGCCGGAAGCGGCCACTGCACTCCAGTCTGGGCGACAGAGTGAGACTCCAACTCAAAAAAAAAAAAAAAAAAAAAAAAAAAAAAATCAGCCAAGCGTAGTAGCGCATGCCTGTAATTCTGGCTACTCAGAAGGCTGAGGCGAAGGATCGCCGGAGCCCTGCAGGTCGAGGCTTGCGGTGGCTGGAGTGGCCACTGCACCTCCAGTCTGGCAAGAGTGAGACTCCACTCAAAAAAAAAAAAAAAAAAAAAAGAAATACATCTTGTAAGGCTGTAGCTGTCATTGATAGTGATTCCTCTGATAGATCTGCACAAAGTAAACTGAAAATCTTCTGGAAAGGATTCACCATTCTAGATGCCATTAAAAACACTTGTGATTCATAAAAGGCCAAGATATCAACATTAACGGGTGTCTGAAAGAAGTTGATTCCAACCCTCATGGATGACTTTGAAGGGCTTAAGACTTCTGTGGAGGAAGGTGCAGATGTGATGGAAACAGCAAAAGAACAAAATTAGAAGTGAAGCCTGAAGAGATGAATGAATTGTTGCATCTCATGCTAACACTTCAACAGATGAGGAGTTGCTTCTTTTGGATGAGTGAAGAAAGTGGTTTTCTTTTTCTTGTTATTTTTAATTTTAGATTCAAGGGTACAAGTGCATGCTTGCTTCATGGGCATATTGAGTACTGGTAGGGGCTGAACTTCAGGTGACCCCATTCCCCAGATAGTGAACCTTGTACCCAATAGGTAACATCTGAACCCTAGTCCCTCTTCCCTGTCTCCCACCTTTCAGTGTCCCCAGTGTCTATTATTTCCATAGAAATTTCTTGAGATGGACTCTACATTAAGGGTTTCAAATACAAATTTAGCTAATAAAGCAGTGGCAGGGTTGAAGAGGACTCACTCCAATTTTGAAAGAAGTTCTGTGGGTAAGTACTCCAGAGAACTCTCTCATGAAAGCAAGAGTCAAGTGACGAACTTCATTGTTGTCTTATTTTAAGAAATTGCAGCCGGGCTCGGTGGCTTGGCCTGTAATCCCGCGTCTTGGGAGGCTGAGGTGAGTGGATTGCCAGAACCCGCGGGTTCGAGACCCGCCTGGACAACTTGGCGAGACCTCATCTCTACAAAAAATCAAAAATGAGCCGGGCATGGTAGCGCAGGTCTGTAGTTCCAGCTACTTGGAAGGCTGGGTGGAAGGATTGCCGGAGCCCAGCAGGTCGAGGCTGCGGTGGCCGGGAGCAACCACTGCATTCTAGTCTGGGTGACAGAGTGAGACTCCGACTCAAAAAAAAAGAAAGAAAAGGAATTGCCACAGTCACCCAAACCCCAACAACCTGATCAGTCAGCAGTCATCAATATCAAGGTAGGACTCTCCACTGGCAAAAGGACAATGACTCGCTGAAGGCTCAGACATTGTTAGCATTTTTTTAGCAATAAAACATTTTAAAATTAAGGTATGCATAATGTTTTTTCACACATAATGCTATTGCACACTTGACAGACTACAGTATGGTGTAAAAATAACTTTTATATACACTGGAAACAAAAAACTTCGTGTGACTTGCTTTATTGCAACATTAGCTTTATTATGGGGGCCTGGAACTGAACCTGCAATATCTCCAAGGTATACCTGTATTGGGTATCAGGCACTGAGCTGAGTAAGATATATTCCCAAATGATCACAGGTGAAATTACCTGAGCACTTTTCATGTCATCAGGCCTTCTAGATTTAATGTAATGCTTCCAAACAATTTATGAGCTATGATTCTTTTTATTTATTTATTTATTTGATGTGGGGGTCTTACTCTGTCACCCAGGCTGGAGTGCTGTGGCATGATCATGGCTCACTGCAGCTTTGACCTCCTGGGCTCAGGCAATTCTTCCCCCTCAGCTTCTGAAGTAGCTGAGACTACAGGTGTGTGCCACCATGCCCGGCTAATTTTGTTTTTTTAATTTTGTATAGAGACGAGGTCTTACTATGTTGCCCAGGTTGGCCCTGAATTCCTGGGCTCAAGCAATCCTCTTGCCTCAGCCTCCCAAAGTGCAGGGATTACAGGCGTGAGCCACTGAGCCTGGTTGACCTATGATTCTTTATTTCTATTTTATACACTAAGACTCTGGAGCTCAGAGAATTTAGAAGAGTTGCCCGAAGTCACATGGCTTTTGAGGTGTGTTTTTTTTTTTTTTTTTGGAGTCAGGGTCTCACTCTATTGACCACACTGGAGGGCAGTGGCACGATCACAGTTCACTGCAGCCTCCACCACCTGGGCCCAGGCAATCCTTCTGTCTCAACCTCCCAAGTAGCTATGGCATGTGTCAACATACCCAGCCAATTTTTTTTTTATTTGCAGAGATGAGGTCTTGCTATGCTGCCTAGGCTGGTCTCAAACTTCTGGGCTCAAGCAATCCTCCCGCCTTGGCCTCCCAAAGTGCTAAGATTACAGGTGTGAACCACTGCACCTAGCCCAAAGTCACAAGGCTTTTATATGGATGACAGCTCAAGTCTGTGACTCTGGATGTCATGTTCTAACATTTCAGCTAGTGCTAGGCAAGCTTCTCAGCCCAGTCTGGACCCAGGTCAGTCCAGGGTCCATGTGACACACCTAGACCACACACTTGAACAGAGCCAGAGAAGTCAGAGGGTTTGTTCCTTAATTGTTTCCTCTTACCTGATGTCTTCTCATTCTGCTGCCCAAAGGTACTTGCTTTTCCTGGGGTACACAGCTGTCTCTGAGTCTGTTCTAAGCCAGGTGTTCCTGGCATTCCCTTCGAACCATTTCCTTTTCTTGCTGGCTTCTTGGGCATCATCTTTGTAATGTGAAGGTCACATATAAAGAGTATCAATGGCATTGCTATAGTGCTTTAGAGCTTTCAAAGAGTCTTCACATGCATTACCTTAATCAGTATTCTCAACAACTCTGGGAGATCATTACACTATCCATACCTAAATTATGAGGAACCTGGAGGTTAGAAGGAACAGGAATGGCCTAAATGAATTATGTTTCCAGAATTAGAATGCCCGTCTTCACGTTCTTTCCAGACTGACATTATTGCAAATAGCAAAACTCTCCGTGTAATTGAGCGTAGTATACAGGTAATTTGGGAAGAATAGCATTCTAAGAATTAACAAGACCTGCAAAAGGAAAGGTCTCTATAAAACACAGGTGACCACATATAAGCGTGTAGACAGCTGCTGGAAGAGCAAATGTAAAAACATATAGTGGGGACAAAACACTGCTGGAAAAGATAGTGTGGGTGAGATAAATATAGGGAAGGGAGAGAAAAGAAATGGTTCACAGAAATTAATCTAGGCAGTACAGAAAGCGGTGTCAGCTGTGGCATACCACCCTACCCTGGCAAGCATGCTGGAATTAGGTGAGGTGGTACCTGTACCAATTCTGCTCGCATCAGTGTGTGTCACTGACCAGCATCTTAAGCTACCCTTCATTCAGCTCCCTCACTTATGAAATAGTGAACACCACATGTAAAACAGGCTAAGGGAAAGTACTTTATGAGACTGTAAACACTGCTTATATGTGGAGATAATAAAAATGAACACTTTCTTTCACGATCCTTCTTGGAATTTCATCCTCAGTGATCTTCACGCTGGCAACTTAACTCCCAGATCTCTTTACCCTCTAAACTCGAGTTGAATCTGTGCTTGTGGAATCACTCATTCAATAAACACTCAGGTGCCTCTGAGGGGTCCCCTGAGCTGGGACTGGGGCTTCAGAGGTACCCCAGGTGCAGACAAGGCTCTCAAGGAGCTCACAGTAGGGAGGGGCCGACAGTCAAAGAAATTCCCAAGTCTGCGACAGAGAGGCCAGTTGGTCCTTCCAGTTGTGAGAGTAGGTGTCTAATGGAAGCATCAGCAGGTTCTATAGGGTAAAGTCCTAGCGGGCAACACTTTAATTTCATAAACAAATGAAAACATGAAAGCGGTCTGAAATGGTTTTGGGCTCTGGATTAGAATCCTGCTGCCACTGAGCCTCAGGCAAATTATTTAACATCTCTGTACCATGATACCCTTATTAGTATTATTATTTTACTGATAACTATGAACTATAACATGAACTATGATTCTTTATTTCCATTTTATAGACTAGGAATCTGGAATTTAAAGAATTTCGTTGCCCAAAGTCACATGGCTTTTCTATAGATGACAACTCAAGTCTGTGACTCATTATTATTTGGAGATAATAACAGAAACAACATCACAGAGGCTTTCTCAAGGAGTAGATAAATTAATCCATGTGAATTGCTTAAAATAATATCTGGCATCACTATGAAAACCAAAGAAGTATTAGCTATCACAATTGCTGTTAGGCATTATCAAGTCATTGATGCTACAGCAGGTGTTGTGATAAAGACACGAGGAAAGGAAGGCAGTGAGAGCTAGGATATCTTCAGTATTCTCCCCCTCTTGCCAATCTTCACATCCGTGGAGGGACAAAGGTTTCTCTGGTCCTTCAGATTTGGGACATACTCACCTTTAGGCGTTTTCTCTGCTGCACCCTGGAAGCCTTCTGAGGAGGTTCACCTAAAAGAGGGTAATAAGTCAGAATTTATTTCCCAACTCTAGAGAGATTCTTGTAGTATCGGGAAATTCTGAAGCAGAGGGTTATGAGTTCACTCATTGTTGAGGAGTTATTTGAGATTATCTCCTGAATTATCCTTAGCAATGGTTTATACATTTATTTGTGGCATCAATTCAGAATTTCCCTTCTGATGGCTTATAAAATTGAGACTACATCCCATCACAGTCTCACCCTATTCCATTACATATCTCTTCCTTTCTTCCCGAATAATTAAATTGATTGGTTGGGAATTTAAATTGTATCCACTTAAAGATGTGTGTCAACTAAAAATCACTGTTCACTTAAAGTGGGTGAATCTTATGGCATGTTGATTATACCTCAATGAAGCTGTTAAATGGCTGATGAACCATGGATGACTTAGTCTAGTAGTTCTAAAATGTTTCCAGTATAAAGATACTCCTTTAATGTCAAAAACTTTGCAGATACTCAAGCACTGGATTCTCAGGCCTGTTACAGTGATTGTAGGAGCTTGCAGAATCTGGCCTGTTTAGTTGGGGAGTCACAGGTCTATTGGAGACAGCTGGCCTTTTTTTGACCCTGTCTTCTTACAACTGTGCTGCTAGAGCAGAAGAGCAAGTAAACACATCCCACCCTCTTTATAAGGCTTACACATATTGCTCAAATATACATTCAGCCCTAATGTGTGTGAGGGAGCAAGTGCCAGAGACTCTTATGTTGCCTCTACTCACAGACAAGTGGGAAAGCTCAGTGTGTGTGTGTGTGTGTGTGTGTGTGTGTGTGTGTGTGTGTGTGTGCGCGCGTGCGCTCAACACACATCACATTTGACTGGGAGAAAACTATTTGATTTTGATAAAATACAGGGGAATAGCTATCTTCATTGCATAATGTGTTAATCACTTTCTCAAGATATTTATCTGATATCTACATGCTGTTATGAAACGGACTCTGGGATCTTTTTGGTGGACTGACGCTTTAATCAAAAATTTAATTGTCCTTTGATTCATTATCATTGTTACGTAAGAACAACATATCCATTAAAAAAAGAAAAAATTTCAAACATACAGAAAATTATAGGGAATATCGAGTCCAGCCAGATGTCAAGATTATCCTACAACCACTTTAGGGATCTGATTTCTTTATTCAGAATATTAGAAACACTGTAAATAAGTCACAGCTGAAGCTGTCCGTGCAGCCCTCTCCAATCCCTGTCCTCCCTCCTTCTCCACTTATAGCCACTCATCTGAATTTGATGGTTTTTATTCCCATTCAGATTTTTATACATTTATCATTTACTTATTATCCATAAACTATATAGTCTTATTTTGCATGTTTTAGAGTTTTATATGAATGGCCTCCATAGTTAACCTTTTGTATCCAAGATTTTTTTTTCCACTCAGTCCTAATGTGTGTGAGGGAACAAATGCCTGAGACTCTTTCCCAGGCAGCTGGACTGCAGACCACTTGGGTTTGAGGAGACCCTTTCCAGCCCCTTCCCGTCCACTCACCCTGATTCCCGTGGTTCCGATCTTCATCAGAAGCCTTCCGCTGGGATTCTGTGGCCTGTCTATCAGAACGCATGAAAGCTGGGAGGGTGGCCCTGAGACCTAGAAAGAAACAAATGTTTGTTCCTTAAGAGACAAGCTGAGAGGAGGAATGAAGGCTGGGGTGTTGGAATGCCTCACAGACAGCAGGGCTCATCAGAATAGAGGCTAATGGGAGAGAAATGTGCGGGATCCAGGTCTGAGCTCCTCTGTGGCCAGCCCCTGCCCTCAGGCCTGCATAGGATACAGAAGAAAAGAACACCCAGAAGCTGCTTTGGGAATTTTCCCCACACAAAAGGAAAGTATGGGGGACTTGCTGCAGCCTAAGAAGTAATCAAAGCATGGAAAGGGACTGAGGGATGCTCAAGTGGTCCCAAGGCTTGTCCGTATCCAGAACTGCCTATTACCTAGATTAGTCATGGTCTTGTAGTTTCTCTTCATATATACATAGGTGATTTTCTCTGAGTATCTCAGCTTTCCCCACTCTTTTCTGGAGAAGTATTTGGAAATATCCTTGAAGGCCTAGAAAAGAAAGAAAAATAAATTCTGGCAGCGACTCAGCTAGACATGTCTGCCATTCAGCTGGGGCCACTTCCTCTGGGATCTGGGAACTGGGAATAATAATTCCTCCAGAGGTGATGCCAGAGAGAGAACATGGGTGACATTCCCTAGCCTCTCCCTGGCACGCAGTAGGTGCTTAATGCTGCTGGCTTGTTCTCCTCCCACCTTCCAGAATGAACGGAGAGTCACCAAATGTAGTGCGAGGTCACAGCCCTGTTGTCTCCAGGGATGGTAGGTGACAACAGAGTGAGGGTGGCGAAAGCTCCCAAGGCTCTACATCTCTGAGATCTGGAGACTCTGAGACCCTGCTCCTTGTCCCCAGTACCGCTGTCCTCCCCTCCTCAGAAATCTGGTCACCCTTCACTGCCCCTGGGCTACTACTACTCTGCTCCCTCCAGATAATCTCACCTTGCAATTCCTTGAATTCTGGATATCCTCTCTGGGGCTCTTTGCAAAGGAGCTGTCTATGTTCATGGCACTGGGAGCAGTCTGATCTCCAAGAGAGACAGCCTGAGTCTTTCCAGTCACAAGACCAAAGGTCCTGTGAAGAGAGAAATAATTGAGGGACGGCCACTACACAGTCACCTTGAATTAGGTGCTACATTTATCCATCCTGGGCTTATCTGTCCCTGAGTAAGGACATGCGGAGAAGTCAGATGAAAACAGCCTGGGTGTAGTGGCTCACACCTATAATCTCAATGCTTTGGGAGGTTGAGGCAGGGGGATTACTTGAGGCCAGGAGACCAATTTGGGCAATATAGCGAGACCCTATCTCTTAAAAAAAAAAAGTAGCCAGGTGTGGTAGCGCATGCCTGAATCCCAGCTACTTGAGAGGCTGAGGCAGGGGATCCCATGAACCCAGGAGTTCAAGACCAGCTGGGTGACATAGCGAGACTCCATCTCTACAAAAAAAAAATTTAAAAATTATCCAGTCGTGGTGGCACGCACCTGTAGACTTAGATACTCAAGAGGCTGAGGTGGGAGAATCGCTTAAGCCCAGGGGCTGCAGGCTGCAATGAGATATGATCATGCCACTGCACTCCAGACTGAGCAACAGAGTGAGACCATGTCTCTAAAAAAGAAAATAAAAGAGAAAAGAAAACAGGGAGCTAGGGGTCTCTGGGAGAAGTACTGATTAGGGAGGACAGGTTTTCTGTGGGCATGCACAAAGTAGCCTTGAGTCTTTGAGAGGGGCTTGGCCACTGTCATTAGTAGTTCCCCTGGAGCTCAGTTTATCCTGAAGGAAACAAATAAAGACCCTTGTTGGGCCGGGCTCGGTGGCTCAGCCTATAATCCCGCACTTTGGGAGGCTGAGGTGAGTGGATTGCCTGAGCCCGCGGGTTCGAGACCCACCTGGGCAACTTGGCGAGACTTCATCTCTACAGTAAATCAAAAAATTAGCTGGGCGTGGTAGCGCACGCCTGTAGTTCCAGCTATTTGGAAGGCTGAGCGGAAGGATGGCTGGAGCCCAACAGGTCGAGGCTGCGGTGGCCGGGAGCGTGCCACTGCACTCAGTCTGGGCGTCAGAATGAGACTTCAACTCAAACAAACAAACAAAAAAAGGCCCTTGTTGGGAAAGCAGTGGAGTGTATAATTTCATAGAATGGGCATATTCTGAGATAAAGGGCGATAGGTGAGTCCCAGAGATTGCATGGTCTCTCTGGTTGACGGATCTGGGTTGTCAGGCAGAGGGATGTGGGGTTTGGTCGAAGATAAATGTTTTTTTCTTTTCTTTTTGAGTTGGAGTCTTACTCTGTTGCCCAGGCTGGAGTGCAGTGGCACGCTTACGGCCACCCCAGCGTCGACCTGTTGGGCTTTGGCGATCCTTGGCCTCAGCCTTCCAAGAAGCTGGAACTACAGGCGCGCTCTACCACGACCGGCTAATTTTTGATTTATTATAGAGACGAGGTCTCGCCAAGTTGCCCGGGCTGGTCTTGAACCTGCGGGCTCAGGCAATCCACTCACCTTGGCCTCCCAAAGTGATGGGATTACAGGCTGAGCCACAGAGCCCAGCCGGTTGAATAGAAATGGGCATCACTAATATGAGTGGAATCAGAGGCTATTACTGGGTTACTTGTAAATTACTAGTGTGAAGAGAGCTAGAATCTTCGAGACTATAGAAGCAGCCATCACTCTGAGAAAATATGGGCCATTTCAAAATGCAGTACTCTGGTGCTTTCCAACTGGTGGTGTTGGAGGTCCCTTTGGGGGAGGGCATTTAAGGGTCTCTGGGGCAGAGAAGATCACTGCTTCACCCCAGAGGAGGCAATAAAGTAGTCTCTTAGGCGGAGACTACTTGGCATTATCTCTGGTTGAGGAAATCTAGGTGCATCTGGCTGACTCGGGGGCTTCTTGGGCAAGGGGAGTTTGGCTTTCTCAGGTATTGCAGTTAGGGAGCCTCCCAGACCAAAGGCAGTTTTATTTTCTCTTCACTCGACAGGATATGCCCTGGATGGCTTGAGTCGCCTCTCAGTCCTAAGTATCTTGAGAACATTGGGGGGCATATTAAAGGCCCAAGCACTTGAGTGCTCTACAGAAGCTCCCAGCTTTTCTATCTTCCCTCCTTAACCCATCCAGAGTGTCCCTCGGACAGAACCTACCTTAGAGGTGAAGTGGCGGCGAAGTGTCGAGAAACAGAGGCGAAGCGGCGGAGCACGAAGCGCAGCTCCGGAGCAGATGTCATTCTGCAGTTCAACAGCTCAAGGATGATGGACCAATCAGGGCAGTTAGTGAACTTGATCTGGCCAATCAGAGATCAGGAAAGTGGGCGGGGCAAGTGAAGCAGATGTGGGGTCTATCGGTCCAGGCTCCAGGGACAGGAACTTCACACAGGGAGCAGAAACTCAGATTTCCCCACCTGAAACAAGTTGCCCTCTACTGGGATTGGTTCCTCCCAGTTCCATAGGCCTGCTTAAGGGCCTGCCAGCACGTATGCTCAGATATTCTTTCCATTTTTCCCACCCCCTGCTGTGCATTTGTTTAGTTTTAATGAATAGTATACACGTGGCAAGACATCATTGCACAGTTTTCTCATCAGTCTCTAACTTCTTCAAATATAGGGTCTTTTCTAGAAACTCCATAGTAACTTAAGAAATTTAAACCATAAAAAAGACATCTATATGTGCTTTTTCTAGAAGACTCAAGTACCAGAAGCATGTTTTGCTCCTTGATACTAATAATATTCATAGCAATAATATTAAAAGAGTATGTAATTAGGACTTACTCCATCCCTCAGGGAGCTCATAAGTCAATTTTTCTAGGAAATGTTCCCTACTCATCCCCACCACCTCCAATGGGTCCCTATTGTCCCTTAGGCATTCCGTCTACAGCTCTGATTCTCTAAGATCCTCCTAGAATGATAAAGATCTCTCTTAGGGTAAGGATAGGGCAATGGCCCCTCCACCCAGCACAAAGCCTTTTATGTGCATCTTCTCATTTAATTTTTATAACCTTCCCTTGAGTTAAGTACTATTATTCCCATTGTGCAGAGGTTGAGACTAAAGCCCAGAGAATTAAGCAACCTACCCAAGGTCACACAGTCAGCTGGTGACAGAGCTGGAATTCACCTCCAAGATGAACTGAGTCCAAAGTCTGTGCTTTTAATTACTCTTCTATATTGTCTCAACTATTTGTTGGTTGGTTGGATGAATGAATACATCTAAAGGATCTTTAACATAATTTACATAACTTTTTATAATCATCCCAAATTCCCTCTGGCTGCTGCAATAAATTACCACAAACGTAGCATAAGCAACATAAATTTATTCTTTCACAGTTCTGGAGACCGGAAATCTGAAATCAGTTTCATTGGGATGAAATCAAGGTGTCAGCAGGATTATGCTCCTCCAGAGACTCTAAGAAATAATCTATTCCTTGCCTTTTCCAGTTTCTGGTGACTACCAGTATTCCTTGGCTTTTGGCTGCATCAGTCTAATCTCTGTCTCCATGGTCACTATCTTAGTTTGTTTTCTGCTGCTGTAACAGAATACTACAGACTGGGTAATTTATAAAGAATAGAAGTTTATTCAGTGCAGAGTTCTGGAGTCTGGGACGTCCAAAAGCATGGTGCTGTCATCTGGTAAGGGCCATCCCATGGCAGAAGGATGGAAGGCAAAAACAAATGCACAAGCCAGAGAGAGAAAATTGGGCCATACACCCTTTTATAACAAACCCAGTCTCATGATAGTGAACTCACTCTAGTAATAATGGCATTAACCACTCCCCGAAGTCTCCATCTCTCAGCACTGTTACAATGGCAATTGTATTTCAACATGAGTTTTGGTGGGGACATTCAAACAATAGCATTGCACCCCTGGCCCCCCAAATCTAAATGTTCATGCCAAGAGCCCTCAAAGCCTTAACTCAATCCAGCACCAACTCAAAATTTCAAAGTCCATATTCTCATCTATAGGAGATATGGGTGAGATTCAAAGCATGATTCGTTCTTAGACAAATTCCTTCAGCTGTGAGCCTGTGAAATCAAAATAAGTTATTTACTTTCAAAATACAATGCTGGGACAGGCTAGCGATAAACATTCCCATTTCTAAAGACAAAAGGGGTAACTGATCCCAAGTAAGTTTGAGACACAATAGGGGAAACATTAAATCTTAAGACTCCAGAATAATCTTTCATTCCATGTGCCACCTCCCAAACACACTGAGGTGGAGGTTATGTTCCCACAGCCTAGGGCATCCGCATCCCCATGGCTTTGCTAGGCTCAGCCCACACATCAACTCTTTTGGAAGGCTGGCATTGCATGCTGTTAGCTCTACTGTTCTGGGGTATCAATGGACGTCCTGCCCCCACAGTTCCACTAGGCTTTGCCCTTGTGGGGACTCTCTGTGGTGATTGTTACCTGTGACAAGTTTTTGCCTGGGCTTTCAGGTGGTCTGCAGCATCCTTTGAAATTTAGGTGGAGGTAGCTATGCCCCCACAGCTCTTGCATTCTGCACACTTACCACATGGGTGCTGCCAAGGCTTACTGCTTATACCTTTCAGAGTGGTGGGTCGAGCTGCACTAGGTGGGTCGAGCTGCTTGAGCCATGGCTGACGTGACTGAGGAGTGCTACGCTGGAATTTGGGGAGCAGAGTTCTGAAGTGGCCCCAGGCAGTGAGCCCACAGAGGACTCTCTGGGCCCATTCCCTGAAACCATTCTGCCATCCTAGAGTTCTGGGACTGTGATGGGAGGGGCAGCATGGAAGATATCCGAGATGCCTTTGGAGTCTGTCTTCCATCGTCTTGATGAAAAGCACCTGGCTTACTATCTATGGTCATCTCTTCAGCAAATGGTTACTTGGCCACCCACACTCTTAGGATTCTCTCCCATATATGCTCTTTCACTCTGTATGTGGCAAGACTGTGATTTTCTAAATGTTTCTGCTCTTCTTCCCTTTTCATTATGAATTCTGTCTGTAAGTCATTTCTTTGTTTTTGAGTCTCACTGTAGGCAGTTAAAAGTAACCATACAGCAGCCTGAATGCTTCATTGCTTAGATATTCCTTCCACCAGATATTCTAGTTCATCATTCTTTTTTTCAATATTTTTTTTTATTATAAAGATGTGGGGTACAATTTAGGGTTAGGTATACAAACACTGATCATACAGATACCCTTGTCAATGAGGTATGCCCCTCCCTCCCCTAGCAGTTTCCCTCAACTGCCAATCCCCACCCCCCGACAGTTTCCCATTACTGCCAAACGCTTTCTTATGGTATCATAATTGTTCAAAGTCCGCTTATGAGTGAGAACATATGGTACTCTGTTCTTTGTTTCTGTGATAGACCACTGAGTATGATTGACTCCAAATCCATCCAAGTTGCTGTGAAGCCCCCCCCAAAAAGATACCTGCACACATATGTTTGTTGCAGCTCTATTCACAATAGCAAAAACATAGAACCAACCATGTTGCCCATTGAAGCTGGACTGGATAAAGAAAATGTGGTACATATACACAATGGAATATTATGCAGCCATAAAGTTCATCGTTCTTAAGTTTTACATTCCATAAAACCCTCAAGCATGGACACAATTCAGTCAAGGTCTTGTTACTTTAGAACAAGGATAGCCTTTACTTCAGTTTCCATTACTTTGTTCTTCATTTCCTTCTGAGACCTTTTCTGTCCATGTTTCTACTAACATTCTCTTCACAACCACTTAGGTCATCTCTAAGAAGATTCAGGATCTGCCCAGTTCTGGGGTCTTCTTCTGAGCTCTCACCAGAATTACCTTTAATGCTGCATTCACAGCGATAGAGTGTTTTTCTAGGCTGCTCCTCCAAATTCTTTCCGTCTCTATCCGTTACCCAGTTCCAAAGCTGCTTCCACATTTTGAGGTATTTGTTGTAGCAACAACCCCACTCCTTGGTATCAGTTTTTTGTGTTAGTCTGAGGGTGGAGCCCTCATGACCTAATCACCTCTTGAAGGTCCCTCTTTTCAACACTGTTACAATGGCAATTAAATTTACACATGAGTTTTGATGGGAACATTCAAACCATGCAGTCACATGGACTTCTTCTTTTCTTGTCTGTGCCAAATCTTTCTCTGCCTCAATCTGATAAGGGCACTTATGATTACTTTTAGGTCCTGGTCAGATAATTCAGGATGATCTCCCCATCTCAAGATCTTTAACATCATTACTTTTTGTTGTCAGAAACATTCACAATTTCCAGGGGTTATGATGTGGCTATCTTTTGAAGGGGCATTATTCAGCCTACCACAGTCTGCCCTCTGGTCCCCCAAAGATTCACATCCATCCCACATGCAAAATACATTCACTCCATCCCCTAAGCTTCAAATGTCTCAAGCCATGCAGCTTCAACTGAAGTCCAAAATCTCATCTAAATATTATCAGCTCAAAAGTACCAAATTTCATCATCTAAAACAAGTATGGATAAGACTGGTTATGAAACATCCTGGGGCAAAATTCCTCATCCCTGGACTTGTGACACTAGAAAACAAGTTATCTGTTCTCAAAATACAGTGGTAGGACAGGAATAGGATAAGAGTTATAGGTATCTCCATTTCAAATGGGACACAATGGAAGAAAGGAAGGAGTCACTGGTACCAAGCATGTTGAAACCCAGCAGGACAAATTCCATTTGGTTTCAAGGCCTGGGAATAAGCCTCTGTGGCTTAAGGCTCCAGTCTCTGGGCCCATGGCTCTGTTCTCAGAATGTATGTCACAGGGATTCACACTATTAGACCAGAGGGCCCTTTACATATCTTTCCCGGATAATCTCATTTCTATTACTGGCTATTATTTCTATTACTGGCGATCTGACAGTGACTCTCCTAATTTTAGTGTCTTTGGCAATCTTGATGGGCTGAGAATTACCTAAGTCACCAAATCCTGGATCCTTTTTGCTTAACAGTTCTTTCTTCAATTTATCTCTTTTCTCTCACATTTTGCTATAGGCAGCAAGATGAAATCAGGCCACATCTTTAACACTTTGCTTGCAAATCTCTTTAGGTAAATCTCCATGTTCATTACTTGCAATTTCTTTTTTAAAAATTTTGTTTTTAGATGAACACCAAGCACTACTTGGAGTTTCTGCTTTCCACCTGACTGTAGGACATGATTTAGCTAGCTAAATTTTCTACCAGTGAATAACAAGATTTGCCTTTGTTCCAGTTTCTGATGACATCTTCCTCCCTTCCTTCTGAGTCCTCACCAGCAGCACCTTTGATGTTTCTATTTCTACCAATATTCCGCCTATAATGATGTATTTATTCTCTAAGATGATATAGGTTTTCTCTCCCATGCTTCCCACTTCCTTCTGAGCCCTCACCAGAACTGCCTTCCGTGTTCACATTTCTCCCAATGGTCTGTTCAAGTAAATCTAGGCTTTTTCTATCAAGTTCTTCAACATTCTTCTGGCCTCTAACCATTATCTAATTCCAAAGCCAATTCCACATTTTTAGGCATTTGTTACAGTAGTACTCCATTTCTAGGTACCAAAATCAGTATTCACTTCCTGTAGCTGCTGTAACAAATCACCACAGACTTGGTGGCATAAAACAACAGAAACGTATTCTTTCAGTTTTGGAGGCCAGCAGTCTAAAATCAGTATTATTGGGCTGAAATCAAGGTGTCAGAGGGCTATGTTTCCTCCACAGGCTCTAGGGAGAATCTTTTCCTTGCCATTTCAAGCTTTTGGTGACTGTTGGCATTCCTTGCCTCTGACAGCATCACTCCAGTCTCAAAGTCTGGCATCCTCAAATCTCTCTGTTCTCTATCTTCACGTTGTTTTCTCTTCAAATCTCCCTTTGCCTTTTACCTGTGATTACATTTAAGGCCTGCCTAGATAATCCAGTATAATCTCTCCATCTCGGTATCCTAAACTTAATCACATCTGCAAAGACCCATTTTTACAAATAAGGTAACAGGGGAATTACATCCTAATATCTGTGGGGGTCATTATATAGCCCACTACAAGGAGTAAGTCAGAATCCTTGTTCTGAAGTTTTGGGGTCACTGGGTTTGGGAAGGAGTGACTGGAGCCCTTTGAGGTCACATGGAGTGGGAGGGAGTACAGCCTATTGGGAGGGATGCAGGCTCTGTAGTCAGACAGACCTGAGTTCATTTCTCAGCCTCAACACCCTATGACCCTGGGCAAGTCACTCAGTTTCCCAGGCTCTCTAGAGCTCCTCCTCTGTTATGCTTGCACCTCTCCCATAGGGCTGTTGTAACTTGTACTTGCACATTGTGAGTGATTACCGAGCATTAGCTGTTGTTATTAAACCATAAACATGTTTATAACAATACCATGCATTTACTCTGTGATTACTCTACTCCAGGTTCACAAGGAATCTTAAAACATACTCCCTAGGATCATGTGATGTAGATGGTCTATAGCCCTATGCCAGATATACCAGGGGTGCGAAATGTATACACATTTTAAAGAGACGTTGTCTACATATTACTTTTAGTTTGCCATAATCAGAAGTGTCTGGACACTGATGGTAACCACTCTGGGTATTCATCTCTTGTTATTGGTATATATTGAGTATTACAATTTTAATACAGCCTTTTTCCTTTCTTAAAATGTGCATACATTTTTTTGGCACCCTCTGTAGACTCAGAGGCCAGGATTTGTCCAAGTCAAGGTCAACAAATAGAAGAGGAAGGACTGAAGACCATTTCTGGCTGATCCTTCACTGCAACACTACTACTCTCCACCACAGGAGGAGATTCTAAATCTCAGTGCCTGTGGAGAGCATGTGTAAATGACAAGGACACGTCTGTAAGCGGGAAAGTCTGTGGTCACTTGTATGGAGGGAATTGCTGGCTGTCAGGGATGCAGACTGTGGCGTGGGAAAGCAGAATGATGGAGGTTTCTGTGCATAGCACTTTTCTACAAAGTTAACAGAAGGCACCCTCTGCATTGGTGGTGGTGACAGATCCCCGTATTAGGGCAGAGGCTGCTGTAAGACCCAGGATGCTGTGATCCTTCTGAGCCTAGGATGAATGGATGAAAAGGCCAGCATTATGTGGCTCTGGGAGTTCCCTATGGTTCCCCAGGAATATTGCTCATTGAGCCCCAAATTCTTTTGCTCCATAGTGTATTTCCAGTTCTCTTTTTAAAAGAAGTAAACTTTATATTGAAGTATAACATAAAGATGGAATTTTGCACAAACCACAACTGTCACTTTAGAAGAGTGGGAAAACCCAGGATGTGAGAGATGGTGTTATTTTCCTCAAGATGAACCACCTCTGTTCAGCATGACATCAGAAAAATATATCTGCTAGTTTATGCTTCAATAATTTAGACTTTCTTGTATGTATTTCTGGCACCACAGACCATCACTTGAGAGACTCTGTTGTTACATATGACAGGCTTTAAAAACAGTTTTATTGAGTTATAATTGACATACAATAAACTGTACATACTATAAGTATGCAACTGAGATAGATATAGATCTATAGGTAAATATTTCCTCACGATCAAGGTAGTAAACATATCCATCACTCCCTCTCACACACCCCTGACCTTCCATCTCCAAGCAGCCACTGATCTGCTCTCTCTCTAAAGGTTAGTTTGCATTTTATAAAGATTTATATACATATAATTATATAGTGTGTACATTTATTTGTCTGGCTTTCTTTACTCAGTGTAATTATTTTGAGATTCATCTATGTTATTGTGTTGTATAAATATACCCCAGTTTGTTTGCTAATTCACCCGATGGACATTTGGGCTGTCTCGTTTTTTGGCTATTACAAATAAAATTGCCATGCAAATTTTTGTTCAAGTATTTGTATAGACATATATATATATATATATATATATATATATTTTTTTTTTTTTTTTTTCTCCTGGGTAAAAATCCAGGTGTGAAATAGCTGGATCATATGATAAGTGCATGGTTAGATTTTAAAGAAATTGTCAAACTGTTTTCCAAAGTGGTTTAAAAGCCAAAGTGTACCATTTTACCTTCCTAAAGGCAGTGTCTGAGAGTTCCAGCTTCTCCACAGCTATGCCAACACTTGCTATGGTTGGTCATTTTAATTATAGCCACTCTAATAAGTGTGTAGTAGTATATCATTATGTTTTTAATTTATATTTCCCTAGTGACAATTATGCTGAGCACAGTTTCATGTGTTTATTTGTCATCTGTATACCTTCTGCTCAAATCTTTGGCCCATTTTTATTGGGTTATTTTCTAAAATTCCATATGAATTTTAGAATCAGATTGTCAGTTTTTACTGAAAATTTTGCTAGATTATTGATATTTTCTTAAATATACAGATTAAATTTGGGAAGAATTGGCATCTTAGCAAGATTGACTTTTCCATCCTATGAACGAGATATTTCATATCCATTACCTCATCCATTCATTTAGATCTTATTTAGTTTCAGCAGTTTTGTAACTTTCAATGTACAGGCCTTTCATATCCTTTGTCAAATGTACCCTTAAGCATTGTGTATTTTTGATAGTATTGTAAATGGTATTGGTTTTTAAATTTTGATTTCTGAGTGCTTGTTGCCAGTATATAGGAATATGTTGGGGTTTTTTTGTTTGTTTTTTTTTTTGAGTTGGAGTCTCACTCTGTCACCCAGGCTGGAGTGCAGTGGTACACTGACAGCCACTGTAGTCTCGACTTGCTGGGCTCAGGTGATCCTTCCTTCTCAGCCTTCCAAGTAGCTGGAACTACAGGTGTGCGCCACCACACCCAGCTTATTTTTTGATTTATTGCAGAGACGAGGTCTCACCAAGTTGCCCAGGCTGATCTTGAACCCCTGAGCTCAGGCAATCCTCTCGCCTCGGCCTCCCAAAGTGCTGGGATTACAGACTTGAGCCACCATGCCTGGCGTACATTGGTTTTTATATATCAATCTTGTCTCCTGCAACCTTGCTAAACTCACTTATTAGATCTAGTAGCTTTTAAATAAATCCCACCTGATTTCTCACGTAGATGACCAAGTCATCTTTGACATTATTTCTTATTTTAACAGAGAGCTTGCCTCTAACCAGATTTGTCATTTTAATGTGCCCTTCATTTAAGACTTCCCCCTCCCCCAAAATATAGCATAAGAAAGTGAAATCAGAAGCCATTCCACAAAACCTTTGACTTCGTATTCACTACCACTATCAACAAACTGTTAGAGACCTAGTTTTCAACCAGGAGTGATCTTGCTTCCCAAGGGACATTTGGCAGTGTCCAAGAAATTTTTGATTGGTGTAGTGGAGATGGGGAGACCACTGGCATCTACTGAGTAGAGGTCAGGGATGCTACTAAATATTCAACAATATACAAGACAGCCCTCTATAACAAAGAATTATCCAGCATCAAATGTTGATAGTGTTGAGGTTGAGAAACTGCTTTAGAAGTAGATACACAGCCGGATTCAGTGGCTCAGCCTGTAATCCCGCGCTTTGGGAGGCTGAGGTGAGTGGATTGCCTGAACCCGCGGGTTCGAGACCCGCCTGGGCAACTTGGCGAGAACTCATCTCTACAATAAATCAAAAAAAAAAAAAATTAGCCAGGTGTGGTAGCGTCCGCCTGTAGTTCCGGCTACTTGGAAGGCTGAGGTGGAAGGATCGCTGGAGCCCAGCAGGTCAAGGTTGCAGTGGCCAGGAGCGGCCACTGCACTCCAGTCTGGGTGACAGAGTGAGACTCCAACTCAATAACAAAACAAAACAAAACAAAGCAAAACAAAACAAAACAAGAAGTAGATACATACACAGATGTGCTCCTCTCAATAAATATACTTGGCAGACAACATTGTCAGGGCAGACGTGGCAGAGTTCATTTAAATTTCACATAAATTTCATCCTTCCCTCAAATCCTGTAATGACTCTATCCTTTTCTTTGTTTGGTGAGACATCCCGTGATCTTTCTGGTGTGCAACCTCCCTCATTACAAAGGATCAATAAACTTGACATTGCCAGATTACAGATGTGTTTCTGATGCTATTAGGCTGATCAAGCTAGGATAAATTCATGGTGGGAAATCAGATCTTCCATTTTATTTTATTATTTTATTATTTTTTTTTGATTTGGGGTCTCACTCTGTCGCCCAGGCTGTAGTGCAGTGGCACGATCACGGCTCACCACAGCCTTAACCTCCTGGACTCTGGCAATTCTCCCACCTCAGCCTACAGAGTAGCTGGGACTATGGGCCTGCGCCACCAAATCCAGCTAATTTTTTTTTTTGGGATATTTTGTAGAGATGTGGTCTTGCTATATTGCCTAAGCTGGTCTCAAACTCCTAGGCTCAAGCAATCCTCCAGCCTTGGTCTCCCAAGGTGCTGATAGTCCAGAAACTGGAGGAATGGGAGTGGAGGTGAAGAGCTTTTCAGCTGAGCCTCTGAAGGATGGGCAGGGTGAGCTGAGTGAAGACCCTAATTCATGAACACCCATGACCGAAACACTATCTACTTGCAGTGACCTTGCCCTTCCTTTCTTCACAGCAGCAACTTCCTAGCACCTGGGGACTTAACGTCCAGGTACTGGCCCAGTCCCGTGGCCTGAACCTTCTGGCAGAATTGATATGTAAATGGGGCTATGTAATCTGGGTTCTTATGACAGCAGCCCAAGCCATCTCGACCACTGAGCATAGAATCCTTGAAGAGCAACACCGTCACCCCAGGCTCAGTAGTCCTTCCAGGTGGATGTTGAGATCCGCTCTGCCTCCTGGTAGCAAAATCCAGATGCCACTGCTCATCAAATCCTGAATAATTCATCAAGCGTTATTCTTCCTCTGGCCCAGAAGTTCCCACAGCCCCAGTTGGCCCCTGGCCTCTGGAGCTAATTCCTTTCAGTCTGCAGGACTGCAAAGCAAAGTAACTCAGGCCACCTGCTGATAAACCTGGGACATAGAGTCCTCCCCTGAGGTCCTTGAGCCTGCTGGTACAGCTGCCATATCCTGGATACCTGGAGGTCATTTTGGAAAAAATCTGCTGGGGGCACAGACAGCACAGGGAGGGGACACTTTCTGCAGCCCAGTCCCAAATGTGTGGGTCCCTTTCTGCTGCCCTGAGTATACCTCAGCTGCTCTTGGGTAGAGAGGGCAGTTTCTCTCTTCTCTTAGCCCCTCCCCAGTCCTCCCCAGTCCTGTCCAGTGGGAGGAAAGCAACCGCCTGTGGTTCCTGACCTTTTTCCTTGGAAATACTCTCCACAGATTCCACTAGACATGTGGATTTGTCCTGGAGGAAGGACAGTAGGGACTCAGAGGGACAGATGGTTGGGTAGAGGATACTCCAGAGAGAGGCTAGGGTAGTCAGATCCCTGACTTAGTCTCACTGATTCCCCTCCAGTTTCACATGTGATTTGGGTGTTCCTTGGGCAAGAGACCCTCCATCCCCATCTCACCAAGTGGTTCACTCTGTCTCTGTCTTTCATCTGCTGATCTCTTTCTGACTTGTCCTCTTCCTCTCCATCTCTTCTTTCCCTCAGCAGCAGCCCCTCAGACTTTCCTCTCCCTCCTGTACTCCGTCTTCTTCTGTCTCTCTCTGCTCTTCACCTCTTGACTAAAAATATTGACCGCTGCATCTCTAGCCAATGTCCACACTCGAATACAACTACAAACATGGCCAGTGACATCTGCCTTTAAACACTTGTCACTGCCACATTTGGGAGTCCCCAGCAGGATCCTGACACTCTGCTGAGGTCACCTGCGCATTGTCCACTTCCAGCCTCAAATGAAACAGTTCATTGAAAACCACCTCTGGAATTGAGGCATCAACCACCAGGGAGACAGTGAGGAGAAGATGAGGAACTCTCAGCATCATCCTTCCACATTGGGCCAAGTCTGCTGCATTGGAAAGGGCCCCACTGGTTAGCCCCCACTTCCCTCCCATGCTGCAGGTTTTCATAATGATGTTTTTTCCTCTACTGATACCTATAAGCTTCTGGTTTTTGTGAAACAAAAATGTTTAAGTTTTTTTTTCATAATTGACTAGATTTTTACTTAGAGGAAATTTTTAACTTATTTATTTATTTATTTATTTTTTGAGTTGGAGTCTCACTCTGTCACCCAGACTGGAGTGCAGTGGCTGCTCCCGGCCACCGCAATCTCGACCCGCTGGGCTCCGGCGATCCTTCCGCTTTCAGCCTTCCAGTTTTTAATTTTTTTAATTTTTTATTTTTTAAATCAATATTTTTTTATTATGATGTTGTGGGGTACAGTTAAGGGTTAAGTATACAAATATGCTTCATTTAGGCCCCCTTGTTGATAATAGGTGTCTCCCCGTCCCCAGACAGATGTTTACTACCATTAGTCCCACCCCCTTCCCCTCCCCCCCATAGTTTCCCCCACCACTGTCAGTCATTTTCTTATGGTAATACGTTGGATGACCAAGGTCCACTATATGAGTGAGAACATGTGATACTCAGATCTTTGTTTCTGAGAGAGGTCACTCAGTATTATAGACTCTAGTTCCATCCAGGTTGCTGCGAAATTCATGATTTTGTTCTTTTTATGGCTGCGTAGTATTCCATCGTGTATATGTACCACATTTTTTTAATCCAGTCCTCTTTTGATGGACAGCATGGTTGGTTCCAGGTTCTTGCTATTGTGAACAATGCTGCGATAAACATTCGTGTGCAGATATCTTTTTAATAGAGTGATTTGAGTTCTTCAGGGTATATTCCCAGCAGGGGGATTGCAGGGTCATATGGGAGGTTGATGTTTAGAGCTTTTAGGAATCACCATATTGCTTTCCACAGAGGTGCACTAGTTTACACTCCCACCAACAGTGTAGGGGTGTTCCCTTTTCGCCACACCCTCTCCAACAACTGTTATTTTTTGAGTTATTGATAATTGCCATTCTGACTGGAGTTAGGTGGTATCTCAGTGTGGTTTTGATTTGCATCTCCCTGATGATTAGTGAGGTTGAGCATTTCTTCGTGTGTTTGTTGGCTGCTCGGATGTCTTCCTTTGTGAAGTGTCTGTTCATATCTTTTGCCCATTTTATAATGGGGTTGTTTATTTTTTTCTTTTCAGCACGTTTGAGTTCCTTGTAGATCCAAGATGTTAAGCCTTTGTCAGACCTGGAGTTGGCAAATACTTTTTCCCAGTCTGTAGGCTGTCTCCCTGCTCTCTTGATGGTTTCCTTCCGCCTCAGCCTTCCAGGTAGCTGGAACTACAGGCGCATGCTACCACTCTCGGCTAATTTTTTTTTTTTTGTAGAGATGAGATCTCACCAAGTTGCCCAGGTGGGTCTCGAACCCGCGGACTCAGGCAATTCACTCACCTCAGCCTCCCAAGGAGCGGGATTACAGGCTGAGCCACCGAGCCCGGCTTATTTTTTATTTTTTATTTTTTTTAGGCAGGAAAACAACTCTTGCAACTGTTTATTTTATATTCTTACAGCAGTTACTGTAGAGATAGTGACTATATATTGGCCACACTGGTATTGTTCCATGATGAGCAGATCTATGCAAACCCACCCCAAAGACTGAGGGAGCTGAGCGGCTGAAGAAAAAGACTGATAAATTCAGTTTCTCAGAATGAAATATTTAATAGTGACTTACATAAGAAGTGATGTCTTGGGTGTCAAAAGTGTCCCCCTTCCGACTGGATTTAAAGAAATGAGGTGGTGGATCCCCGCACTCACACTGCAGAAAGCGTCCTTTAAATAGCAAGGTGTTAGGGTAAGGTATTTGCTGCCGGTCACAACTCAGACTTTCTTGCTGAAACTCATGACCACTGGGAAGGTTAGATAAGCATCTTTATGAGGTACTATCTATGCTTCAGGCATTGCTTAAAGACCTTGCTGCAGAGCACCCTGGTATACGGGAGTCAAACATCAGTCCTCATGGCACTTTTCCTTCAAGATGGCATCACTCTTGTCATGCAACAGGCCGTTTTCCTACGCATCACCACTTGAAATCGGCCCTTACGATGTCACGTGTCCCCCTCTTCCTCAACAGTCCCGGGGCCTAGAGGAAGGATGCTTAATGTTGTATAGCTTTAGCAGCGGTACACTGGCTCCATTGGAGGCAGATGCCACAGCAATAACAGAGGCAAAAACAGGACAGAAAGCAACGTCTGAGTGTGATACCTAAAGCAAGAAATAGCTTCTGCCACCAGGTACTCCAGGACCCAAACCAGCTATGAATCCAATGGCAACTAAGGCATTCAAAGTGGGAGTTTGATCTGAGAGATGGGTTATTTGGATTTTATATTCTATCTAGTCCTGTCCTTGGAAGGAAGGCACTCACCATGAGGCCAGAAGCACCAGAAAGTGGCATGAAATCTCCATTCAACAGGTGTTTTTCTGTGAGTCATCAGGAATAGGTTTGCTTCATAGGTGACAGCTGGTGATAGTAGTGACAGAAGATAAGGATAAAAGAAAGAAACTTAGTAGGTACTTGCGAGGGAAGGTATTCTTTGTCTATTGGAAAAATGCTGGGCAATTCATCTATAGCAGTTGGTAAAGAGGCAGCTGTTGGTTTTTGTAAAGGGGCTGTATATGTTGCCCAGGGGATGAAGTGTGAGCAGCCATTATCAAAGTAATTAGGTTGAGAGTACACCATATTAGAGAGCCCACCACTTGGCACAGGGTATACATGTTTCTCCTGACCATTTATAGTGGGTGGGCGATTGTGGGTCCAGTATTCGATAGGATCAATGGGGACTACTCTAACAGTCCATGATATTACCCACTTGCTGTCAGGAAATAACCTATTCAGTCTGGGGATATTTGCCATTCTCAGCCCCAGTGGAGTGTCCCCCTCCCTTGGTGGTATGTTCGTTGGCATCTTCATGTGCAAAACATGCTGGTTGTCAGCTAGGTCTAGGAGCAAAGCAGTTGTCTCAGTCACCTGTATGTGAACAGTGATAGGCTTGGGGGACAGTTTTCCCAACCTCTCATAAGGAGCAAGCATCCCCCCTTTGACTGGATTTAAATAAATAGGGGTTACTGATGACACATTAATCAACCCTTGCAAAATAGGTTTTCCCAGTGAAGTTCAAATTAATGCTGTCAACAGCCTGTATTTCCTTTTTAATCTCACTGTTTGGGGGATTATATGGGAGGTGAAAGTGTCATGCTATATCATGTTCCCTGGCCCAGTCCTGCACATCATGTCCAGCAAAATAGATTCCTCACTCACTGTCAATGCACCAGGGCTGTCCATACATAGTACTGAAAACCTCTGAGTCTATGATAGCACTGGCTTGATTAGCTGGCTTGCAAGGAGAACCTAGCAGCAGTCCAGTAGCTGTGTCCACACAGGTCAACACATATTTCTTTGGTTTACAGGGAGAGGTGCTATATAATACACTTATCTGTGACAGGGTGGACAGCCCTATGGATGTGTCCTGCTTGATGTGGGATACACCGTGGATGCAATCAGGAACATGTTAAAGAGTCTACAATGTTATGAGGTCAGGATACTTCAAGAACAATCGGCCCCCTTGGCTATCTCCCAGCCTACTCTCGTACCTCTATGAACACTTCTATTATGCACCCAGGTCTCTAGTTCAGTGACTTGGGCCAGCATGTTGCTTCTAATCTTTGTTAGGATGTCAGCTTTTATATTTTCTGGAATGGAGTCATTTTTGTGTGCTGCCACACGAAATACATGTAGATCAGCTGCAGCGTGTTGTCACTTCTTCCATATGTCTTGCTACATGTTCATGCCCCATATGGGGTTGTGTGTAATCATCTACTTTTCTTGTTTCCAGTGGGCTAGTCACATAATTAGGCTTTTGTATATAGACCAGTTCTCAGTGGAAAGTACCAGGATCCAGGGCTCTTGTGTGATTACTAACCAAGCAGCTTGTAATTCAGCCTATTGATTACCTGACGAGTACCAGTATCAACCAGAATGTATCAGTTTGTGGCTGTATAGTAACTACAGTTCAAGTACAGGGGTTTCTCCTGCTGGAGCCAATTATATACCAAGCATTGTCTGGGATGGGTAACAAACCCTCTTGTCCTGTGTCAGGCCCCGGAGTAGGAGGGGTAAAGGGGCATCCTTTGGTTGGTCTTATGTAACAGGGCCTAACAGAGCCTGCAGTCGGGCTTAAGGGACTCATTGACAGAACGCTTTGGTGTTGCAAATTCGCATGCCGTTTATAACGGTAGGTAGTTGGGCCACAGCAGAAGTGGGTCATTGAACAATTATTCTATCCATCCCTCGGTTGGTAGATTCATTCTCACAGCCACTGGAAGGTTCTTTGGTAATGGTCTCACCTACCGTAAAGCATTATATACTGCTAGCACTTGTTCAGTGGGAGAGTATCTGGTTTCAGCTCCTTTCCATAACTGTGACCAAAACCTGAAGAAGCTGATTTACGAAACTGTGATTTCCATCAGGCTCAACTCATCCCCTCAGCAGTAGCTGTAAATATCCAAAGTTTTCCCGATCTCCTAAAGAGGTGCCTAACTGTGCTAGCACTATGTTCCTGTTCCTGCTGTGCTAGCACTATGGACTGCTCAGAAGCTTCCTTCTGAAGTGTGTTTTAGTCTCAATGGGCTCCTTTTCTTTTCTTTTCTTTTTTTTTTAGTTGGAGTCTCACTCTGTCACCCAGACTGGAGTGCAGTGGCTGCTCCCGGCCTCCGCAGCCTCGACCTGCTGGGCTCCGGCGATCCTTCCGCCTCAGCCTTTCGAGTAGCCGGAACTACAGGTGCGCACTACCACGCCCAGCTAATTTTTTGATTTATTGTAGAGACGAGGTCTCGCCAAGCTGCCCAGGTGGGTCTCAAACCCGCGGGCTCAGGCAATCCACTCACCTCAGCCTCCCAAAGGCGCGGGATACAGGCTGAGCCACTGAGCCCGGCTATTGGGCTCCTTTTCTATTAAGTCTATATAGTGTTCTCAAACATTGAACTAAGTGTGAGATAAATGCTCTTCCATAACCCCAGAGATCCACATTATGTTGTAAATCCAACAATAAATGTTGGATTACGTTTACTGTTTTCATGTTGGACTTTGTCAATTACTGTACCCAGTAACAAACGAGTCTTACCTGACCACGATGTAATCCCTAAAATTTGACTACGAACCCTGGGCCCTAGATCTTCTGAGGATTGAGCATTCATTTCTGTAGCAGCAGATGAGCATACAATGCCACAAGCCTTTTCTGTAACACGTTAAAATCTTCAGAGGTGAACATAATGTCATCAATACAATGAAATCAAGAGAAGTGAATGAGAACAAAGACAGGGCTCTAGCCACCATTCCATGACACATCATAGGCCTGAAGTGATCCCTCGGGCAACACTTGCAAGGTCTGCTGGCAACCCTGCCAGGTAAAAGCAAATTGGTCTGGATGATTGTTTGGAGAAAGAAGTGATGAAAAGGGCATTAGCCAAATCTAAGACAGTGTGATGCTTCCCCAGTGCGAACACTACGTGGTTGACTACCTGAGTAATATTAGGAACTGCAGCATGTATGACTGGGGGTACAGGTACCTTCTGGTTTGGCTACAGGCCATACAGGACTGTAAAGCAGACTTTGAGTTGGGCAAATAATGTGTAGCTTTGCCAGTTCCTCAATAATAGTACTTATTTTAGCATGCCCCCCAGACAATTTGCTTTGTTAAATGCTGACAACCTATCTAGGGGCATGATGTTGTAAAGTTTCTCATTTTCCTCTGCCCTGAGAACAGCTTTTACTTCTTGCACCTTCAATGTGAATTCTCCCAGTGAGGTCTGAAAAGTCGTTCTTAACAATATCCACGCCTAAAATGTTTTCTGGAATAGGGGAAATGAATAGCATATATGGGGCAGGGAGAGCTCTCCCAATGCCTAGATCTATCAAAGTCCTTTTTACCTGGATCCTTTGTCACCTATATACATCAATGGCAGCCCATTGACCGGGGTGTCATTCTGAATTTCCATGGATTAAAGTATTCTGCTCCAGTATCTACTAAGACAGTAGTCTTAACTTCATTTTTCCAGGACCAGCAAATGGTAAGCTCAATATGAGGCCTCTGGTTACCCCTATTGCTCAAATGGAGAGTTAACCTTGCCCCCACTCTCCTAATCTCAGGGCCAGAGTGGGATCCATCCTGATAGGCCTGGCATGAGACCTAGCAGTAGAGTCTTCTTCCTCTTCTGCCGAAGGGGCAGATGGGAAGGGTGAAACTACCGTTCAGATTGTAGTTCCCTCCATAAGGTTACTAATACTATGTATTAGGTTGTTTGTCTATTTGTTCTCAGGGTGTTCCTGCTCCCAATAAATCATGCCACATTTCCTTAAGTGTGACTCCTATCGATCTTTTTCTCTCTTCATTCTGTGGAGTTTTCTTTTCCCCTTTTGATAGTCCTTGGCGGATTGCCAAGCATACACTGACCCTGACTTTCTCAGTTTCTCCCAAATCTGCGATAGCTTCTTTCATAGCACATACATCTTGTCGCACTGTAGAACTCAACAAAGACAGAAAAGGGTCATGCCATTCTCTTGGTGTACCCAGTAGCAATTTATTTTTCATCCCAGCAGTGAAAACTGCTGTATCAGATCTCACAGATACCTGGGCATAGATGGCTTGCCTCACTCCTGATTCTCAGAGAAGCCCCTGGCCTCTTCCACATAGCACCAGGAGATCATCCCTCCTGGCAAGTCTTCATTAGGGTGGGTCTCTCCTGGCTAGAATGATGCAGCTCATAAGGCTTCCTTATGTTTGCCTGGGTTATGTTGTTACAGGGCCGGGTAGGTGGTGATATTACTCATTTATTCTGCTTCATTGCGGGGTAAGGAAATATCATCACCCACTGTGGTGTCCCACAATCCAACCATCCACGCTGTGAAGGTTTTCCTGGGTAGTTGTTTATAGGTCTTTGTACTCTCTAAGAGTTCTGTAGCAGTATATTTTCAGATAATGAGAATCTCCTGAGTCAGTTGACTCCCATTCTGGGGACAGTTGTTGAGGTGAGGTTGTCAATAATCCTTGTCCCCTCCTCATTGATGACATTTAGGTCAGAGCATTTCTTTTCATAACATTCCCAGGGGTTTTAAGTTTTCATATCCCAATTGGGCTTAATTATGACAACTCTGATTCATAGTAGTTTCCAATTCTTTCCACCTAGGCAGACAAATCTACATGCTAACCTTTCTATTTTTGTCTTTTGGTCTTCAGTTTTGTCTATTAAGTTGGATTCAAGGAGAGAAGTGGAAAGGCATATGTCCCTTTCTAGTTGCGATTCCTCTTCTAGCTGTTTTACTCTCACTTCTGCTGTTATCTGAACCTCCAATGCCAAACAAATGGCCCAGAGAAGGGTCCGACCCACTGGGGCAACTCTCCACTGCCCTTCCTTACTCTATGCGCCATTTGGCTTTCTGTGGCTTTCAATGAATAACTTTCCTACGCCAACCAGTGTTTTGGGGCACCCCTTTACTCACATGGAAGTCCACAAGCATCTAACAGACATGCCACACCACTCCACATAGATGTGGCTGGCCACCCTGAGATTTCTCCCACATAGGCTTCATTCCCCTTACTCACAGCTTGGTCTCTTGGCTCCTGGCCAGCTTACCAAATGTTGCATGCTGGGTAGGTCTACTGAAACCTACCCACAAAGACTGAGGACGCTGAGAGGCTGAAGAAAGAGGCTGACAAATTCAGTTTCCCAGAAAGAAATATTTAATAGGGACTTTCAAACAGAACCGATGCTCCTGGTGGCTGTGAGATGGTGGTTCCTGCACCTGCTCTATACAAAGTACCCATTATAGAGCAAGCTTTTAGGTAAGGCATGTGCAGCTGGTCATGGTCTCAGACTTTCTTGTGAAACTTGTGACCCCCGAAGAGGTTAGATAAGCATATTTATGAGGGTTATCTATGCTACAGGCACTGTTTAAAGATCTGCTGCAGAACACCTTGGTATGCAGGAGTCAGTCATCAGTCATCATGACAGTTTGCTTTACATGGTGCCACGCTTACCATGCAAAAGGCTGTTTTCCTACAGGTGTATATGACAAACTTTACCTTTTTAAACCCTAAGTGAAATAAAATAGTGAAATGCCTCAATTTCTGGGTGATCCTATACCCATGAGCTTAGCTGAATTCTCCCACTCCCTTCAACCATCACACCCAGGTTATCTATATCCAGACCTCGTTCAGTCGTCTCTCTACACAGGCTTCTGTTAATGCTTTTGACACTAATGCCCCACTTGTTAGGGCATTTAACTTGGGTCTCTGTTAACCATTTCATCATCAATTCATTGCTGACATGAAAATCAAATCTGATCTTTTATTTCTTCCTCCACCAATATCTCTTCTGATCTATGTATCAAACCTGGATCTCTTAATACCATTTGTTGCCCCCTCTGATTTATATCTTAAACTCAAATCTAGGTTGGGTACGATGGCTCACACCTGAAATCCCAGCATTTTGGGAGGCCAAGGCGGGAGAATTGCTTCAGCCCGGAAGTTTGAGATCAGCCTAGGCAACATAGCAAGACCTTGTCTCTACAGAAAATCAAAAAATTAGCCAGGCATGGTGCTGTGTACCTGCAGTCCCAGCTACTCAGGAGGCTGAGCCAGAAGGATCGAGGCTGCGGTGAGACATGATCATGCCATTGCGCACCCACCTGGGCAGCAGAGCAAGTTCCTGACTCAAAACCAAACCAAACCAAAACAAAAACTCAAATCTCAGTTACAGATTTTAGCATCAATGCTCCTATTTTTGACCTTGAATCTGGCTATCTGTTAAATCTTTAATCATCAATGACCCTCAGCTTTAACATCAAGTCTAGGACTCTGTTAATAATTATTCCACCATCAAAGTGTCTATACTCTAGATCTTAAACCTGGACCTCTGTTAACTTTTTTCTTTTCTTTTTTTTTTAACCATCAAAGCTCTTGGGGCTTTGACCCACAGTCCAGGGTCTCTATTGAGATTCTGTCAATTTCCTTTGTTCTGACCTTGAGTCCAGGCTTTTTTTTTACATTTTAATTTCTATTTATTAATTTTTTTAGAGTTATGAGGTACATGTGAGGATTTGCTACATAAGTAGATTGTGTGAAGTTGAGGTTTGGGCTTCTAGTGAGCCCTCTTCCCCAACAGTGGTGGACATGTTACCCAAGAGGGGGTTGTGTGCCCCTTATCCCCCCATCCCTTCCTCCTTTAATTGTGCCCAGTGTCTGTTGCTCCTTCCTTTGTGCCCGTGTGCCCAAAGTTTAGTGCCTATGAGTGAGAACATGCGGTATTCAGTTTTTTGTTTGTTTGTTTCTGTGATAGTTCATTTAGACTGATGGCCTCTAGCTGCATCCATGTTGCTGCAAAGGACATGATTTTATTCTTCTTTATGGCTGTGTAGTACTCTATCATGTATATGTGCCACATTTTCTTTATCCAGTTCACTTTTGATAGGCATCTGTGTTAGTTCCATGTTTTTTGCTTTTGTGAATAGTGCTGCAATAAGCATACACATGCAGGTGTCTTTTTGGTAGAGTGATTTATGTTCGTCTGGGTGTGTTCCCAGGAGTGGGATTGCTAGGTAGAAAGGTAGCTCAACTTTTATTTCTTTGAGGAATCACTACACTGTTTCCCACAAAATTTGGACTAGTTTACATGATAACCATCCTGACTGGTGTGAGGTAGTATGTAGTTTCGATTTGCATTTCTCTGACGATTAATGAAGCTGAGCATTTTTTCATATTTTTACTGGCTGCCTGAATGTCCTCCTTTGAGAAATGTCTGTTCATGTCCTTTGCCCACTTTTTATTGGGGTTATTAGTTTTTCTGCTGTCAATTCATTTGAGATCATTGTAGATCCTGGATGTTGGGCCTCTGTTGGATGCATAACTTGCAAATATTTTTTCCAGTTCCGTGAGTTATCTCTTTAGACTCTCGATGGTTTCTTTCGTTGTGCAAAAACTTTTTAGCTTGATAAGGTCCCACCTGTCACTTTTAGATTTTGCTGCATTTGCTTTTCAGGACTTGGTCATGAATTCATTGCCTAGGCTGATGTCCAGAAGGGTGTTCCTTAAGTTTTCTTCTAAGATTCTTATAGTTTGAGGTTTCACATTTAAGTCCTTGATACATTTTGAGTTGATTTTTGTATATGGTTATAGTTAGGGTTCCAGTTTCATTCTTCTGCATGTGCTTCCATTTTGAGTTGATTTTTGTATGGTTATAGTTAGAGATCCAGTCTCATTCTTCTGCATGTGGTTAGCCAGTTTTCCCAGCACCATTTGCTAAATATGGTTTCCTTTCCCCGATGTTTGCTTTTGTTGGCTTTATCAAAGATGTGTTGGTTGAAGGTCTGTGGTTTTATTTCCAGATTCTCTGTCCTGTTCCATTGGTCTATGTGTCTATTCCACCAGTACCATGCTGTAGCCTTGTAGTGAAGTCTGTAGCCTGGGAGTATAATGCCTCCAGCTTTGTTCTTTTGTGCTGAGGGTTGCTTTAGCTATTCCAGCTCTTTTTTGCTTCCATATTAACTTATGTACTGTCTTTTCTAGATCTCTGAAAAATAATGCTGGTAGTTTGATAGGAATTGCATTGAATCTGTACATTGCCCAGGATGGAATGGACATTTTTTTGGCTTTGTTTTTTCTTTTATTAATGATGGACAGGTACGGACATCTTGATGATATTGATTCTTCTAATCCATGAACATGGGATATTTTTCTATTTGTTTATGTCATCTTTGATTTCTTTTCTTTTTCTTTTTTTTTCTTTGAGTCAAAGTATCATGTTGTCCAGACGAGTGCAGTGGCATGCTCATGGCCACTGCAACCTTGACCTGCTGAACTCAGCTGATCCTTCCACCTCAGCCTTCCAAGTAGCTGGAACGACAGGAGTGTGCCACCATGCCACCATACTTTTTAAATTTATCATAGAGATGAGGTCTCGCCAAGTTGCCTAGGTTGTTCTCGAACTCTTGGGCTCAGGCAATCCTCTTGCCTCTGTCTCCCCAAGTGCTGGCTTTAAGCAGCATTTTGTAGTTTTCATTGTAAAGATCATTCACCTCTTTGGGTAGATGAATGCTGAGGATTTTTATTTTGTTTTTTTGTGTGGCTATTGTGAATGACTGTGTTTTTGATTTGGTTCTCATTCTGCTTGTTGTTGGTGTATAGAAATGCAACTGAAAAAAAAAACCAGAAAAAAAAAAAAAAGAAATGCAACTGATTTTTGTGCATTGAATTTGTATCCCGAGACCTTACCAAAGTTGTTTATCAGTGAGAGGTGGTTTTTGACACTCTCTAGGAACCCAGCCCTTTGAAACAATTTCAGAATAACAGCCTGTGCCCCTCATTGATACCCATCTGGTTTGAATTCAAATCTGATCTATCATCAATGGTTTTCTCCTGTTAATATGCCTCAATCAAATCTTCCACTCCATTGGCCCTCTGTTTTGACCTAAAAATTGGGCCTTGTGGTAGACAGAATAATGGTCCCTCAAAGTTGTCTACATCCCAAGCCCTAGAACCAGTGAATATATGAACTTTGCAGATGTGATTAAGGGACTTTGCAGATGTGAGTAAAGGCCCTGATATGGGAAGACTTTTCTGGATTATCAGATGGGCCTAATGTAATAAAGGGTCCTTGTAAGAGGGCGGGAGAAGGGTCAGAGTCAGAGAAGGAGATGTGACAATGAAAGCAGAAGGTTACAGTCAGCAATTAAAAGATGCTACACTGCTGGCTTTGAAGAGGGAGGAAGGGATCACAAGTCAAGGACTACGGGTGGTCTCTAGAAGCTGGAAAAGCAAAGAAATGGAGTCTCCCCTAGAGCCTCTGGATGGAATGCAACCCTGCTGACACCTTGATTTCAGCCTAGTGCAACCGATTTTGGACTTCTGATTGCTAGGACTGTAAGATAATACGTTTGTGTTGTTTTGAGCTAATAAGTTGTGGGAATTTGTTAGAGCAGCAATAGGAAATGAATACAGTATGGGCATTTTTGAAATATTCCACCCTTGATGCCCATCTGGTTTATACTCTAAGCAGATCCTTCTTAACTCTTCCACCAACCATGTCCCTATGATCTGACCTCCATCCCCAGCCATTGTTAGAGATTCTACCAAAATCCCTTATCTGTACCCTCCGACCTGGGTTTCTATTAGCTTTTCCAACCTAAATAAGCCTCTGGTTTTACCTTGAGCTTAGGCATTTGTTGTCTATTTAACCATTAATAGATCCTGATCTAGAGATAGAATCCAGGGTTTTGAGGATGAAAAATTAACAGCCGGGCTCAGTGGCTCAGCCTGTAACCCCGCGCCTTGGGAGGCTGAGGTGAGTGGATTGCCTGAGCCCACGGGTTCGAGTCCCACCTGGGCAACTTGGTGAGACCTCATCTCTACAATAAATCAAAAAATTAGCTGGGTGTGGTAGCACGCGCCTGTAGTTCCAGCTACTTGGAAGGCTGAGGCGGAAGGATCTCTGGAGGCCAGCAGGTCAAGGCTGCAGCGGCCGGGAGCAGCCAGTCTGGGCGACTGAGTGAGACTCCAACTCAAAAAGAAAAAGAAAAATTAACAATCCCTTTGGTTATTAAACTTGAGGATCTGTTCACTTTTCCACTATCAGGGCAATTTATGTGTGAATCTTTTTTTCAGGTCTGTTAACTCTTTCCTCACCATTGTCCCTGAGGTCTGTACATTGACTGCAGGTCTCAGTTAAACCCTCCCCATCTATGCTCCTTTGGTGTGGGCATAAAAATCAAACCTGTGCTGACTCTTTCGCCATTTGTACCTTCTCCTGTGTGCATCAACCCCAGCCCTCAGCTAACTTTTCTATCATGAATACCATTTGGTTTGACCTTGAAGTCAGCTCTTGGTTAATTCTTCCACCATGATTATCGCCTTTCGTTTAGGTTGTGAATTGTGAATCTTTCTTAAATACACTACCATGAATGCTTCTCTGGTCTGCAGCTCAGATTTGGGTCTAAGTTAACATTCCATTCAAACCCTCTCTGAAATGACTTTGGAACTGGGTCACTATTTCACCATTAGTACCCGTCTGGCTAGACCTTCAAGTGGTTTTACATCCATACACCTTGGTAGAGGTCTTGAATTCTAGGACTTTCTTGACTATTGCACCACCAGAGCTCTTGTTCTTTAGATATAGAATCCCAACCTTTGTTAACTCTGCAATCCTGTTTCAGGCTGACCTCCAATTCAGCTTTTTGTTGTCTTCTAAAATCAATGTCCCTCAGATTTTACCTCAAATCTCATGCTCTATTAACTCTTTTTTTTGAGTTGGAGTCTCACTCTGTCGCCCAGACTGGAGTGCAGTGACATGCTCACAGCCACCGCAGTCTCGACCTGCTGGGCTCCGGCGATCCTTCCGCCTCAGTTTTCCAAGTAGCTTGAACAGCAGACGTGCGCCACCACGCCCGGATAATTTTTTGATTTATTGTAGAGATGAGGTCTCACCAGATTGCCCAGGCTGGTCGGGAACCCGTGGGCTCAGGCAATTTTCTCACCTTGGCTTCCCAAAGTGCTGGGATTATAGGTGTGAGCCACTGCGCCCGGCCTATTAACTCTTTTTAAAAAGTATTTCCTTTTTTTAAAAAAAAAGTCAGTAGCTTTAGCGATTACAAACAGTTTTTGATTACATGGTTGTAATCATGTAACCAAATACAGTGGGGAAGAGGTCTGGCCTTTGAGTGTACCCACCACTCCCACCTGTGCACACTGAACCCGATAGGTGATTTTTCGTCCCTCCACCCCTCCCTCTCCCTTTTTGATTTGCGCTGCAAAAGGTCACATCTATCCACTTTAAGGCGAGCACAAAGCCCAGGCTATGAGTGACAGGTGGAGGCGGGTCCTTCCGTGTTCAAAGGAGCCAATGGAAGACCGGGTGGGCAGTGATTGACAGACAGGGGCGAGCCCTGCCTCCTCGAAGGAACAATGGGAGGGCGGGAGGACGGTAGAGCCGGAGGGCGCAGATGCCGGGTCGTGGGCGGCAGGAGGGGGGTGTGTGTCTGAGCCCCCTAAGTGGATACATCCTATCAAAGGCCTCTTCCCTTTCTCCAAACGTTTCAGAAATGAGGCTTCCGCAGAGGACTCTCGCAGGCCGTGCTTCTGCCACGTGGCCTTACCACTTTCCTCGAGTTTCCACCCGCCGCGTCACCATGCCTATGCTTAGGCCATGCCTCTCCGGGTGGCCTGGAACGCCCACTCGCCCGCTCAGGACAGTCGCGGCTCCTCTGAGCTTCACACTGCTTTCGTAGGACCAATTCCAAATATCTTGCCTCAGAGATATCTCGGGGACTCCTCTGGTCCCCAGACTCACACCTCTGGCTGGAATGGGAGTCTCGTGAAGCAGTGCGAGGTCCCTGCCGGCGACAGGGGTCCCGGCGCTCACGAAGTGACGCCATTTTTGTTACTGGTAGAGCTCGGCTTCGTGGCTGGTTCTGAGCCTGCGAAAGAGGGGCTCCGAAGGCATCCAGACGCATCCAGGAGGCTGGAAGGGAACGGGCCTTTCGGGGGATGTTGAACGCAGTTGGGCAAGCAGGGAGCCACGCCCAGCTTGAGAAGGAGCTCTTGGGTCCTGAAAGCAGAGCCAGGGTGAGGGGCTTGGCTGACTGATGCAGGTCTGTGTGGTCAGTGATGGATGGGGACATGTGGAGGGCTTAAGGAGGGGACTGAATGACATGGAGAACAGTGACAGGGGAGTCTGTGGGACCAAGGGTGAGGAGTTTGTGGGATGAGTGATGGGGGACCTGTGCGGTGATTGATGGTGTCTGCAGGGGCTTCTATGAGGTGGATGAAGTGGGGCTGGAGTGAGTGATGGTGGATCTGTGGGGGTGAATGATGGTGGTTGTGGGGTGAGTAATGGGTGGTCTGTAGAGTGAGAGATGCTACCCCGGGATAGGAGTGAATGGGAAAGGGGATTTGGGGTGAGGGATGATGGTCCGTGGGTACAGGAATGGGAATGAGTAGGGCCAATGCTGGGATTTTGTGAGGTCCATGGTGGATGGTTCTTTGAGATCAATAATACCTCCATGAACAAACAAAAATCTCTGCCCTTATGGTGTTGAACTTTGCGATTGAGGAGTCAGACATTGTGATTTGTTTTTCTTTCATGACTAATAAGAGAAATCTTATATTTTTATATATGCATCCATCACTTGGAGATCCTCTTTTGGGAGGTGCCTGTTCAGGTCTTTTGCTCATTTCTCTGTTGGGCTCTCTGCCTTTTCCTTATTGATTTGTAGGGATTGTTTTTTATATATTCTGATACTACTCCTTTATCGGTAGTATGTATTTTGCAGATATCTTCCAGTTTTTGGCTTCTCTTTTTCATATTGTGGCCTTGAATATGTATATTTTAAGTTAATTTTAAACTGTAAAGCATAATATAAATCTAATGTTTTGTTATTTTCCAATTAAAAAACAGACAATGTACTTTGTAATTTAGGAGGATAATTTTTAGGGCATCCAGAAGCAGGCAGAGTTGCATCTCTGAAAATTTTGGTGCCAGAACAGCTTGGGAGGAGTTCTCTACTTTTTGTTCTTTCACCACCTCACCCTCTACATACTGACTGTGTGCTCTTGGATGAGTCACTTCGCCTTTTTATGCCTCAATTTCCTCACTATGAAATAAAGATATTAGTAGGGCCTACCCTGGGAAGTTTGGGATGAGAATTGAGTCAATACTGATTGTTATCTATTCAGGGTAGTTTTGTAGCACTGATCTGGTATATATTTCATGGCTCTTCCCTAGCTCAAGGTTACTGCTGCTTGTGTGATACCCAAGAAAATCCAATGAAATAGACTAAATACTAAGGAATAAGACTTTGTCAGGTAGCATTGAGCTTTGGAGGGCCACAAACCATTGTAATATCTAAGATTATTATTATTATTGTTTGCCTCTAAGAACCAGTTTTTGTCCCCTTGGGGGCAATATCACCCCTGTTGAAAATGCATGATCTACATGACTGCCTGTTATTAAACAGTTGGGAGCATGTTCTTGTGATCTACCTCTTCTTCATTTCGCAGTTATATTTCGATGCCATTAACTTTATTTCCATATTACTACTTAGTTTATTTCTATGGTAATACTTAAATAAAAACCTTTCTCTAATGGGAATTTTCAAACATCTACAAAAATAGAGGGAATTGTATAATGGACCCCCATTACGCCCATCACCCAGTCTCATTCATCATCAATTCATGGCTGATCTTGTTTCATCTTGACCAGGGGTTGGAAAACTATAGGCAGTGGACCATATCGGACCTGCTGCTTTTTTTATACAGCTATGAGCCAAGAATAGTTTTCACATTTTTTTAATCATAGGGGAAAAAATATCAAAGAAAGAAGAATATTCGGTGACTCATAAAAATAATATGAAATTCAGATTTCATTGTTTGTAAATGATGCTTATTGGAACACAGCCAATGAGCATCATTAGTTTATGTATTGTCTATGGCTACTTTCCATCTGTAATGGCAGAGCTGAGTAGTTGCAACAGAGACCACAGACCTACGAAGTCTAAGACATTTACTATATGGCCCTTTACAAAAGTTTGCCAACTCCTCATCTACACCACCTACTTCTTCCTCCTGGATTGTTTTTTTCTCTTTCTTATTGAGATAAAAGTGCACACATATTAAATGTATAACTTAATGAATTTGTATATATGTAGTCCTTGTTATTTTTAAACAAATCCCAGACACATTATTTCATCCATAAATAATTATGTCAAAGATAAGGACTTAAAAGGTTAATACCATTACCCAAAGTAAAATAATGAACAATAATATCTTCAGATCATCAGTGGTTGAATTCATTAATGTCATTAAATATCTACTCAGGGCTCAAATGCTCATGATTATGTCAAAATTTTTTTTGTCTTTTCAAATTAAGGCCCAGACAAAGTCCATACTTTACATTTGGCTGCTGTGTCTCCTGAGCCTTCTTTAATCATCTAGGGTGTTACTTTTAATGATTGCCTGCCTTTCCACCCTTTGGAGGGTCCATAATTTATTTTCCCAGTCTTCAGTGCTGGGCTTTTACGTGATTTTCAGTATTATGGAGTTGAAGACAAAGCTGTGTTGAAGGTTGCTGAAGTTAAATATCTTTGCACATTCATGATTATCACCTTAGGACAAAGTTCCATAAATAGAATTACTGGCTCAGATGAGAAACACAAGTCATCAGTGAATTAACAAGCACCATATTTTCACATCCAGCCATTGAAGAGTGGTTAACCCAGCTTGATCTCTGAAGACTCTTCTGCACCCCACCCTGCCCCCAATTGCTTTCCAAAGAGAAACCAAAAATGATCGAGTCCCAGGTAAGTTGTTTCCCACAACAAAATAAGAAAGTACAATTAGTTGAAAATAAGAATTAGAAAAATTTAGAGCATAGAAGATCAACACAGACAAAATTGCTGTGAAGATACACAGGTCACCTGGTTTTACTTCATATAAACTGAGCTAAACAATTGGACTATAAGCTTCCTGGCAACCATAGTGAAAAGGGCAACATGATCAGTTATGTGATTTGCATTCTCCATAAAGAGAAATCAGTCCAACTCCTCAGCATGTCAAGATTTCTGGAACTTTAGTCTTAATAAATTTTATTATTGAGTTTTCCTAAAGGCCAGTAGTTTTCAGTTTGGGGTAGTATTATCAATAGTTGTTCTAAATAGATAGTTTTTCGTTAAAACTATCTCACAGAGGCTTGGAGAGTGGGAGCTGTTTTCTGATTTTCCATGGCTCCTTTGCTGTGATTTCTGAGTTTGTGAGATCATTACCCAGCTCAAGACCAGTCCCTTCTCTGATCTTCCATATTTATTCTTCCTTCCCTGGAAAGGTAATCTATACATATGACAAATAATGTAAACAATACAGCAAAGAAAGAATACAAAGTATCTACTTTCTGTAATTGAACTTTTGCCCCTTTTCTGACATAACTAGAATTATCTAGTTTGGGGATGATCCTTCCAGACTTTTATTTATATATAATTTCTTTTCTTTGTATATATAACCCCATCTACGTGTGTAAATGCATATACGTAAATGTGTGTAAGTGGTCTTATTATTGTCATGTGCTACTGTGATATATTTTTATTTCTTTTCTTTTCTTTTTTTTTGAGTCGAAGTCTCACTCTGTTGCCCAGGCTGGAGTGCAGTGGCATGATCACAGCTACCGCAGCCTCAACCTCTTGGGCTCAAGTGATCCTTTTGCCTAGGCCTCCTAAGTAGCTGGGACCACAGGTGTGTGCTACCACACCCAGCTAATTTTTTTATTTGTTGTAGAGACAAAGCCACTAAATAAGCCACCGATATCCAAATTTCAATGTCCATAAATAAAGTGCTACTGGATAACAGCCATACCCATTGGCTTACATATTATCTACAGCTGCTTTCAACCTAAAACAGCAGAGCTGAGTAGTTCCAACAGAGACCATATGGCCCACAAAGTTTAAAATATTTCTTTTTTTTTGGTAATACATATGTTTTATTTTAAAATTGTGGGGTACAGTTAAGGGTTAGGTATAGAAATATGCATTGTGCAGGTACCCTTGTTGATGAGGTGTGCCCCCCATTCCCAGACAGATATTGACTACTGTTAATCCTACCTTCCTTCCCCTCTCTTACCCCACCATAGTTTCCCACAACTGTCAATCCTTTTTTTATAGTATTATGATAATTGTTCAAGGTCCACTTATGAGTGAGAACATGTGATACTCAGATCTTTGTTTCTGTGAGAGATCACTCAGTGTTATAAACTCTAATTCCATCCAGGTTGCTGCGAAATTCATGATTTTGTTCTTCTTTGTGGCGGTGTAATATTCCATTGTGTATATGTACCACATTTTTAAAATCCAGTCCTCTTTTGATGGGCAGCACGATTGGTTCCATGATCTTGCTATTGGGAACAATGCTGTAATAAACATATGTGTGCAGGTATCTTTTTTATAGAGTGATTTGAGTTCTTCTGGGTATATCCCCAGTAGGGGGATTGCGGGGTCATATGGAAGGTCGATTTTTAGAGCTTTTAGGAATCGCCACACTGATTTCCACAGAGGCTGCACTAGTTTGCACTCCCACCAACAGTGTAGAAGTGTTGTCTTTTCACCACATCCTCTCCAGTTATTTTTTGAGTTATTGGTAATGGCCATTCTGACTGGAGTTAGGTAGTATCTCAGTGTAGTTTTAATTTGCATCTCCTTGATGACTAGTGAGGCTGAACATTTTCTTATGTTTCTATTGGCTGCTCGTATGTCTTCTTTTGAGAACTGTTTATTCATATATTTTGCTCACTTTGTATTGGGGCTGTTTGTTTTTTCCTTTTCAGCACATGTGAATTCCTTGTAGGTCCTTGATGTTATGCTTTTGTCAGACATGGAGTTGGCAAATATTTTTTCCCAGTCTGTGGGCTGTCTTCCTGTTCTCTTGATGGTTTCTTTGGCTTTGCAGAAGCTTGTCAGTTTAATGAGGTCCCAGTTGTCTATCTTATCTCTTATGGCCCGTGCATTTCGGTTTATGCTTAGGAATTGGATGCCAGTTCCAACTTCCATAAGGATGTGTCCTGCATTTTCTAAAGTTCTTATGGTTTGAGGTTTTACATTTAGGTCTGTGATCCATTTAGAGTTAACTTTTGTGTATGGGGATAGGTAGGGGTCTTGTTTGAATCTTCTGCATGTGGTCAGCCCGTTTTTCCAGCACCATTTACTGAATTGATTGTCCTCTCCCCAGTGGTGGATGGTGGAGGCTTTGTCGAAGATGAGTTGGTTGAGAAATTGAGGTTTTGCTTCTGGAATCTCATTTCTATTCCATTGGTCTATATGCCTGTTCTTGTACGAATACCAAGCTGTTTTGATTATTGTAGCTTTATAGTAAAGTTTAAAGTCTGGTAGTGCGATACCTCCTGCATTGTTTTTTTTTGCTGAGGATTGTTCTGGCTATTCTTGGTCGTTTGTGTTTCCATATGAATTCCTGTATTGTTTTTTCTAGATCTGAGAAGAATATTGCCGGTAATTTGATGGGTATTGCATTAAATCTGTAGATTGTCTTAGGTAAGATGTACATCTTCACAATGTTGATTCTTCCAATCCATGAGCATGGAATATTTTCCCACTTGTTTGTGTCATCTTTGATTTCTTTGAGCAGTGTTTTGTAGTTTTCATTGTAGTTTTCACGTCTCTGGTTAGGAAGATGCCAAGGTATTTCATTTTTTTGTGGCTATTATGAATGGGATTGTGCTTTTTATTTGGGTTTCTGTTTATTATTGGTGTAAAGAAATGTGATTGTCTTTTGCACATTTATTTTATACCCTGAGACTTTGCCAAAGTCCTTTATCAAGGAGGTTTTTGACAGATTCTCTTGGGTTTTCAAGGTACACAATCATGTCATCTGCAAAGAGAGATAACTTGACTTCCTCTTTTCCTATTTGGATACCCCTGATCACCTTCTCTTTTCTGATTGCTCTAGCCAGGACTTCCAATACTATATTGAACAGAAGGGATGAGAGTGGGCATCCTTGTCTTGTTCCAGTTTTCAGGGGAAATGGTTCCAATTTTTGTCTGTTTAGGAGTATGCTGGCAGTGGGTTTCTCATAGATGGCGTTTACTATTTTGAGGTATGTTCCACATATGCCTAGATGTTCGAGGGTTTTTATCAAGAAGGGGTGCTATATTTTATCAAAAACTTTTTCTGCATCTAATGATATAATCATGTGGTTTTTGTTTTGACATCTGTTGATGTGTTTAATTACATTTATGGTTTTACGAATGTTGAACCAACCTTGCATCCCAGGGATGAAGCCTACTTAGTCATGATGGATGATTTTTGAGATGTGTTGTTGAATCTGGTTTGCTAGGATCTTGTTGAGAATTGTAGCATCTATGTTCATCCAAGATATTGGCCTGTAGTTCTCTTTCTTTGTCAGGTCTTTACCTGGCTTGGGTACCAATGTGATGTTAGTTTCATAAAATGATTTGGGGAGAGTTCCATCTTTCTCAATTGCCTGGAATACTTTCAGTAGGATTGGTATCAGCTCCTCCTTAAATGTCTTATAGAATTCTGCTGGAAAGCCATCTCGTCCAGGGCTTTTTTTTTTTGTAGGTATTTTTCTTACTACATAGTCAATTTTCTTGATTGTTATTGGTTTATTTAGGGTCTCTGTTTCTTCTCGTTTCAACCTAGACATGTTGTGTGATGTCAGAAAGTCCTCCACTTCCTTGAGGTTTTCAAGTTTGTTTCCATACAAATGTGCATAGTAGTCTCTAACAATCTTTTGTATTTCTTCAGGTTAGATGTGACTTCATCTTTTGTGTTTCTGATTGTGTTTATTTGGACTTCTCTCTTTTTCTTGGTCAGTCTAGCTAGGGGACCATCGATCTTATTTATCCCTTCAAAGAGCCAGCTTTTTGTTTATTGATTTTTTTGTTGTTGTTGTTATCTTTTTGTCTTCTGTGTCCTGGATTTGGGCTTTTATTTTGGTGATCTGGATTCTTCTGCTGAAGTTAGGGTTTTGGTGGTCTTGCTTTTCCAGCTTCCTTACGTGACTTGTTAGGCTGTTAATCTGTGATCCTTCCATTTTCTTCATGTGCGTTTGTAGAGATATGAATTCCCCTTTTACTATAGCCTTCATGGCATCCCAGAGATTTTCGTATGATATTTCTTCATTTTCATTTGTTTCCAGGTATCTTTTAATCTCTGTTTTGATTTCATCATTGACCCAGGAGTTGTTAGCATCATGCTGTTTAGTATCCATGTCTTTGTGGGTTTTGGGGGAACCTTTTTGGTGTTGATGTTTATTTTTATTCCACTGTGGTCTGAGAAGGTGCATGGCAAAATTTCAATCTTTTGAAATTTGTTTATGCTTGATTTATGGCCAAGTATATGTTCGATTTAGAGTACATTTCATGTGGTGATGAGTAGAATGTATATTCTGTGGTTGTTAGGTGGAGTGTTCTGTAGGTATCAATTAAGTCCATTTGTTCAAGAGTCGCATTGAGGTTCTGGATCTTGTTGCTGATTTTTTGTCCTGATGATCTGTCTAGAGTTGTGAGTGGGGTGTTAAAGTCCCTAGCTATGATTGTGTTAGAGTCAATATCTTTTTTGAGCTTACCTAGAAGCTGTTTTATGAAAGTTTGTGCTCCTATGTTGGTGCATATATGTTTAGGATGGATATTTCTTGTTGATGGATTGAACCTTTTATCATTATGTAGTGGCCTTATGTATGTTTTTAAATTTTTGATAGTTTAAAGGGTATTTTGTCTGAGATTAAGATCATGACTCCTCCTTTCTTTTGTGTTCCGTTTGCTTGAAAATTTGTTTCCCATCCTCTTACTTTGAGTCTGTGAATGTCCTTTCTAGTGAGGTGTGTCTCTTGAAGGCAATGTATTGTTGCCTGGTGATATTTTATCCATTTTGCCATTCTATGTCTTTTTAGTGGTGCATTTAGTCCATTCACATTCAAGCTTAAAATATTTCTATCTGGCCCTCTACAAAAAAAGTTTGCTGACCTCTGACTTGGATGAGCTGGACAAATTACTTGAAAGTCACAATTTACCATACCTGACAAAAAAAAATAGAAAATCTGAATAGTACTATATTTTGAATACATTGAAATATAATTTAAAATCACCCCACAGGGAAAACTGCACACGCTGATGGCTTCATCAGGGAATTCTTCCAAATATTTAGAAGTAAATACTACCAGTTGTACCCAGACTTTCTTAGAGAATACAAAGAGATATTTCTCAACTTGTCATATGAGGCCAATATAACATGATGCAAAAACACAGCAAGAATAAGATAAGAAAGCAAAATTACAGGCCAATATGTCTCATGGACAAAGTAGTATAAATCCTAAACAGAATATCAACAAGGGACTGGCTAGATGATGATGATGATGTTGATAGAAGTGGCCTCCCAAAGTGCTGGACTTACTGGCATGAACCACTGCTGCTTGTTTTATCCCCACCCACTCCTATCATCATCATCATCATCACTATCACCATCTGGCCAGTCCCTTGTTAATATTTTGTTTAGGATTTATACTACTATGTTCACAATTAAAAATTAAAAAAAGAAAGTTGGATTTCAGATAATTTTAATGTGTCATAAAATACTATTCTCCTTTTTTCCAACCGTCAAAAGTGTAAAAAACATTTTTAGTTTGTTAGCCATTGAAAAACACACTGGTGAGCCAGGCTCAGTGGCTCAGCCTGTAATCCCACGCCTTTGGGAGGCTGAGGTGAGTGGATTGCCTGAGCCCGCGGGTTCGAGACCCACCTGGGTAGCGAGACCTCATCTCTACAATAAATCAAAAAATCAGCTAGGCGTGGTAGTGCGCACCTGTAATTCCGGCTACTCGGAAGGCTGAGGTGGAAGGATCGCTGGAGCCCAGCAGGTCGATGCTGCGGTGGCCGGGAGCAGCCACTGCACTCCAGAATGGGTGACAGAGTGAGACTCCAACTCAAAAAAAAAAAAAAAAAGAAAGAAAAACACATGGTGGGCTAAATGTGGTCTGCAGGCAACAGTGTGCTGTCCCCTGATCTATATTGTCAAATTTCTTGGCACAAAATTGTTCATAGTATCCTCTTATTATCTATTTAATGGCTACAGGATACCAACAAATTTTTGTTGGTTTTTAAAAATTGTTTCTCGTTTTTTCTTTTATATATCATAGTAATAATAATAATAAGACTCACAGTTACCATTCACTGAGTGCTTACTGTGTACCAGACACTGCTATAATAAGTTATAATGGAATTAAAATTAACTCATTTATTTACCCAGGAGCACTTTGTGCTAGATACCATTGTTATCACCATTTTTCAGAGGCAGAGACTGAGGCTCAGAGTTCACACAGCTAGTGTGTGGTCTAGCCAGGACTCAAGCAGTGAAGTCACAAATAAGCAAACAACCTTATAAGGGCATCTTTTATATTTGTCAATTATTTGTGTACACCAAATTCTTAGATATGAGTGTGCTAGGTCAAAGGCATACATGTTTATAAATGCAAAGGGTATTTTCTGAATTGTATTTTGATAATCAGCTTACATGTGGCCACTGATCTTTTACAAGAAGGTCTATTTCCCATTATCAGTTCCCCACTAGACATCATCAGTGTATTTAATTCTTGCTGTTTTTTTTTTTTTTGAATTGGAGTCACACTCTGTCGCCCAAGCTGGAGGGCAGTAGAATGCTCACAGTCACCCCAGCCCCAGCGTTGACCTGCTGGGCTCCAGCATTCCTTCTGCCTCAGCCTTTCAAGTAGCTGGAACTACAGGCACACGCTACCACATCCAGCTAATTTAAAAACATTTTTATTGTAGAGACGAGGTCTCACCAAGTTGCTCGGGCTGGTCTCGAAATTGCTGGCTCAGGCTATTCACTGACCTTGGCCTCCCAAAGTGCTAGGATTACAGGCTGAGTCACTGAGCCTGGCCCCTCTTGCTCTTTTTATGATTGAGCATTATATCTTATTTTCACTTGCTTTTCTTTAGGGATTAAATTAGCTTCAGCATCTTTTCACAAATTTACTTTCCATTTTGCATTTCTCATAAATACTTCTTTCCTTCTTTGTCTCTTCCTTATTGCTTTCTAGAGGCTTTTTGTATACAGTGATATGAATTTTGAAATGCACATTGCAAACTTTTTCTTTAGTCAAATGGTGATTTATTTCTCAACCTTGTTCCTGCTATATTCTTAGTTCCAAGAACAGTGCCTGGTATTCAATAAGTGCTCAATAACTGCTTGCTGAGTGAATAAATGCTTTTTTCATTTAATAGTATATCATAGAGAGTGTTGCTTATAGGTCCATGTTGCTTCCTTGTTGCTTTCTGCAATTGCATATGGTATTCCCTTATGGGAGAGCATAATTTATTTATCCAATCCCCCGTGAGGTTGTCTCCATTTTTTTGCTAGTATAAACAGGACTGGAGAGCACTACTGTTGAATATGTGAGTATTTATGTAGAATAATTTGTTTTTCTTTTTTATGTAGAATAATTTTTAGAAACAGAATTGTTAATCAGAGAATTGTATATATTTTAAATTTTTGTAGAAGATGCTCAATTTCCCTCAAAAATATTGTACCAGTGTACCCCCAGACAATTTGAGTTTCTGTTTGTTGACATCTTCACCAACTCACAGTGACTTATCAAACACTGATATCTGCTGGGGAAAAATGGTGTCTTGTTTTAGCTTGCATCTATCTTCATGTGAGTAAAGTTGAGCATGTTTTTACATATTTAAAATCCATTTGCATTTTCTTTTCTGTGAATTGACGGTCATGTCCTTTGACCATTTTGTTAAAAGTTAAGTGCTTGCTGGTTATTTTCTTCTCGCTTTGTGGGAACTCTGTCTGTCTGTTGGGGGAAATTAGCTCTTTGTCGGTTATATATGTTGTGCATATATCTTTTCCCCAGTTAGTTATGTCTTTTGAGTTTATGATATAGTTTGCCATGCAATATATAAAGTAGTTAAATTTATCACTGATAAATATAAACAACCCTTGAAATGCTCAATAGGTGCACAGACCTTGATCCTTCAAGTAAAAAACAAGTTGGATTCATTTGAAAATAGCTTGAAATCTAATTTAGACTCACAAATTATAATAGAAGCTATACAAGAAGGAACCCTATTCTGGCACCTAAGTTTTGTAGCATGCTTAGAATAGTCTTCTCCACTCTAAAATTATTTTTAAAACTCTAACCTGTCTTTATTTTATGGTTTATCTTTTTCTTTGTTTACATTTTTGTTATATATCAAGTTTATTTTTGTGTATAGTGTAAGGTAGGGAATCCAAGGTTACGTTTTTTTTTTCTGATAGCTCTGTAGTTTTGAATAATGTTGTTCCACACTTATTTAAAACGCTACCTTTATTATACATTAAATTTTCCATAAAAATGAGATTTATTGAGAGGACATAAAAGCTCCCGATGTAAAAGCTCCCACAGTGAGAGGGGACTTGAGGGGGTTGCCCAAATTTCCCATTTTTATTTGCATCTGTTTCTAGACTCTCTGTTGTGTTTCACTAACTAGACTTGCTAATAGCAGGATTTTACATTGTTTCTCTCATAAAGTATGCCACACAAAGTGCAAAGTAGGTACCCCACATGTATTGCTATGGCCAAAATGATCAGAATGAGCCAAGCGTACAGAAATGTGCTGTTTTAGGATCCAGTGACATTTGAGGATGTGGCTGTGGACTTTACCCAAGAAGAATGGCAGCAGCTGGACCCTGCTCAGAAGACCCTGCACAGGGATGTAATGCTGGAGACCTATAGTCACCTGGTGTCTGTGGGTAAGGGCAGATTCCGTGTGTACCAATGAATCGAATCATCCTCATTCTTCCTTCAGAGCTGTCAAGACCATGACCTTTACAATTTCCCCCTTAACAGAGGGCTTCCTTTTATAATTTTACTTTTCTTTTAAAATATCTAGTGTGTGTATATACATATATATATGTGTATATATATATATATTTTTTTTTTTTAATTTTTTTTTTTTGATTTGGAGTCTCACCCTGTTGCCCAGGCTAGAGTGCAGTGGCACACTCATGGCCACCACAGCCTCAATCTGCTGGGCTCAGGTGATCCTTCCCCCTCAGCCTTCCAAGTAGCTGGAACTACAGGCATACACTGTCACAGCTACTGCAGCTTCAACCTGCTGGACTCAGGCAATCCTTCTGCCTCAGTCTTCCAAGTGGTTGGAACCACAGGTGTGCGCCACCAAACCAGGCTAATTTTTTTTTGAGTTAGAATCTCACTCTGTCGCCCAGGCTGGAGTGCAGTGGCACGCTCACAGCCACTGCAACCTCGACCTGCTAGGCTCAGGCAATCCTTCTGCCTCAGCCTTCCAAGTAGCTGAAACTGCAAGGATGCACCACCATACCCGGCTAATTTTTTGATTTATTGTAGAGATGAGGTCTTGCCTTTTGTCCAGGCTGGTCTCAAGCCTATGGGCTCAGGCAATCCTCTCATCTTGGCCTTCCAAAGTGCTGAGATTATAGATGTGAGCCACCGTGCCTGGCCTAATTTTTAAAAAAAATTATTGTAGAGACAAGGTCTCGCCAAGTTGCCCAGGCTGGTTTTGAACCCCTGAGCTCAAGCAATCCTCTTGCCTCTGTCTCCCAAAGTGCTGGGATTATAGGCATGAGCCACTGGTGGCTCCTGGCCCTGAAAGATATTTTTATGTATTATGTGAGTTAAGAATCCAGCTTTGCTGGGAGGCCCCTGAAATTGTTGCTTCTCCTCATGAATTTCTGAGTTGCCAAGGCCAAAGGCATTATAATTTTCTCTTAACAGGGTGTTCAGGTATAAAACCGGATGTAATCTTTAAGTGGGAACATGGACAGGACCCGCGGATCACAGAGAGTGAGTTGTCAAGGTGGATCTACCCAGGTAAGTGAGAATTGGGTAGATGGCCAAGGGGGTGTCTTCTTCACTGACATCCCTGACACCAATGACCTCCTTTCCTCCATAAAATTAATCAGGCCTCTTTTATAACATTCATCCTATAACAACCGCTTTCCTAACACCTGTGTCTATTGACAACTCTCTCTCTCTCTCTCTGTGTGTGTGTGTGTGTGTGTGTGTGTGTGTGTGATGTCTATTTGATTTTACGACTTTCTTCTTTCAGTCAGGGAGAAAGGCCTTGAATCTTCCCAGAAGATCATTTCTGGAGAACTTTCATTTCAAAGAGAGATACTAGAAAGATCCTCAATGGACAATTCATTATACTCCATTTTAAAAGTCTGGCATATTGATGATCAGATAGATCGATATCAAAGAAACCAAGACAGAGTTTTGAGGAAGATCACAGTCATCAGCCATGAAACACTGACTGAAGAGACAGGCTCCAAGTACAGTGCATTTGGAAAAATGCTTAATGAGTGCACAGACCCTGACCCTTCATGTAAAAAACTTCATAATTTTGATTCATGTGAAAAGAGCTTGAAATCTAATTTAGACTCACCAAATTATAGTAGGAGCTATACAAGAAGGAACCCTATTGAGAGATTTGGATGTGGGAGACCACTTAGCTATAGTGCTTTCTGTTATTTACCTGAGAATGAAGGGTTAATTCATACTGGAATGAAACACTATGGAGACAGTCAATATGAAAAAGTTCTTCATAATAAGCGAGCCCATATTCAGTATAAGAAGTTTCAAGCTGGAGAGAAGCCCAATGTTTGTAGTGTGTGTGGGAAGGGCTTTATCAAGAAGTCACAGCTCATTATACATCAAAGAATTCATACTGGAGAGAAACCGTATGTCTGTGGAGATTGTGGGAAAGCCTTCAGTGAAAAGTCACACCTTATTGTGCATCAAAAGATTCATACTGGGGAGAAACCCTATGAATGTACTGAGTGTGGAAGGGCCTTCTCCCAGAAGTCACCCTTCATTGTTCATCAGAGAGTCCATACTGGAGAGAAACCCTATGAATGTTTTGAATGTCCAAAGTCTTTCTCCCAAAAGTCACACCTATTTATACATCAGCGAGTTCATGCCAGAGAAAAGCCCTTTGAATGCAGTGAATGTGGGAAAGCCTTCTGTGAGAAGTCTCATCTTTTTATACACCAAATAGCTCATACTAGGGAGAAACCCTATGAATGTACTGAATGTGGGAAGACCTTCCTTCGGAAAACACAGCTCATCATACATCAGAGAACACATACTGGAGAGAGGCCTTATAAATGTAGTGAATGTGGGAAAACCTTTTGCCAGCAGTCCCACCTCATAGGACACCAAAGAATTCATACAGGAGAGAAACCTTATGTATGTAGTGACTGTGGGAAGGCTTTTTCCCAGAAATCACATCTCACTGGCCATCAAAGACTTCATACTGGAGAGAAACCTTATGTGTGTACTGAATGTGGAAAATCTTTCTCTCAGAAATCACCTCTTATCATACATCAGAGAATTCATACAGGGGAGAAACCCTATGCGTGTAGTGAATGTGGCAAAACCTTCTCCCAGAAATCACCCCTTATTATTCATCAGAGAATTCACACAGGGGAGAAACCTTATCAGTGTACTGAGTGTGGGAAGGCCTTTTCCCTGAAGTCACATCTCGTTATACATCAGAGAGCTCATACTAGAGAGAAACCATTTGAAAGTAGTGAATGTGGAAAGGCCTTCTGTGAGAAGTCTCCATTCATTATACATCAGAGAACACATACTAGGGAGAAACCCTCTGAATGTGCTGAGTATGGAATGACTTTTTCCCGGAAATCACAGATGATCACGTATCAGAGAACACAAACTGGGGAGAAGCCCTTCAAATGTAGTGACTGTGGGAAGACCTTCTGCCAGCATGTACACCTCACTGGACATCAGAATCCATATAGGAGAGAAACCTTATATATGTACTGATTTTTCCAGAAGTCAGACCTCATCATACATGGGAAAACTCATACTGAGCAACAATCCTAAGAATATGTTGAATGTGAAAAGATGTGGCAACTTGTCAACTGTAGAATAGACTTACGTATTCCTCAGCATGCCTGATTACCCTTCCACAGAATGATCTCTTTAGGCCCTCAGAGTGTTCTCAGTATGATAAATGTGGGATTGATTTGTTCACCCTCAAATTCTTTCAGTCCCCTTCACAGTATAAATGCAGCTGAAGCAATTAGCATTGCTTTGGTGTTATCTGGTCCTTAAGAGCTTTATAGAATCCTCTTGTGAATTTATTTAGGCATGGTACATTATCTGAAGGGGATCTCTTTGTCATTTTTATTTCTTCCATCTTATTTTTTTCTGTTTGGATTTATAAATATATAGATTATATATATATAGAAAAATATATGGACTCTGTAATTTAAAAAAATAATTTATTCCCTCAAGGTTCTTAATACATTTGCATATTTTTGAGCAAACTAGTTTCATGGTTAATTCCCTTTATAGCTGTGGTTATTTCTCCAGTATAATTTCTCATAGAGTGTATTTGTGATTTTTTCTCCTCAATTAGGTTAACTAATGCCAATGTTTTATTTTTTATTTTTTTTATTTTTTATTTTTTGAGTTGGAGTCTCACTCTGTCGCCCAGACTGCAGTGCAGTGGCCACTCCCAGCCACCACAGCCTCGACCTGCTGGGCTCCGGCGATCCTTCCGCCTCAGCCTTCTGAGTAGCCGGAACTACAGGCGCGCGCTACCACGCCCAGCTGATTTTTTGATTTTATTGTAGAGATGAGGTCTCGCTGCCCAGGTGGATCTCGAACCCGCAGGCTCAGGCAATCCACTCACCTCAGCCTCCCAAAGACACAGGATTACAAGTTGAGCCACCGAGCCTGGCGCTAATGTCTTACTTATTTTACTCCTTGACACCTGCAAAGCAGTTCTTGCATTTATACCATTTTCTACTCTTTAATTCATTCATTTGTGCTTTTATTTCATTAAAATTCTTCCATCTTCTTTTTAATTTTTTTCTTTTTCTCACTTTTTTTTGAGTTGGAGTTTCACTCTATCACCCAGGCTAGAGTGCAGTGGCATGCTCACGGCTACTGCAGCCTCAACCTGCTGGGCTTAAGTGATCTTTCCACATAGCTGGGACTACAGGCACATGCCACCATGTCCAGCTAATTTTTTGAGTTATTGTCGAGGTGATGTCTCGTCAAGTTGCCCAGGTTGGTCTCAAATTTCTAGGCTCAGTCAATCCTCTCACCTCAGTCTCCCAAATTTCTGGGATTACAGGCATGAACCACCATGCCTAGCTCTTTTTCTAACTTCTTCAGTTGAATGTGTGATTCAGTTTCTGGCTTATTGTAGGTGTATTTTGGGCTACATATTTTAATCTGACAACTACTTTAGCCATTTGTGGTTCCTTGGTTTGTAGGTATGACAGGACTATCTGGTCTTATGTCTCCCAGCATATTTCCTGTTGTTCAGTCTGTTTTTATTGCTTTTATGTCTTTCATCATGTGCTCCTGATTTACTTTGCATTGTTTTGAATGTGTTACTTCTATACCAGGACATGGCAAATGAAGGGAGCCTTCTAAAGGGTTTTCAGGAAGCTAAACATAATCCTGATATCTATAATCTTGAAAATCCATAGGATTATCAATCTATATCTATAGGACATGGGATTTTGGGTCGCAAAGACACACGATGGCAGGTTTGTGGCTATGTTCAGAGGACTTTTAAAAAAATCTTTCCATTCAAAGCCAAGATTTTAGATAGACAATTTCTTTTAAAGTTTTCTTAGTTCATTTTATGCCTGCCTCTATAACACAGTACTTGACATTGAGTAATTTATGAAGAATAGAAATTTATTTCTTACAGTTCTGGAGGCTGGGAAGCCCAAGATCAAGGCACTGGTGTTTGGTCTCATGAGGGCCTTCCTGGTAGATGGCAGAAGCGGAAACTAACAAGCTAGTAAGTTAACTGAATGCTTCAGGAAGTCTCTTTTAAACGGGCCTTAATTCATTAATGAGGGAGCATGCCTCATGTCCTAATCCCCTCTTAAAGTCCCTACCTATTATTACCATCACATTAGGAACAACTGAATTTTGGAGGGGACACATTCAAACCATAGCACAGTCTCTTGGGAAAAGGTGGTTTTATTTCTAGCATATGCTTTCACTGAAAGTGAAACCTTTTTCATTCCCAGATTTATGGCAGCAGTCTTCACCACTTGAGCAATCATATTCTTGAAAACTGTAGCTTGAGTACCCTTGGTCTGGCATATTCTCTCAAAGTGGAGGGGAGGCAATAGTAGATGCTATGGTCTGAATGTTTGTGTCCTCCCACAATTAGTATATTGAAACTTAATCACCAAGGTGATGATATTAGAAGGTGGGTTTTGGGAGGTGATTAGAGCAGGAGGGCTTTGTCCTCATGAATGGGATTAGTGTTCTTATAAAAGAGTCCCAAGGGAGTTTGTTAGCCATTTCCACCCTGCGAGTATACATCAAGATGATGCCATTAATGATAGAGATGGGTCATCACTAGACACCACATATGTTAGCACCTTGATCTTGGATTTTCCTGACTCTAGAACTGTGAGAAATAGATTTCTCTTGTTTATAAGTTAACCAGCTTATGGTATTTTTGTTACAGCAGCCTGAGTGGACTAAGACAGTGGAGTATCTGTTTTTGTTGAGGCTGCTGTGGCCAAGTACCACAGATTGGGTGGTTTAAACAACAGAAGTGTATTGTCTAACAGTTCTGGGGGCCAAAAGTCCAAAATCAAGGTGTTGCCAATGTTGCTTCTTTCTGAGGGCTATTAGAGAAGAATCGGTTCTAGGCTTTTCTCTTTGGCTTACAGATGACTTTCTCCCTATGTCTCTTCACATTGTCTTCTCTCTGTGCATGTCTCTGTGTCCAAATTTCCCCTTTTAATAAGGGTATCAGTCATACTGGATTCTGAGTTCAGGTCTCCTGTGAAGTAATTGCCTTGCAGCAAGCCACAGCAACAGTGGGAATTTTCCTAAAAATGTTCCAGAGTGTGGATGGATGTTGTTTCTTCATATTCACCAAACCTTTTGTTGCTGAATATATATATATATATATATCTCCTCTACTTAAGTGGTATGGATGAAAGTAAAGCAAGATAGTGAAACAAGGAGTCACCTGAAGATGTGAGGTGGGCAGAGAAAGCTTCAATGATAGGGTACCATTTGAACAGAGATCTGAAGAAAGAGAGGGTGTGTTTGAAGTAGGGCATGCCAGCAGAGGGGAAAGCAAGTACAATGGCCCTGAGGCAGAGGGATACCTGCCATTGTGCTTCTTTGAAGCCTCAAATCACATCTCCAGTGTATCCCAGAAACACCTCAAGGATTTACCTTAAGTGGTCCCAGGTTGTAGTGACCTCTGGTGTCTGAGAGAAGTAAACATAAATCCACTCCTGTAAGCCACCTTTGAACCCACAGATAAAATTCCAAGATACAGAAATCGACAGTAAAAAGCAATAAAAAACACAAAAAAGATACAAAACACTTATTAGCAAGATTCATAAGAAACAGCAAACCAACAGAGTCAAGCTTTTAAAACTTCAGTTATTGAAGTTATCAGACATAGACTATAAAATGAGTATATATTTAAAGCAACAAAAGAAGGTATGTTCATTTGCTAGGGCTTCCATAATAAAGTGCCACAAAATGGGTGTTTTAAATAACAGAAATGTATTGTCTCACAGTTCTGGAGACTAGATATCCAAAATCAAGGTGTTGGCAGTGTTAGTTCTTTCTGCGGGCTATCAGGGAAGGATCAGTTCTAGGCCTTTCTCCTTGGCTTACAGATGGCTTTCTCCCCGTGTCTCTAAACATTGTCTTCTCTCTATGCATGTCTCTGTGTCCAAATTTCCCTCTTCAATAAGGATATCAGTCACATTGGATTTTAACTTGATTACCTCTGTGAAGACCCTACCTCCAAATAACACCACATTTTGAGGCACCAGAGGTTAGGACTTAAACAATATGAATTTTGGGAGGAAACAATTCGACCTATAACACAGGAATGGAACATATAAGCAAAGAGCAAGTGAATCCAAAATGACCAAGCAGATACTTCGAGAACTTATAGATATGAAAAATATAATAATTATAAATAACAACTTAGATGAATTTAACAGGAGATGAGAGTTGGCTGAAGAGAGAATTGGTACAGTGGAAGACAGATCTGAAGTGATTACTGAGAAAGGACCAAAAGCCAAGGTGGTGGAAATTTTTAAGAGCTTAAGAAGTCAGGTGATAAACTGTGCTGCCTATAGAAAGAGGACTGGGTCAAAAAAATGTAGCACATATACACGATGGAATATTATGCCACCATAAAGGACAAAATTATGAATTTCACAGCAACTTGGATGGACTTAGAAGCTATAATACTGAATGATCTATCACAGAAACAAAGAACTGAGTACCACATGTTCTCACTCATAAGTGGTCCTTGAACAATTATCATAATACAATAAGAAAGGAATTGGCAGTAGTGGGAAACTGCCAGGGGAGAGGGAGTAGGTGGGATTGGCAGTAGTGGGAAACTGTCAAGGGAGGGGGGCACACCTCATCAACAAGGGTATCTGCATAATGAACACGTATACCTGACTCTGAATTGTATCCCACATCTTTAAAAGACAAAATTTAAAAAAAAAGAAAGAAAAAGAAGTCAAGTGATAGAATAAGCAGGTCTAGCATATATCTTTTTTTTTTTGTTTGTTTTTGTTTTGTTGTTTTTTTTGTGTTTTTTTTTTGTTGGTTTTTTTTGAGTTGGAGTCTCACTCTGTCGCCCAGACTGGAGTGCAGTGGCCGCTCCCGGCCACCGCAGCCTCAACCTGCTGGGCTCCGGCGATCCTTCCGCCTCAGCCTTCCAAGTAGCCGGAATTACAGGCATGCGCTACCACGCCCGACTGATTTTTTGATTTATTGTAGAGATGAGGTCTTGCTGCCCAGGCGGGTCTCGAACCCGCGGGCTCAGGCAATCCACTCACCTCAGCCTCCCAAAGGCGCGGGATTACAGGCTGAGCCACCGTGCCCGGCTTCTAGCATATATCTTACTCAGAGTCCCAGTAAGAGATGACAGAGAGACTGTGGCAGAGATAATATTAAAAAAGATGATAGCTGAGTGTTTTCCAAAATTGATAAGACATCAACCTCTAGTGACAATTAGGCTCTCAAGTGACTTCCCAACAGCAACAATGGAAACCAGAAGACAGTGGGATCATATCTTCACTAGGCTGAGAGAACAAAACTGTCATAAGTCACATAGGTTAGATTATGGAAGATTTTCCTTTTTCTTTTTGAGTTGGAGTCTCACTCTATGGCCCAGGCTGGAGTGCCGTGGCATACTCAAGGCTCACCGCAGCCTCAGTCTTCTGAACTCAGGTGATCCCCTTCAGCCTCCCAAATAGTTGGAACTATAGGCCACACCTGGCTAATTTAAAAAAAATTTTTATTTTTGTAGAGATGAGGTCTTACTATGTTGCTTAGGCTGGTCTCGAGCTCCTGGGTTCAAGCGATCCTTTGCCTCAGCCTCCCAAAGTAGTGGGATTACGTGCCTGGCTTCCTTTTCCTTTTATAGGGACTTTTTCTTTCCTCATGTTTACCCATTTATGTTATTTCTGTGTTTTGCTTCATGTGTAGATTATATTTCTAGGGAGAAAAAATAATAAAGACTTTTCAAGTGGAAAAGTATAGGAGAAGGGATCTGCCATAAATTGGGGCATGAACTCACAATGACAACAGCAAAGAAGCCATGGAAAACCAGGAAAGTCCACCCTCCACCCTGCAAGCATCTACCAGAAAAATTTTAAAGCAGCTTCATTGGGAGAATCCCGGACTGAAAACTCATTGACCTTTAGAAAGAACCAACAACAAAATGTCTTAGGCCTACATGCCTGGAAATGTTTACTTCCCAAGAAACCGATCTGTTTTCTCTTTATGGAGAATGCTCCTCAATCCCTGGAGGTTGCATGTGGGGGTTCACTTTACTCTCTATCCTGGATATTGTGCATGAGCCTTCCCTAGGCCCTGTGCCCTGGAGATTGCATGACTTGGCTCTCCAATCTTGACTTCACCCTCTGTTAATTCCACAGGGAACTCATTCTATCAGGCACCTTCCCTCCTCTTCTTCCCTGTTTACCACACGCTTCTCCATGATGTCACTAATTCAGTCTAATAGATTCACAAATGGAAAAAAAATTACCAAGGGCAATTTGGAACTTCAGTGGCCTCTTTGGGAAACTTGAGATTTCCCCAAACCAACTTACCTAAGACTATTCTCTTCCCATCACCCCCACACATCCTTTCTCCTTTTACTACTTTGATCTTCCCTTCAGCTCCCTTGAATTCTTTGCTTTGTCCCCTTCCAGCACCTGCCTCCTCCACCTCTCAGTCTACTCTGCCAGACCTTTCCCTTCTCATTCCGGCCCTTCCACTCCCTATACTCATTAGAGCCTCAGTCACCCTGCCATCACAGAGGGATTTGTGAAGGGCTCAGGGACCCCAGAAGCAAACACCTGAGGCTGAACAAGCTAACTGGAAACAGATTGGATATTTTATCCTCTCAGGTGATCTTTGGAGATACCTGGATGGCTTCTTGGTGTCTCTTTGGTCCCTTACCAAATATTTAGTTTACAGTCTCCATAAGATCAGGACAAAGACAATCTGAAAAGTCTCCTCCACAAATATTGGTGGGAAGCTTTAGGCCCCATATGAAACAGGTAACCTCAACTCATCTCATCTGCCCGAAATACAATCCTGGTAAAAATACAAAGTGGGGCGAAGACAAGAGCCAACTCTGTTAAATAGACAGTTTTGTACTTCTGTGTTTATGCCTGAGTCGTGGCTAAAATTTTAGAATGAAAGCTGTAAGATCTTTATTTGCGTCTGTCTGTTTATTTTTCCACTTCTGGGTGGTATTACCAAGTTAATTTACAAAATCCCTTACAGAAGCTCTATTCTAATTGACTTAAAGATAAATAAGCACTTATATAAATATTTCTAAAACTCTTAGAATTTTCAAAAAACTTCTGAGCTTCTAATACCTCCAATGTGTGTGTGTGGGGGGGAGGAGTATCCTCTAAAACCTAACACAAATGTTTTAAAAATTCACATTGCATAATTTAGGTAAATCTTTGGCAAATAATATTAGCTTAATATTGTTGGTTTAGACTGGGCATGGTGGCTTACACCCAGCACTTTTTTTTTTTTTGAGTTGGAGTCTCACTTGGTCGCCCAGACTGGAGTGCAGTGGCCGCTCCCGGCCACTGCAGCCTCGACCTGCTGGGCTCTGGCGATCCTTCCTCCTCAGCCTTCCAAGTAGCCGGAATTACAGGCATGCGCTACCATGCCCGGCTGATTTTTTGATTTATTGTAGAGATGAGGTCTCGCTGCCCAGGCGGGGCTCGAACTCGCCGGCTCAGGTAATCCACTCACCTCAGCCTCCCAAAGGCGCAGGATTACAGGCTGAGCCACCAAGCCCGGCTACACCCAGCACTTTGAAAGGCCAAGGTGGGAGGATTGCCTGAGTCTGGGAGTTTGAGACCAGCTTAGACAACATAGCAAGATCTCGTCTCTACAAAAATTTTTTTTAAAAATTAGCTGGACATGATGGTACACGCCTGTAGTCTTAGCTACTCAGGAAGTTGAGGTGGAAGGATAGCCTGAGCCCAGGAAGTGGAGGCTGTGGTGAGCTGTGATTGTGCCACTGCCCTCTAGCCTGGGCTGTAGAGTGAGACCCCAATTCAAATACATATATATAGTGTTAGAATGTATACACACACACACACACACACACACACACACACACACACACACACACACCAGGGGTGCCAAAAAATGTATACGCATTTTAAGAGATGTTATCTATGTATTACTTTTATGTATTACTTTTAGTTCACTGTAATCAGAGGCGTCTGGACGCTGATGATAACCACTTTGAGCACCTCTTATAAGTGCAGAAGTCAAATGTGACTTCTGTTCATCTTTTGTTATTGGCATATATTATTACAATTTTTTTTTTTTTTTTGAGTTGGAGTCTCACCCTGTCACCCAGACTGGAGTGCAGTGGCCGCTTCCGGCCACCGCAGCCTCGACCTGCTGGGCTCCGGCGATCCTTCCGTCTCAGCCTTCCGAGTAGCCAGATTTACAGGCGTGCGCTACCACGCCCGGCTGATTTTTTGATTTATTGTAGAGATGAGGTCTCGCTGCCCAGGCGGGTCTCGAACCCGCGGGCTCAGGCAATCCACTCACCTCAGCCTCCCAAAGGCGTGGAATTGCAGGCCGAGCCACCGAGCCCGGCTTCTTATTACAATTTTATTACAGTTTTTCCTTTCTTTTTTGGCACTGTGTGTGTGTCTATATATGTGTGTCTCACACACACACACACACACACACACACACACACACACACACACATCTGGTTGGTTTAATAAATCAGCTATGTCTTCTCAGTTATCAGCATTAAGCATACATTTTAATTCTATTTGGGTATACTACTCCTAAATGAATACAAGTTTACTAGTCAAATATGCCAATTTTACATCTAGATATTTAAGATTATGAAAAATATAAACTTGAGTTTAATCAAATTGAGTCATTCTGACAAACTTTAGCTCAATAATAGCTTTGTTTTATAATATATCTTCTTAAGAATAGTTTTCAAAATCTTTTTGTTAATTTCCAGGCTTAGGCTTATGGTAAATTCAGTAATAAATATTAATCAAACATCTAGATCATTTCTAAGAAAGATTACTGAAAGCTACTGAAAGATTAATTGCTAAGTATAAGTTTAAGTTTTTATGCCTTTTGCTTTTTTTTTTTTTGAGTCAGGTTCTCACTCTGTTACCCAGGCCAGAGTGCAGTGGCACAATCACAGTTCCTAAGCTCAGACGATTCTTCCGTCTCAGCCTTCCAAGTAGCTGGGATGACAGGTGCATGCCACCACACCTGGCTAGTTTTTTAATTATTTTTTTGTAGAGACGAGGTCTTGCTATGTTGCCTAGGCTGGTCTTGAACTCTTGAGCTCAAGCGATCCTCCTGCCGTGGCCTCCCAAAGTGCTAGAATGACAGGCGTGAGCCACAGGGCCCGGCCTACCTTTTGCTTTTTATTTCTATATGGTACAGAGAGGATAAATATATTGGGGCCTGCTAATAAATATGTTTGTTTTTGTTTTGCCATATTGAGACATTGTACCATAAGGAAGCATATGCCTGCAAAAAGTTGCAAGATGTATATTCATAAGCTTTGCTAACCTGTTACAAAATACTGGGATATGACAAACCATATATTATCTACTTCCTAGTTTTCTTTGCAAAGTAAAAGTTATTAGTGATTCAAAATTATAATCAACATACGTATTAATAAGTGAAACTACTAGAGGCAATAGTGGCAAAGGGAAACAACTTTGTATGCCAAATATGCTTTTTAAACATTTTATTATTAAATCTTCAAGCATACAGAAGATAGAAAGAATTGTTCTGTGAGCACCCATATACCCTACACCCAGATTGTCCCACGTAGCTAATGGGATGCTTTATCCCATCTCTACTCATCTATCCATCTCTTTATCTGCCCATCAACCTATCTTATTTTTTGGTGCAATTCAAAGTAAGTTGTAAACTTCAGTTTGCTTTACTCCTAAATAATTTAGTAGACATATTGTTAGCTAAAGTTCAACGTTTATTTGCAGTTTTAAATATAATATACATAGTGTGATGTACAAATCCTTGGGTATCATCCAAGGAGTTTTGACAAATGCAAACCCTTATCAAGATACTAAGCATGACCACCACCCCAGAAAGTTCCCTCATGTCCCTTCCTTATCAATCCTTGCTGCCACCTCCTCCAGAGGCAAGCCTTGTCCTGACTTTTCTCATCCTCAATTAGTTTAATCTGTTCTAGAATCTTCACACAGAGTCTCGCTGAGCTTGCCTATACCAGCGCACTACTGACTGCAACTCGGGATTTTGTATCTCAAGTCTGATCCACTTCTGCTGCCAGACCAAAATGCATTGTGCTAAAGGCTTCAGCCACACTTGGTCTTCATGGGAATTCTAGGAGGAAGAAGCCCCATTTTACAGATGGTGAAGGAGAAGCCTGGAGAGGTCAGGCCAACACCCTCTTGCTAACAGCCTTCGGAGACAGGAGCTGGGTATCCCACTGTGCATCAGATTTTTTACTCGTAGGTACAAGGTCTTGGGAAATGGGGACAGAACCGGTCTTGAACTTCACGACTGCCTGCAGCCCTACCTCCTTCTGGGAGACCTCTGTGTCCTGACTTCTGCTTCACTCTCTGATATCAGCCGCCATTCCTTGGCTGCTAGTGTCTTTCCTGCCTTCCACCTCAGTCCTCCACCTGAGCCTTGTCCTCTGCACAGGCTGCCTCACCTCTGACAACACAACCTCAAGCCTGTCCTGGCAGTGGTGGGCATCTCCTCTTCCTACAGCCAAATATGTTTTTGTTAAGGAAAAAGAGAGCAATTTTCCCCTAAAGTAAAATGACTGGTCATTCCAAAATGAGAAAGAAGAAAGTGTAGGACAAAACTAGAATGGATATGAAAAATTGTAGAAGTTTTGTGGGAAAGAAATTTATTATTTGTGAGCAAAGCTGGGTAAAAATGTGATGAGCTTTGCTTACAAGATTAAAAAAGTGTGTGCAGGTATATGAAAAAGATACTTGCACATGCATGTTTGTTGCAGCATTATTTACAATAGCAAAAATAAGGAACCAACCGTGCTGCCCATTGAAAGAGAACTGGATAAAAAAACTGGTACATATACATGATGGAATATTATGCAGCCATAAAGAAGGACAACATTGTGAACTTTGCAGTAACTTGGATGAACTTAGAGGCTATAATACTGGGTGATCTATCACGGAAACAAAGAACCAAGTATCACATGTTCTTACTCTTAAGCAGACCTTGAACAACTATTGTAATGCTGTAAGAAAGGGATTGGTGGTAGTGGGAAACTGTCAGGGGATGGCAGGGGTGGGATTGGCAGTAGTGGGAAACACCCAGAGGACAGGGGGCACACCTCATCAACAAGAGTACCTGCATAATGAATATTTGTACACCTAACCCTGAATTGTACCCCACATATTTAAAATAAGAAATTAAAAAAAAAGATTTAAAAAGCAGAGAGCCTTTGTTTTTTGTTTGTTTGTTTGTGTTTGTTCTTTTTTTTTTTGACTCCCGGTCTCACTCTGTCACTCAGACTGGAGTGCAGTGTGACGCAACAGCAGCTCACTGCAGCCTTGAGCTCCTGGGCTGAAGCAATCCTCCCTCCTTAGCCTCCCAAGTAGCTGGGACTACAGGTGTACACTACCACACCCAGCTAGCAGAGAGCATTTATATCAGATAGTATACTGATGCAATACTGAAATTTGGTTTTCTGTTAAAATGAGAAAGTTTTCTTGGGTTATTGGTCTATTCTTTCCAATTTCAGTATATGTGCTGCCAAAGTGAGCACTAGCCAGTTCTTAATAAGTGCTTGTAAAAGTTTTTCTTTATCTTCTGAGTAATCTGTCTAGAAGGAACAGATTCTGTGTCTTATCATAGTTTCCTGTTGTAATATACTAAGAAATATATATTTGATCTCTGCCCATTGTTTTCTGGCACAGAGCGCCTGAAACCTTTGTAGATAGGGACACTAGGAGAATATTTTGTTCTGATATTTGGTCTTTGACCCCAGTTTCCAACACAGAGCTCTTAAGATCTTTGCAATTTCCTGAGAGATATATGTGTCTGACACAGAGCTCCTAAATCCTTTGGAATTTCCTGGGTGATAGGAACATCTTTTATTTTAATGAAGCTTCTGGATAGCTTCAGAGTGGGGGCTGGTTGCCAGGGAGCCAACTGTGTGATCAGAGGGTTGGGGCTTTCTTTCCCCTCACTCAATCTCCAGGAAAGGAAGAGGGGCTGAAAGTTAAACTGATCACCAGTGGTCAAATAATTAATAAATCATTCCTGCGTGATGAAGCCTATAAAAACCCGAAGGGATAGTGTTTGGAGAGCTTCCAGATTGCAGAACACGCGTAGATCTCCCTGCCCATATGCCTTGTTCTATGCATCTTCACTATCTGGCTGTTAGCTGTATCTCTTATTATATCCTTTATTAATAAACCAGTAAGCATAAGTAAAATGTTTTCTTGGATTCTGTGAGTTTCTCTAGCAAATTAATCAAACCCAAAGAGAGAATTATGGGACCTCTAATTTATTGCCAGTTGGTCAGAAGTATTGGTCACAACCTGTGCTTACAACTGGCATTTGAAGTGGGAGACAGTGTGAGACTGAGCCCTCTACCTGTAGGATCTGATGCTATTGCCAAGTAGGTAGTGACACAGTGGAATTGATTCAGAGGACATCTAGCTGGTGTCCGCTGGAGAATCTACTAGAGCACTGGTTGCTGGTGGGGAGAAATCTCCTCACACGTTGGTGACCAGTGGTGAAGTACTGAGTGCTGAGTATGTGAGAATAAGGAAAAAAACAAAACAAAAAAACCCCCACATTTTCCCACGACCTCTTTATACCTGTGCTTTATGTTGACTTTGCATATCTTTAATTATTAAAGAGAACCAAATTTTTCACTCTTTAAAGAGCTAGGAGATTTTTAAATAATCATACTACTTCCTATATTTACTTTAAAATCTTTTATTGTCACTTTAGTTAAATAGTAGCCAAATATTGCTTTTCAGTGACCCATGATCCTATTTAACCAAGTCCTCAAATATCCTGACAACTTTTGGCATTTGGCCTTCCCCAAGTCTAATCCTAAATGATGTATTTTACACCTAAAGCTGACTTTGAGATTTCCCAAAGGGTCCCCAGAGAATCACAAAAGGATTTGTTCTTTCACCTTTTAAAAAAGAAGTGCTGCCGGGCTCGGTGGCTCAGCCTGTAATCCCGCGCCTTTGGGAGGCTGAGGTGAGTGGATTGCCTGAGCCCGCGGGTTCGAGACCCACCTGGGCAGCGAGACCTCATCTCTACAATAAATCAAAAAATCAGCCAGGCGTGGTAGCGCATGCCTGTAATTCTGGCTACTTGGAAGGCTGAGGCGGAAGGATCGCCGGAACCCAGCAGGTTGAGGCTGCGGTGGCCAGAAGCGGCCACTGCACTCCAGTCTGGGCGACCGAGTGAGACTCCAACTCAAAAAAAAAAAAAAAAATAAAAAAGAAGTGCTAAATAATTAGATTTATCTAATATTATATAAATTGTGTGGGAAATGTTGTTAAAAAAAATCTTAGCCTTTCCCAGATTAATCAGGGCAGGTGCTCTGTACATGGAGATTTCCACAGGCTCTTTTAAGCAACTGAGGGACACATTTCACCAATAAAGTCATCCAACTAGTTCTTCCTTAATCACAAAAAATACATTGTCCTTATCATCTCCTGAGATCATCCCTTACTATCTCTTCCAGATCATCTCATCTGGAATGATAGACAGAGCTAATGGACTATTTTTTTTTTTTTTTTGAGTTGGAGTCTCACTATGTCGCCCAGACTGGAGTGCAGTGGCTGCTTCCGGCCACTGCAGCCTCGACCTGCTGGGCTCCGGCGATCCTTCCGCCTCAGCCTTCCGAGTAGCCGGAATTACGGGTGCGCGCTACCACACCCGGCTGATTTTTTTTTTTTTTTTTAATTTATTGTAGAGATGAGGTCTCACTGCCCAGGTGGGTCTCAAGCCCGCGGGCTCAGACAATCCACTCACCTCAGCCTCCCAAAGGCGCGGGATTACAGGCTGGGCCACCGAGCCCGGCACTAATGGACTACTAAAATTAAAGCTTGCTAAACTGATCTCTAATGGCCTAAGGTTTTACCCTTAGTCCTGATTGCCTTCTGCTCCTCTCCTGCTGGGTCACACCAAGTGTACCCATACAAAATAACAACTGGACAGCCCATGAAAATTCCCTGTTCTGTTTGGGTTCTCAAATATTCTAACCCGGTCAACTCAGACTTTCTAAAATATTGCACAGGACTTACTAATTATACCCAAAATGATCTTCAATAGGTTGAGGCTGCTTTTCCTCCTGTTCTCCGATTCAAACCACTGTACAGCCTAGAAATTGGAGACTTGGTTCTCTAAAGTTAGCATCACCAGGAGACTAGACTTGAACCCTGTTAAAAGTCCTCTGCACTGTCTTCCTGTCTGCAACACTAACACTGCTGCCAACCCCAGGGAGTCCAACCATGGCTTGATGCTTCCCAATTGAAAAGATATTAAAAACTGCTCTAGCCGGGCTCGGTGGCTCAGTCTGTAATCCCGTGCCTTGGGAGGCTGAGGTGAGTGGATTGCCTGAGCCCGAAGGTTCGAGACCCGCCTGGGCAACTTGGCGAGACCTCATCTCTACAATAAATCAAAAAATCAGGCGGGCGTGGTAGCGCGCACCTGTAGTTCCGGCTACCCGGAAGGCAGAGGCAGAAGGATCGCCGGAGCCCAGCAGGTCGAGGCTGCGGTGGCCGGGAGCGGCCACTGCACTCCAGTCTGGGCGGCAGAGTGAGACTCCAACTCAAAAAAAAAACAAACAACAAAAACTACTCTAGGTGGAAGTCTACCCTCACTGGAGACCTTAAATCGAGGTTCTCTCAAGAGCCCCAAGAGACATACAGTGCCACGAAGTAGACAACTTTCCCAAGAACTTCAGATCAAGTGGGTGATATCGCAAGGTGGTCAGCTTCTGCCCAAGATGTGGAAACATGACCTTCCAGGACTCCCTTGCCTACTTCCTATTCTCACCATTTTTACTGTCCTTTGCGGTGTCCTTCTTTTTCCGATCCCCTCCCAGCATCACTTTTGCTGTTCACATAACTCCCCCATTACAACGGCTGCTTTCTGTAATGAGAGCTGCTTTGTACTATCTCCTCTTGCCCTTCGCCTAAGTGATTCTCCCTTTTCACGATTCCACCATTCCTGCAAGGACACCAGAATCTATGACACCCATTCATTCATTCAACTCATCTTACAAGCCTGCTTTTCATTGCTGGTTATGGGCTCCCTTTCCTTTGGAAGCCTGCCATTCCCCCTAAATTTCTGTACCCGTCTCAGATTTAAAGGCATCCTTTTGCTGTCACTCAGTGGTATTTTAGCATTTCTCCCTAGACTTTAAAATGAACTTTTTTCACCTTCAAAACTTTTGAAAAAAGGCCATCGATGCTTAACCAGACTGCTTCTCTTCTCACCTTAACTACTCTATTACCTCTGATTAAGCTTTCTAGACACTAGATGAACCAAAAGGTCCACAAAAATATGTTAAACTTACAGGTTTAGGCAGAATCCTAGCCCCAGAGAGAGTCTGTGACCTTCCTTTCTTATCAGATTCTTAAGAAGCTTTAGAACAAAGGGCTAAGAGATTGGGCGCAAACCTCAAAACCTTGACTGTTGCAGATCATGCATGGACAGCCTTCATGCCTGGAGCTGCTGCTGAGTGGGCCACTCAGAAGTTCACTGGAACTCTCACATCTCCCAGACTCTGCTACTGGAAATAACCAATCTACCAAACCACCGACATCACTGCAGAGAACTCCAAGAACTTCTGCGAACAATCCTTCGTCATCAACTGGCATATTACATGATCTTGGCTTCTCGAGGGGGCACTTGTGAAATGGTCAGAAGTGACTGCTGTGTGTATGTTCCCTAAAACTTCTCTTATGTCTATGCCATCACAGAAACATTCAGACTACAAACTTGGAAATTCGTCATATTGCCAATGTCATCCTCATTTCACTGTCTGAATACACTTCGGGTCAATGTCTAGGAATCTTGTTTTGAGTCAGGGTCTCACTCTGTCACCCAGGCTGGAATGCAGTGGCACAACCGTGGCTTACTGCAGTCTCGAATTCCTACGCTGAAGGTACTCACCTTCCTCGGCCTCCTGAGTAGCTGGGACTACAGGTGTGTGCCATCACACATGGCTAATTTTTTGATTTTTGTAGAAACGAGATCTCACTACGTTACTCGGGCTGATCTTAAGCTCCTGAGCTCAAGTGATCCTCCTGCCTCGGCCTCACAAAGTGTTAGGATTATAGGCATGAGCCACCATGCTCAGCCCAATGTCTAGGAATTGTCTCAACTGGCTCTCTCCAAACCTCAAATCTTGGTTTTGCTCCCTTATTCAATCTTTAATAACTATTATTTTTATTTGATTCCTAGGTAGACCTCTCATTAGATGTCTAATATCGAAGACCCTCTGACAGCTGTCAGTGCGATAGCATGTTCAGCAGATGATATAGTAATCCTTCGGTAACAAGGGCATGAAGGCTAAAATATCTGGGAACACTGCTTGGAGTAAATTCAACCTGGAAATGCCTCTTATTCGATCCCTGACTGTGTTTCAGGATAGACTGTGTGTGTCTTAAACAATAGGGGGACAGACCCAGTGTTTACAGTTGTCCATTGCTTACCCTCTGCTTGGTCTTGACCAAAGTTGAGCCAGGCTTTCTCTTTCCTGCAGGATCCTGAACTCTGCTTGTTCCCAAGCCTGAACAAACACCAAAAAAGAGAAGTGTGCCCAACCCCCTTCTCAGTTTCTCCTGGGAATGGGCTGACCACAGTGGGACACTTTCCTGGCAGTCCCCACCGGCCACTTCCCTTTGTTTGTGCAGCTTCCTCGACATAGATTCTGCTTATCTCTGCTTGCTGCCTCCTAACCCTAGAAAAAAAGATCCATGTTCTATCTGGTTCAGAGACCCTTGCAGATGTTATGGTCACAGCATTCTCCTTATCGCAATTGTCCCTGATGTCCACAATAATCCTTACTAAGTCTTGATTTGCTTTTCTTTGTCAATTTATGTGTAGCAAGATGTGTCAACAAGTGTACAGACCTCCCTTCAGCAGTCAGTAGGTGACCTAGGGCTTTGTGATCATCTAACATCATGGCTCTCTAAATCCTAAAGTATGATGACATTTGGCCAAGAGTTCTAGTCCACAAATTAGATTGTTTAATGTGTGGGGATAACTCATTGGACATGGCTGTCTGCATATTTATTTATTTGTTTACTTGAGGTCTCATTCTGTCATCCAGGCTGGAGTGCAGTGGCACAATCATGGCTCACTGCAGCTTCAACCTAGTGGGCTCAGGTGATTCTTTTACCTCAGTCTCTCGAATAGCTGGGACTATAGACATGCACAGCCACGACTGGCTGATATTTTGATTGCCTTATTTTTTGTAGAGACAAGGACTTGCTATATTGCCCAGGCTGGTCTCAAACTCGTGGGCTCAAGCAATTCTTCCTTTAGTGGAGCAAAGTTCATGGGTGGTGAATAAGGACACCTCTTGCTGCAAACAGTGGTGGGTGTTTTGCTTGGCTTGTGTTGAATGGTGCATCGACTCCGATTGGGGATGGTCCCAGAGTTGGTGGTCCACGTCAAGCCCTCAGGTAAGAAAAGAGCACAGCAACAGAGTAGGGGTTAAAGTGGCCAGGAGTAGGGGGATCGGATTGTCTCTTGAGTATTCCGGCCTCCCAAAGTGCTGGAATGACAGGGGTGAGCCACCACATCCAGCCTATTTCTTTTAAAATTGCTTTGCAGTATCCTGTACATATGCTGTTCCTATTGTCCCCCCAAATTAGTGATTCTAAGGTGCTTAGCACCAAGGGAATTATTTGGAAAGCTCGCTTGTGGCATTGGAAAGCCAGCATGGTTTATAGAGGCAACTCCATGAGGATTCTACTGCTGAGTGAAAATCCACTGGAATTTTGAGCCAACCCCAAGTGCAGGAAATATTGTGTGGTGTCAGAAAAGGAGAAGCTTGTGATAAGACCTCTGATTCCTTTATAGGCCCACCAGTCTCCCTCTGCTGCCTGGATTCTCTGTGTTCCTATGAAGGTAAGTTTATGTGACTTAACGCCATTCCAGGCAGTAATAGGAGTTTATAGTGCTACAATCCAACAAATTTGTGTGTTATCTGCCTCAGATTCAGCACCTGGGTCAACTCAATTAGTTGTGGACTCAATCCACCATTGTCCATATATTTGCGTGAGATTAGCTTCTGGGTATTGTCGGATGTCTATTATCTAGGGTGGTAAGCTAGTGTCAATAAGTAAGATCTGTCTGGAAGCTTGACCAGGAGAGAGGTATTACGCTGTGTGTACTAAAATCAGGTTGGTGGATACAAGCATGTGGTTACATTTGCCATCTTGTGGATGGCTGTGGCTGAGGCTGTATGCAGGCTTGGTTTAGTGGGCAATTGCTGTGCCCTCCTTGCTCTGATTGCTGTGCATTGATGTTTCAATGTCTTGCCAATTGCCAATATTAAATAGCATTGGCGTGTTTCCATGGGTGTGGGATAAGCTTTGCAGCTGTTCTCAATTTTTTTTGATAGTCCCATATCAAAGTAGATTCTGAACTATGAGGCACTCACATAAGGGATCCTCACAGGGGGATCCAAGTTATTTCAAAAATAGACATCAATTTTATTATATATTTGAGCTCTTTCTGTCCCTGTTGATCATGACAGTGCTGTGTTTCAGTGGGGACACTTGCTCCATCCCTTCCATGACCAGGGCAACTGTTTTAGGGCAGTCATTTGTATAGTTTTAGTAGCCTCAGGAGTGGCCTCTTGGGAACAGGCACTCTAAGTAATTAGTTGCCAATTTGGATGGAGAAACTCCCATGTAGAGAGTGGTTTGATTTCTTCATGGGATCAAATATGGTTTTGATATGAATTATCTTTGCTGTGACACCCAGCAACAGCGATTGCTTGCTGTGGGCAGCCAGTGTTGCAACTGTTGCAGGCCTGCTTCCATCGAGTGTCATGTAAAACTTGCTGTTGGTATTGTGAGGTTAGGTTAGGGAAGGATTCCCAAGCTGGCTGTAATCCCTGATGCTTTAAACATGCCTTGGTGCAGGTAATAGGATGTGACATACATTGCTTTCTTGTATGTATTGAGGAGGCCAGGGGTTCCATTGAAAGCTGCCTTTGGCCACTTGGTTAGTGCAATTTCTTTCTCAATTAATGGGGTTTCTACCGGAGGGGAAAGATATAATTATAACAAATGGGAAAAGAAACCTGTAGTTGTAAGGGTGTGCATTATTGGTAGGGTTTATATTTACTGTCACCCCAGGGATAGTAAGAGCTATAACTTTATCTTTGTAGTCCTTAGGGTTTGTTGGTATTGGCTCTGGTTATGGCATTTTTGTTTGTTTGTTTTTTTGAGTTGAAGTCTCACTCTGTCACCCAGACTGGAGTGCAGTGGCACGCTCATGGCTACTGCAGCCTCCACCTGCTGGGCCCAGGCAATCCTTTTGCCTCAGCCTTCCAAGTAACTGGAACTATAGGCACACGCCACCATGCCCAGCTAATTTTTCAATTTTTTGTAGAGACAAGGACTCGCCAAGTTGGTCTTGAATTCCAGAGCTGAGGAAATCCTCTCACTTCTGTCTCCCAAAGTGCTGGGATTGCAGGCATGAGCTACCACGCCCAGCTAGATTACAGCATTTTAAACTCGATTGCACCAATCACAAGTGTTCTGGCTGTAATATTGGGTGCCTGTTATTTCTGGGCATGCCTTAAATGAGATTCCATGGGTGTAGCCCATTGCTCTGTTTGATGGCACTATTAATAATGTTTTTGTCAAATTTCAAGTAAAAGTTGGTCCACGGGATTTAGAAGGCACCCATGAATCATAAGCAGTATCTTAGAGTCTGGCTTGGCTGAAATGGGTGCTGATAGTGGTAGCAGAGATAGGAAGAGGAAGGTTAGCCTTCATGTTGATGTCTGCTCGTGTTAGTAGAAACGACCAATGCAAATAGCTAACAGTGTGGTTCCCATTGTTCCCAGTCTACCCTGTGTTGTGTGTCTCCCTGTGATGTGCATGGGACATGGTGACATACCTTGTCAGCAGAAGGGTGTAGATTACCAGGGTAGTGGGTGTGTGGTTGACACTGGTAAGAGCAGGAGCTTCTCAGGTAAGAAAAGGGCACAGCAACAGAGTAGGGGTTAAAGTGGCCAGGAGTAGGGGATCGGATTGCCCCTTGGGTGTCACCCAAATGGTGTTACAGTCTAGGGGTGATTAGTTCCACCTATCGGGTGTCAGGAGCAAGTCCATATTTGTTTCACAGTGGCTTTAGTGGAGTCAAGTATACAGGTGGTGGATAAGGACACCTCTTGCCGCAAACAGTGGTGGGTGGTTTGCTTGGCTTGTGTTGAATGGTGCATCGACTCCGACTGGGGACAGTCCCGGAGTTGGTGGTCCATGTCAAGCCCTTATCAGGATTGAAAGGGAAGTGGCTCAGTTATGGATTCTCTATGAGGGAGAAGGTAAAGGTGAAAGTACCAGGAGATGTTCATTTACTGTGGATAGCAATGTCAGGGCTCCCATGTTCATGAATGCTGGCAATTGGGTTGTGTCCTGTGTGGGTGTGTATACCAGCAGAGGTTGCAGCATCTCTGTTGGTGGTCTTGTTTGTTGTGAATTTCAACATAGTGTAGTTATACTATATGTGTGTAAATTAATGTAATCAGGAATATGGGCAGTATTTTTGACTACTTGGGGAACCATTTTCCTACAGGTTCTCTCAATCACTCTTGCTTTTTTAAAAAAGCAAAAAACAAAAACATAAAAGTCTATTATGTCTTTCTGTGATACCTGCTGCTGTAGGATGACAGAGTCAGTGGAAGACTCAAACAAAATTATTTTGTAATGTCCATTGCTGCATTTGCTTTGTGGTGATGTAAGCCTTGATCTAATTGCCTATCTTGCGGCACATTCAAATGCTGTGTAAGCAGTTGTGTTAGCCCGTCAGTAACATTAGTGGAGGTTGGTGCCTTGCATGGGTGAGCCAGTAGATGCCCCTGTAGGTGTCCACCATTGTTATGGTATATTTAATGGGTCCTGCAGCTGCAGGGAGAGACCCAGTGGGACTGATTTGCCAGATCTGATGTGGCCTTTCTCCTCTCTATAGTTTTCCTCCCACTTGGTAACCCCAGTGTCTGGATTTCTGATACCTGGTATGGTCCCTAATGACTTTGTTTAAATGTCTCTCTGCTGGGTCAACATCTCTATGGACAATTCATTTTCATAACCCCATAATGCCATCTGTCCCATCTCTCATGCGCCCACTGGTAGAAAGGGTCAAGCGGCTCATCTTAAAGGTCTGGGGACTGACCCTCCTTCAAAGCTCTATCTGCATTGGTGGCTTGGTTAGTTCATCTTTGGTCTTGAATCATACTTTCTTTGTGTCTGTTTGATTTGAGCGGAGGGGTGGTGCACCAGGATGGGCAGAGCAGGGGCCAGTTTGGTAAGATTTCCCCACATCTCTGTACCCTAAATGTCTCAACCTTGAATTTTCAGCCTTGATTTTGCCAAATCCCCAACTAAGTCATTAGCCTATTAGCTTCTGACTGGGAGCCAGTAAAATACCTTGGGAAAACATTTGTTAAGGGCAGACTCTATTGCTAGGAGGACTGCATGCAGCTCAGCCCCTTGGCACTTTGTCCTGTCTCCATATGGATGTTGGCGTGTTGGAATAGGGGTGACAGGCTGCATCTGTCCGTTGTCTGACTCCCTTATTCCCCATGTTCACTCCAACGGTAAGAAAGAGCATTGCTGTTTTTGTTTTGAGAGTGCTGGTCTTCCTTTCTCTGGTCCCCACTGAGCAAGGGTGGAGGCATTTCTGGAGGTTGTGGCAAGTTAGCCTCACTGGCAGGGCCTGTGGCTGTTTCTTCGTGGTGTTGTGATGCTCCCATGGGGCTGGATTCAGCCAGAGCCTGTAGATATCATTTCTATTGTAAGAAAGGGGCTTCTGTTGCTGATCCAGTTCTAGGGGGGAACCCCGCCCAGGGCATAATAGGAATCTTGGTGTGTAGGGTATTGGCTCTGTCCCAGGAAGAGCTTCATTTGTGAGAAGGACCCAGGATGCTGCCAAGGGCCTCTCTAGTGGCAGATACCTTTGGGCTTAGTCTGGGAGCTGGTTACAGCAAAAGCCTGGGGGTAGATTTTTCCCTGTCCATTCAGTCAAGTGGCTCCAGGAAGCAAGTCTGGGGTGGCAGAAATGTCTCATTGTAAGTCCTGCCTTGGGGAATGTGGGAGAGCTGAAGTAACAACCTCCTTTAGTTTGTCTAGTTGTTACCCATTATTTGTTGCTCAAGTCCTCACTGAAAAGTGGGAGACTTGCAGGAGACTCTATAGATACGGTCCAGAAGGTACTGGAAGTTTGGAATGTGTTGGCGCCAGAAGCCAAACACCCTACCACACACTGGATCTCCTTACCAATGTGGAAGGTTCCACTCTGGGAGCTTGTCTCTGACAGGACTGGGAAAAGTTTGCCTTTCTGAGTTCCGAATGTGTCCCCAATTCAACATGCCGGGAGGGCTTCATGCCTTATTGGGGACAGTTGCCCAGCCCCTCTCAGTGAGGTATTTACTCACGGTTGTGATGGCCTGTGAGAAATAATCTTGGACAGGCCCAGTGAGGAGGATATGACCAATATGATGCCAAAACTGAGCTCTGGCAGGGTGCAGGGCAGGCATCTAGGTCCTGTGGACAAAGTCCATGGGCAATCATGGGGCTACTGAAAGGCCCCAGAGGTAACTGGGAGAAGGTGGACTGCTGGCCCTTGCAGGGGAAGGCAATTGTGGTGATGCTCTTGTGAAGTGTTCACTGAATAGAATGTGTCAGCTCCACCCAGCACTGCAAACCACGTAGCCAGGTCGTATTGAATGTCGTTCATGAAGGCCAAAGCATCTGGCAGCAGTGCTCTATGCAAGGAAACGGCCTTGTCGAACTCTCCACGGTCTGGAGGTGGCCTCTCTTGTTAGCAGGGACTTTAAGCACACCTCATACTGGGGAACTGAAAGGTGAGATGGTGGGAATTGGGACTCCTTCTTTAACAATGTCAGCAGGACAGTCTGTGCCTCAGCTGCTACTGTGGCAATAGATTTCACACAGGCAGGAAAGGGTTAGCAGGTTCCCACGGGGCAGCATCCACAAATGGGGCAAGAGCTTTAGGCTTGTTCCATGAGGTGACCTGCTGACTGAAAGGGCCCATTCTAGTGATGCGAAAAGGGATAGTTTGGGGGCAACAACCAGGACAAAACATCTTTTAGCAAAACTGGGCCAATTGTAATTATGAAGTGGGTAATTATCCCCTTCAGTGACTCTCCTCCTAGGATCATCACCTCCTGGTCCCCTCCTTTTAGTGCACAAATGCCTCCTGAGATGAGGGAGATTTGAGCACTTGTGGCTGACAGAGTCAGCCCGTGTTGTTTAATTTCTGGACCCAAACCACAGTTAATGTGGTAAAAGGGAGATTATTTGCTGGAAGGGCCTGCATCCCTGACTACTGGACCCCTGTGTGGAAGCTTGTCCCTGTCATTGGTAGAGATCAGGGGCAGGTGCTGAAGGTAAAGCTGCCTCTGAAGAGGAGGCTGCCATGGGTGTGATCCAGGAGGTCTAGTAGGTATTGTTCTACCAATTCATCAGAGAACATCCGATTTGGGATCCTTGTGTCCCTTAGGGCTCCATATACCCTGTGATGGTTAATTGTATATGTCAACTTGACTGGGCCACAGGGTGCCCAGATATTTGGTAAAACTTTGTTCTGGGTGTGTCTGTGAGGATATTTCTAGATGAGATTAACATTTTCCCTAGAAGAGAGAAAAGTCAACTGCCTTCCCCGATGGGGTGAGCCCCATTCAATCATTTGAAGGCCTGAGTAAGACAACACAACTGATCCTCCTGTGAGTAAGAGGAGACTCCTCTTGCCTGACTGCTGGGGCTGGGACATTGGCTTTTTCCTGCCTTGGCACAGGAACTAAAACAGCAGCTCTTCCTCAGTCTTGAGCCTGCTGGGCATCACGCTAGAACTCCACCATCAACTTTCCTGGGTCTCTAGCTTGTGAGCAACAGATCCTGGGTCTGTGAGCCTCTGTATCCATGTGAGCTTATATATATATGATCTTCCATTGGTTCTGTTTCTCTGAAGAACTCCAATAATCTCTTTTCTTCATCTCAGGGTTCATGCTTAAATGGAGGCCGGGCTGTAGGTGGTTTATTTGGACTAGGAATGAGGCAGCCTCACTGCTGATGTTCACTGTGCTTTAGACCAGGAGAGGTAGTTTGTAGAATTCTAGACAACAGTTGACTGCTTGTCTTTCACGCATTTCTATTAATTTCAGGCCTCTCGGATGGTTTGAGGACAGGTTGTCACTGACAGTAAATAGAACTTATACCTATCAGGCGCCCCTGAGGAACAACTGTGGCCTCAGGACTCAATTCAGTCTCCTCAGACTTGCAGAGTCTTCATGCCCCATGCCATCTATTACCTGTAATCCCACTCAAACACCCCCAGCTGATGGAGGAAATCTTTGGTCTCAGCTAAGGTTTTCTATGGAGAGTCTGCCCAGGAGGTTATGATGCCTGGTGTTGGGTGGGCAGCTCTCCAGGCCATGAACATCCACATCAATGAGGTACACGTGGACTGCAGTCCAAAGTGGGATGGGAGTGTCATTTCTATCCTCTGCACTGACTATGTGGAACCCTTGAGCAGGAACGCCCCTTTCCATCCTGGGCTATGGCAGCGAAGCGTTCTCCATCAGCCCCTGTGAGGTGGCATTTGCTACGTACTGTCAGGTCTATCCCCTGTAGCCAGGCAGCTCCTTTTACATTTGCTTCCTCGACTAGGTTCTTTTGGAGAGACAGTGCCTGGTGTGAGATGACACGTCTCCTCCTCCAAATGAGAATTGGCCTCTCCCTCTTGACCCTCCTCTCTTGTCTCTTCTGTCTTTTTGACATTGCAATTGACAGCAAAGGAGAGGGTCGCGTCCTCACCTCTCTCGTGGTGGTATTGTGTGGTCTGTTCCTCTAGGGGGCACCAGTGCTCTTTTCCAGGATCCTCCCATCTGTCTAGTCTAGGGTAGGTTGGGCTCCCATCCCTCCTCTCTGGGATGGGTCCTGGCGTGAAGCAGTGGGGAGAAAGGCCAACAGGGCTCTCCTGGTTTGAATTCAGTAGAACAGCCACCTCTTTTGGAGGCTCGGGAAGGACCTGGATAGAAATGTTTTAGAATTTGGTCACTTTAAGTAACACTTTAGCTGGCTCGGCCCAAGGTCTGGGATCTCAATATCCTTCTGAAAAGGGTCTGGAATGATGACATCCACAACAGAATCCTGTGAATGTCCCAACAGGTGTGGCATGCTAACTGCTTGTAAAGGCATCTCCCCTAGCTGTGCATAGGGGACTGGCCTCAGCCTGATGTCTCTGCCTTATCAGCTCATTTACCTGCTAAGCTATCCCCTGCAATAAGGATGCCCTCCTGTGTCAGTGTGCCCCAAATCACTGGCCTGGCCACAGGGAGCTCCTCCTGCCATAGCTGGTCATGGGGTCAGTGTAGCCATCCTCCGACCAGAGGCTGCACTCCTCCCTTTTCTTACAGTGTCGTAGGCAGCTGAACTCCTTTCCTGGGCAGCTCGTCACTTGTAACCCCAAAGTCAGTTCTAATGAGGTGGGTTCATTCAGATCCTGGTGTTACTGCTTGGCCAGTCTGATGAGACACAGGGGAAGATTGCAGATTTAGAGAGTGTAGCACAGCACAGAGCGATGCCATGCAAAAAGGATGCAGTGGCATTCACAAATTTGAGTCCAATCACTTAAGGCCATCCAGGATTGTCTTGCCTATTGATTGTCCTAATGAGTGGTGCCCTATTTATTTCATGATCATTTCCAGAAATCCCCTTCTTGTCCTCTTTGCCACTTATAGCGGGTTTGAGCAATTTGGAGGCCAAAGAAGGAAAAATACATGACCACAAGGTGGCAGTGGTACAATGAGTATTATTGGGTGGTGCTTTTGCCAGGTTTGCTTGCGTGCAGTGGAAGTCTCTCACAACAGAAGTCTGTACAGAGGTTAAGGCCACAGATCAGCTATTCAGAGCGAGTGAGGGCAAGGAAAACTACTGGGGGATCGAGGAGGCGGTTATATGTCTAGGTGATGCCACTCTGCAGCACAGTGCAGAGTCCCTAGGTCAGAGAGGTCTGAAGGGCAGCAGCAGCTAGGGATATTTTATGACCTGGGGCTTACCTCATCTATTGTGAAAAGATATAGATTCATCTTTTGTAGGGTGTGCAAAGCAGGCAGACTTTGAATGGATAAAAATCTGCTTGTTTGAGCTATTTATAAAATAATTGGATATATACAAATGTGTTTGATGCCAGCAGGCGGTGTATCTGTCTCTCTCTCTCTCTCTCTCTCTCTCTCTCTCTCTCTCTCTCTCTCTCACTCTCTTTCTCTCTCTAAGGTCTCACTCTGTTTCCCAGGCTGGACAACAGTGGCACGATCATGGCTCATCACAGCCTCAAGTTCTTGGGCTCAAGCAATCCTCCTGTGCCAGCCTCCCGAGTTAGCTAGGGCTACAGATGCACACCTCCATGCCTGACTAAGTGTTTTTTTGATGTTTTGTAGAGACAAGGTCTCGCTATATTGCCCAGGCTAGTCTTGAACTCCTGGGCTCAAGCAATCCTCTCGCCTAGGCCTCCCAAAATGCTGGGATTACAGGCGTGAGCTACTGTGCCTGGCTAGCCAGCAGGCTTTTGAGCTAAGGGGTCTCAGCTTGTAGTGAAGAAATAAGCAACTTGGGGGGTAATTCAGAAGCCATCTTTTGGCTCATTTATATAACAGGTGGAAGTATAATCCGGCCTTTCTGGTCCTCAGAAGTCCTAGCATAAAAGTTATTTTATTTTATTTTTGAGTTGGAGTCTCACTCCTTCGCCCAGGCAGGAGTGCCATGGCACACTCATGGCCACTGCAGCGTCGACCTGCTGGGCTCCGGTGATGCTTCCACCTCAGCCTTCCAAGTAGCCGGAACTATAGGCGTGCACTACCATACTCAGCTAATTTTTTAAATCATTATTTATTGTAGAGACGAGGTCTCGCCAGGTTGCCCTGGCTGGTCTCCAACCGGCAGGCTCAGGCAATCCACTCACCTTGGCCTCCCAAAGTGCTGGGATTACAGACTGAACCACCGAGCCTGGCCAGCATAAAGGTTTAAAGGTACAGAATTAGTTTCTCAGTTAGGGATACTCTTTGTTGCATCTGACACCTGCAGTTGTAATCTTAGTCTCAGAACCTTTGCGTCAAGGAGCAGTATGGTCCAAATGTGTCCCCCCAAAAACATGTGTTGGAAACTTAATCCCCAAAGAAATAGTGTTGGGAGGTGTGGCCACATGGGAGGTGTTTGGATCATGAGGCTCCAACTTCATGAATGTATTCATGCTGATCATAAAAGGACTTGATGCTGTCGTCAGTCAATCTCTTGCTCCCTCATGCATGTGTGCACTTTCTCTTGCTCTTCTTCCTCCTGTCATGGGATGACGTAACAAGAAGGCCCTCACTAGGTGCTGGCCCCTTGACTTTGGACTTCCCAGTCTCCAGAACTCTAAGAAATAAATCTCTGTTATTTGCAAATTACTCAGTATCAGGTATTTTGTCAGAGCAGCACAAAATAGATTGAGACAGTTAGGAAAGAAGAAAGTTTAGGTGATGTGGGGAAAAACTGTATGGTCATGCCAGCAATCTCCCTACCCCCTCTTCCTCAGACAAGTAGAGGAATCTATCTAGTGGGAACTCCCTTTTCCCCTCCAACATGTTAAATGTGAGCATACATTCATGAAGGGTTGCAAGTCAGGTCTTCATTCCTCTTTCTCCCCCATTTTAGACAATTTCCCATTCCAATTCTCTATCAAACCAATACTCTGAAGATGATAGGCAACATGATGCATCCATTTGATGTGATATCTCTTTACCCATTGTTGGACACTATGGGCTATGAAGTGATTTTTTTTTGGAATCAGGGTCTCACTCTGTTGCACAGGCTGGAGTGCAGTGGCACAATCATGACTCACTGCAGCCTCAAACTTGTGGGCTCAAGTGATCCTCCTGTCTCAGCATCCCGAGCAGGCCCGCACCACCACGCCTGGTTAATTTTTTGATTTTTTTTTTTTTGAGAGATGAGGTCTCTCTATGTTGTCTAGGCTGGTCTCGAACTCCTGGGCTCAAGCAATCCTCGCACCTTGGCCTGCCAAAGTGCTGGGATTCCAGGTGTGAGCCACCGCCCCTGGCTGAAGTGTGCTCTTTGGTTCAAAGAAATGTAACTCAGTGGTCCAAATTGCTACAGTATCTTCTGTTCCAATCAGACATAATATTCATTCTGAATAATACATTCAGGTAAGAGAGATGCAACCACTTCACATAAAGTCCATTTACACATTTCCCTTTCACTCAAATTTTCATCTTAATCCCATCAACCATTGCATCCCCACATCCTCCCAGTCTAGCTGTAGCTCCTAATAGGACTTCACCAACAGATTTTGGAATAACTGCATTGGGCTCCTATGTCAAGGAGTCCCGGGAAGTTTCTTCTCCATTCTGGTTGTTTTGACCACACATGTGCATACGGCCTTGGATTCTCAGGCAGGAGTCAGGCCAAGGGACTCTGACCCCTTCATTGATCTTGGGTCTGATTAATTTGCCAAACCATTGCTCCCAGAAACCTGAGGTTAGTTTTTCCATTGTTATTTTTGCCTTCTGGTTTTTAATATTTCTCTAAACTAGGGAGATTAGAGCAGATTTGTTTAGGGCTCTTCAGTGTTGGGGGACTAGCAGGTAGTCTCATTTGGCCACCACATCTCTAGTAATTCTGCATTAACACCTTGGTTTGAGCTCCATCAATGTCTGCCTTATTAATCACATTTCCTAATAACTATTTAAAGATTTCTACTCTGTTCAAGCAGTGCAGCTGCTGTTTCATACCATGAGTGACTTGGTAGCCATTCAGGCATCAAAGGTTCATCAACTCCTGCCCTTTATCCTTCTTTTTCTCAAACAATACCTTTGCTATATTTCAGTGAGTCAGGGTCATTCCAGTTAATACCACCTCTGATGTCAACTACGGTGTCTCTAAGACCACTCTCAGGTTTGACGAGTCACTAGAAGGACTCACAGAACTCAGAAAATTGGTTGTACTCATGGTTATGGTATATTACAGTAAAAAGAAACAGACTAAAATCAGCAAAGGAGAAAGGTGCAAAGGTCAGATTCCAGGAGAAACCAGGGGCAAGCTTCCAGTTATTCAATTCCCAGCGGAGTTGCACAGACAACACCGGATTTCCCAACAATGATGCATGACAACACATATAAAGTATTGCCAACCAGGGAAGCTCATCTCAGCCTTGGTGTCCATGTAGGCATGAAATGTCTATGTGACTGACTTTAGCTATATAGCCTCCAACCAGAGATTAAGAAAATGTAGTGTGACCTAAAGTGCCAGATGTTAAAAAAACAAAAACAAAACAGGCATTTACCGTAAATCAGATTGTTAGCATAAACTGTTTGGTGTGTTCCAGGGTCTCAAGTATACAAAAACACTCTTATTAGGCAAGATAGTCCAAGGGTTCAGAGGTTATCTATTTCCCAAGAGTTGGTCAAAGATCAGGTCTTTTGGCATTTGGAATGGGCAGGGTTTGGGAAGCCCAGGTCTATGGAGTTAACTCTTGACTGCACGGGAATAAACAAACATCTCACTAGGGATTGTATTATTTTCTACTCCTGTTTAGGAAGGAGTTTCAGAGACCAGGGTGGCAAGTATCTTTATATTGGAATGTATAAAAATGTTGCCTCTTCACATAAACATCTTGTTGACCTCCTGTGACCCAGCAATTTTATATCTGTTTCTAGAACTTCATCCTAAAGCAATAATCATGAAGGCTCACAGAGCTTTAAGTTTATAAGTCTTCATCACAGCTTTGTTTTTAACATCAAGAAATTGGGAATAATCCAAATTTCAACCACGGGGAATTAGGGAAAAAATTATGGTACCTCCAAAGCATGGAATGCTAGGGAATCTTTACAAGCAATGCTACAGATGATTAAGATATTCATGAGACACGGCAACCAAATGCCACATGTGGCCACAGGATTGAGGCCTATATTAGGGGAACATTGATAGTGGAACAGTTTTAGGAGATCCAAGTTCAAGGTAAGACCAGAAGGTGCTGTATTGGTGCAACAGTAAATAAGGGTTTGAGTTCTAGTTCAGACCTGAAAGACATGGATGTGATATTTAACAAAGGCCCAAATTCAAGGTGAGACTAGAGGGGCATTGGTGGTAAGTGACTTATTTGAAACTTGGATTCTAGATACAAGAGAAAGGAACGTTGATGATGAAATAGTTAAAAGAGACCCAGGTTCCAGATCAGAGCCAAAAGACAATGATGGTGGAACAGTTAATAGACAGGAGAAATTGAGTCCTAGACTAGGGGGCCATTGGAGGTGGGAAGGTTAGCAGTGGTTTCATTTTTTTTGGACAAAATTTTATTTTAACGTGTAGCACAGGGGGATTGCAGGAGAATAATTACCCCCAAAGTGGTTCAATTTTGAGATCTAATGCAGAGGAACACTGGTGGCAGAAGAGTTAACAGAGGCCTAGATATCTAGATAAGAGTGTTATAGATTGTTGAAGAATTAATGGAAACCTAGTTTAAGATTCTCGAACTAAGGGGCATCAATGGTGAATTTTTTATTTAGGATGAGTTCAAGGTCAGCCCAGAGGGTCACCGATGTAGGAAATAAATAATAAATGCACAGGTTATACTTATAGGACCATTAATAATGAAATAGTTAACAAAGGCCTATGGTCAATATCAGCAGTACAGGGATACAAATGGTGGAAGAACTAACAGAGGGCTAGGCTTGACATTTACAAACAAGAGCCCTTTTGCTAAAATAATTAAAAGAGTTTTGGATTTAAGGTGAAAGCAGAAAGTCTATGATGGTGGAAGAGTTGAAAGAAACCCAGGTTCAAGATGCGACTAGGGGGACATTGATGGTGGAATAGTTATCAAAGGTTCCAAATTAGACCAGAGGAAAAATGATGGTCGAATATATAATATAAACCTTGATTTGAGGTCAGATCAAATAGATATTAATTGATGTTAGAAGAATTAATAAAGTCACAAGTTTGATTTAAGAACCATAGGCTATTAATGATAGAAAAGTTAACAAAGGCCTGGATTAGAAGGTCCATGATGGAATCATTAAGAGTTGTGGCAAGCCCTGTTAAAAAGTGGGCAAAATATATGAACAGACTCTTCTCAAAAGAAGACATACAAGCAGCCAACGCCTACATGAAAAACATGCTTAGCATCACTAATCATCAAAGAAACACAAATAAAAACTATACAGATACCACCTAACTCCAGTCAGGATGGCCATCATCAATAACTCAAAAAACAACATGCTGGAAAGGATGCAGAGAAAAGGAACACTTCTACACAGTTAGTGGGAGTGTAAACTAGTACAACCTCTGTGGAAAACAGTGTGGCGATTCCCAAAAGATCTAAAAATTGACCTTCCATATGACCCAGCAATTCCCATTCTGGGAATATACTTGGAGGAACTCAAATCACTCTATGAAAAAGATACCTGCACACGCATGTTTATTGCAGCATTATTCACAATAGTAAAAACACGAAACCAACTGTGCTGCCTATCAAAAGTGGACTGGATAAAAAAATGTGGGACATATACATGATGGGATATTACACAGCCATAAAGAAGGATAAAATTATGAGCTTCACGGCAACTTGGACTTAGAGTCTATAATACTCAGTGATCTGTCACAGAAACAAAGAACCGAGTACCACATATTCTCACTCATAAGTGGCCCCTGAACAATTATTATAATACTGTAAGAAAGGGATTGGCAGTAGTGGGAAACTGCCAGGGGAGAGGGGACATACTTCATCAATAAGAGTACCTGATCTCAAATCAGGTGAAGTGGGGACCAAACTGATGCCCAAACTTTACCTGTGCAATGACCATTTGTATACCTAACCCTGAACTGTACCCGACATCTTTAAAATAAAAATTAAAAAACGGAATTGTGGCAGATTGTGATATTAATGCCACCCAATGAATCATGCCTTCCAATGAGTCACTTTTTATCAGTATCCCTGCTCTTGTGTAGTCCCCTGCAATATTGATTCTGGGCTTGGCCAAGCGATTTGCTTTGGCTAGTGGGGCCTCAGCAAATGTGATGCAAAAAGAAGCTGCCTTGCTGGTATCATCGGGGGTCTTTCATAAGGGTACAGTCAGATGGTGACTAAATGGATGATTTAGGATGACTTTATTCCTGTCTGGCAGTTGGTTTTGACTGTCATTTGACCCACCTTGTTTCCAACAAGCTAGCTTGGGCTTACTCACATAGTAGTCTCAGAATTCCAAAAGCAGCAAGTGAGAGGACAAACCCCAGTGCTAGGGAGCTCCCCAGATGATTAAAGGTAAGAGTTGCAGATGGATTAAATAGCAGAGGCCCAGAACTGAGATTGGGCCATAGCAGCATAAATGGTGAAAAAGTAAGCAGATATCCAAACTTTAAGTTTGTCTGGGAAGGCATTAATATTGGTACCATTAACAGATACCTGAGTTCACAACAAAAGCAGAGGAACATTGATGGTGGAAGAGATCTCAGGCACCCAGGCTTTGAGATTTAGACTTAAGAGGCACTGGTAGTGGAAGAGTTAAGAGTTTGCCTGTGTTTGCAGTGAGAGCAGAGGGACATGATGGGGAAAGTATTAGCAGAGGTCTAGGACTTGGCATTTAGATTAGAGAACCATTGATGGAACTGTTTGCAGAAAGATTCAAAATGTAGGTCAGATGGGAATCAGTAATAAAAGAGTTAATAAAGACCAGGCTGGTTGAATTTATAGAAACAGAGAATAGAATGGTGGCTTCCAGGGGCTGGGGGGTGGGGGAAATGGGGAGATGTTGGTCAAAGGACACAAACCTTCAGTTATAATATAAATAACTTCCAATGACTTTTTTTAACCACACTGTATTATATACTTGAAATTTTACTAAGAGGGTAGATCTTAAATGTTCTTACCACAAAACAAAATAAAACAAATGGTAACTAGGTGAGGTGATATATGTGTTAACTAACTTGATTGTGGTCATCGTTTCTATATATATATAAATCAGGTTGTATAATTTGGACTTATATAACTTTGTCAATTTTGCCTCAATAAAGCTTGGGTAAAATTTAAAAATAAGGCAAATTAAAAACTTAAAAGAAAACAGACTAGGAAATCAGAGTAGAGTGATAAAAATAGGCCCAGTTTCAAGTTAACACCAGAGGGTCATTGTTGGTTGAAGAGTTAATAAAGACAACTGTTTGAATCCACAAAGGAAAATTATTGATGGAATGAATAGCAGAGGCCTGGACCACAGTAGTAATGGTGGTGGAATAGTTGAAGAAGACTGGGTTTGAGATCAGACCAGGGGACATTGGTAGTGGGAGAGTTAACAGAGGCCTAGGTTGAGGTTATAGCAAAGGGGCAGTAATAATGGAATACTTAACAGTGTCCTGGGTTTCAGGTTAAACTAGGGAGTTATTAATGAATGAACAGTGAAAAAGGGCCCAGGTTCCAAGTCAGAACAAAGAGGCATTGATGGAAGAAGGGGCCCATGCTTAAGGACAGGCCAGAGAGGCTTTGATGTTGGCAAAGTTAACAGAGACATAGGTTCCAGTTCAAACTGAGGGACACTGATTATATAAGCATGAATAGAGGCACAGGTTCAAGGTCTGGAATAGTGTGGGTAATTGATGGCAGGATAATTTTAAGAGGCTCAAACTAAATGTCAGCCAACAGCAGCTTTGCTGGTGTAATATTAAACAGAGGCCTGAGGTCAAGTTCAGACCTGAGAGGCTGGATATTAAAATGTTTAACAATGGTCCAGATAATTCACGGTCAGAATAGAAGAGCATTAATGGAAGAATAGTTAACAGACACATGGGTTCTAGATCAGAGCAGAGGAGCGTTGATGGTAGAAGAGGTAATAGGTATCCAGATTCAGTATCAGTCTGGAGATAATTTGAAGGTAAAAGCATTAATTCGGGCTCTGGTTTGAGAAGAACATTGATAGAGGAATTTGTAAGAGAGGTTCATGATTTTAGATCTAGACCAATGGACACTGATGTTGAAAGAATGAACAGGTCCAGGTTTACAGTCAGACTGGAAGAAAACTGATAGAAGAAGGTAAACCAGAGGCCTGAGATTTGAGATCTATCAGAAGGTAATTTGTGGTGGAGGAATCGATAGAGACTTGGGATTGAGGCAAGACTACAAAGATGTTAATGGTGGAAGAGTTGACAAATACAGACAAGTGCAAAGGGGCATTCACGTTGGAAGAGAAAACACAGGCTCTAGGTTTGCAGTGATAGCAGAGGGATACTGATGGAGGAATAGTCAATAGAGGTACACTTTCAAAGTCAGATTCAAGGACATTAATGGTGGTAGTTTCCAGTGGCTTCAAGTTCACAGCTGATGAATAATCACAGTGGAGAAGCTGATAGAGGCCTTTCTCAATTTCAGAGCAGAGAGTCATTGTTGAGGGAATAATTGACAGAGGCTTAGGATTTAAAGCCTAGACCCAAGGGTATTGATTTTTTGAATTGTATTAATTGTTGAAGAGTTAACGGAGTTGGTTTTAAGGTCTCTAGGTGGAATCATTTAGAGAGGCTGACTTTGAGAATAGTCTGGAGTGTCAAAGATGTTGGTAGAATTAATGGAGGCATTAGTTCTCATATACAACAGAGGATAATTGATGGGGGACGAGTTAATAGAATCAAGGACAAGATCTAAAAATGAAGGAAATTAATAGTGGGAGAGTTAATAGAGACCTAGGTTGGAGGTCAGTGTAGGGGACTCTCATGATGGAAGAATTGTTTGACCAATGGGATTTAGTATCCAGACCAAAGTGAACTTGATGTTGGGCTAGTTAGCACAGGACCAGATATGAGGTTAGAGCAGAGGTGCATGGATGGTGGTTGTCTGTTGCTGCATCCTCCAGAGGGGAGGAATGCTTTGTCTTCACGTGGTGGAAGGGCCAGAAGGGCCAAAATGGTTGAATACTATGTGAAACTTCTTTTATAAGAGCTTTAATCTCATCCACAAGGGAGAAGCCCTCATAGCTTAGTCACCTCTTAAAGACTCTGTCTTAGTCTGTTTTCTGCCACTATAACAGAACACCATAGACTGGGTAATTTATAAAGAAAAGGGATTTATTTGGCTTATGGTTCTGAAGATTGGGAAGTCCAAGACCACATCTTGTGAGGGTCTTATTGCTGCATCATAACATGGTGGAAGGCATCACATGACAAAAAAGCATGTATATGAGACAGACAGAGAGAGAGAGAGAGATAAAAAGGGGGTGAATGCCTGCAATAACTAACCTACTGTCAGGATAATGGCATTAATCAATTCATGAGGGCAAAGCCCTCGTGACCTAATCATCTCTCGAAAGTTCCACCTCTTTAAAGAGAAGACAATGGCAACCTGAGCGAAGGCCACTCCAGGAATGTATAACAGTCAGAGAGAAGGGGAGAGAAAGGAGACAGACAACATAGTCAGGGAGGTAGGCGGAGAACCAAGAAGCAAGGTTTCCCAGAAACAACTGAGAACTGCTTTTCAAGGAGGGAGTGATCAGTGATTAGTGTGTCAAAAGTTGCTGAGAAATTGGGTGAAATGAGCACTCAAATATTATAAATTTATCGTTGGTTAGCAAACAACTAAAATTTTGCCTGCCACAGAGAAAACACTCAATAAATATCAAAAGATATATGGAGATTATGTGTGAAAATCTATATAAGCTAAGTGTTCTTGGCAAGATATCATATTTTTGCATTGAAGAAAATAAAAGTTTTTCACAAATTGGCAAAAAAAAGGGTTCTTCCTCTTTTTTTTTTTTTTTTTTTTTTGAGTTGGAGTCTCACTCTGTCGCCCAGACTGGAGTGCAGCGGCCACTCCCGGCCACCGCAGCCTCGACCTGCTGGGCTCCGGCGATCCTTCCGCCTCAGCCTTCCAAGGAGCTGGAACTACAGGCGTGCACTACCACGCCCGGCTGATTTTTTGATTTATTGTAGAGATGAGGTCTTGCCAAGTTGCCCAGGTGGGTCTGGAACCTGCGGGCTCAGGCAATCCACTCATCTCAGCCTCCCAAGGCGCAGGATTACAGGCTGAGCCACTGAGCCCAGCTGGTTCCTCCTCTTAATACCATCACAATGGCAACTGAATTTCAACATGAGTTTTGGAGGGGACATTCAAACCATAACAGTCCTTGCCTCTTAATACTATCACACTGACCATCATATTTCAACACCTGCATTTTGCAGGGGACACATTCAAACCATAGCAGTGGGACTGTTAGTAAGGATCTAGATTCAAGATTTATACCAGAGGAGTTTTTTTTTTTTTAGACAGTAACTCACTCTGTCCCCTGGCTTCATGGTTCACCACAGCCTCAAACTCCTGGGTGCAAGCCTCCCTCCTCAGCCTCCTGAGTAGCTGAGACTACAGTTGTGCCACCATGCCTGGTTAATTTTTGATTTTTTAAAAATAGAGATGAGCCGGGCTCAGTGCCTCAGCCTGTAATCCCGCGCCTTTGGGAGGCTGAGGTGAATGGATTGCCTGAGCCCATGGGTTCGAGACCCGCCGGGGCAACTTGGCAAGACCTCATCTCTACAATAAATCAAAAATCAGCTGGGCGTGGTAGCACGCGCCTGTAATTCTGGCTACTCGGAAGGCTGAGGTGGAAGGATTGCCGGAGCCCAGCAGGTCGAGGCTGCGGTGGCTGGGAGCGGCCATTTGCACTCCAGTCTGGGCAACGGAGTGAGATTCCAACTCAAAAAAAAAAAAAAAATAGAGATGAGGTCTTACTGTGTTGCTTAGGCTGGTCTCAAATACCGGACCTCAAGCAATCCTCTTGCCTCAGCCTCTCATAGTGCTGGGATTACAGGTGTGAACCACTGTGCCTGACCCAGAGGAGCTTTTATGATGGAATAGCTCATAATGGACTGGAATTGGTATCAAATCAGAAAGTTATTAATGGCACAACAGTTAACAGAGACCTAGGTTCAAGGTTAGACCAGAAGGGTGTTGATGATGGGACTAACTGAGGCACAGTTAGGATGTCAGATCCACTAGTGGTAAAATAGAGAGTCTCAGGTTTGAGATCAGGAACACAAAACAGATGTTGGTGGAATAGTTTACAGAAGTCTAGGTTCACAGTCAAGGCAAAGGGACAGTGATGACAGTTCTTCGATACTTGTCACTTACAGTCCATCTGTCACTACTCCACAGCCCTCCTATTGGCCCTTCAGTGCTTCCATCCTGTCACTTACAGCCTAGAGTTGCTGCCTAACATTAGGCTTTCATGTTGACAGGGCCTGCCCCTGCCTGTAACTCACAACCCAAGAGTCACTATCATCTAGGTTTCACATTGGTCCATCACTGGAGGCAGGGCCTGCCCCTAGCCTGTCACTCACAGCCCTGGTATTACTATTTCCATTGAGCTGTCAGTACTGGCAAAACTCAACCTGGCCTGTCCAGACTCCATATTACCACTCTCCATGCTTCTTATTGGCCTTTAGCCCCAGTGTCACACCCCACACTCCCAGCCTTCCATTGCACCTTCAATGGGGCAGGACCTGCTTCTGCCTATCACGCACAGTTCTTATATCCATATCCTCTGGAATCTCCGTTAGTTCTTCAGTAATGGCAGGGCCCACTCCACCTGACCCTCAATGTCCCAGCACTGCCACCCTCCAGACCTACCAGTGGTTCTTCAGTGCTGGTAGGGACAACCCTAACCTGTCACTCACAGCACCAGCATTTCCAGTCTTGAGGCCTCCTATTGGCTTTTCAATGTGGCAAAGCCCACCCTAGCCAGTCACAGCTCTAGTGTCACCATCTTCACTGACTTCTGGGTTGCCCATTGGCTCTTCAATGGGGCAGGATCAACTCTTGCTTGTCACTAACAGCCCCAGTGTCACTGTCTCTCACTTCTTCCATTGCCCACCTAGTGTCTGCCCCTGTCTATTACTTTCAGCTTAGTGTCATCACTGCCCATTGGTCTCTCAAATAAGTACAGACCACTCCAGCCTATCACTCATAGTACCCAGTGTAATGTCCTCCCAGTCTCCCATTGACTCCTCTGAGCTCTGCCAAGACCAGCCTTTGCCTGTCAATTACAGCATTCCTGCCTCTTTTTATTTCAGTAGTCTCTGAAAGAATTAACAGAAGCCAGAGCAGATCACATTTGATCAATTTTGATGATAGAAAAGTGGACCCATAATTTGAGACCCATACTTTGATTATAAAGCCACAGGTTTGCAATGTATAGCAAAGTGTCATTGATTGTGAAATAGTTATATGAGACCTAGGTCTGCTGCTCAGGCAAGAAGAGCAGTGATGGTAGAAGTGTTAAGAGGGTTTTGGGCTCTTTTCCTAGATTAAAGGAGCACTTATGGAGGGAATATTAATATCAAAGATACAGTTTAGACCTTGGGGATATCGATGTTATAAAAGTTAACAGATTCATGAGTTTGAGAAACAGAAGCATTGACGGCAAAAAGTTGGTAGCTAATTTGATTTCAGGTCTAGATCAGATGAGCATTAATACTGAAAAAATTAGCAGGGACCCTACTTCTTTGTCACATGTGGCAAGGTAAAAATGGCCACAGTCTTTTGCAGCTTCTTTCATTCTTACTCTGGGTTGGCTTTGTGACTTACTTTGACCAGTAGAATGTGGCAGAAGTGTTGTTATGCTGGTTATGGCCCAAATCTCAAGAGGTCTTGCAGTTTTTGCCTTCATCCTTGTAGAACTCTTCCTCCATCTTGTAAAGAAGCCCAAGATGGAAATCCAAGTGGAGGGTGTGGCCCAGCCATCCTAGCCATTACAGCCATCCAGGCGAGGCCCCAGACATGTGAGAGAGGCCATCTTGGACCTTCTAGCTAACTGCAGTTGCATGTGTGAACCCAGGTGAAAACAAATTTCCTGTTTGTCAAAAAGTCATTAACATTTATGTAACATATTGCCAGCTCATGTTACTCAATTAAAGCCTTCTTTTCCTGTGCCCTGGGAAAACCTGCAGACATTTGCAGGAGTACACCACAGTGCGTTTTTAGCTTACAGTTCCATGCAAGGGAATGTGCACTGACTACTACTACCATATGGGTTCTGCAACCAGCAGACTTTACTTGTTTGATGAAGCAAGTACCTGGGAAACCAGACAACTCACTGCATCAAGAGGCAACCAACTATTTGTGCTGCCCACAACTATGGAAAAGCTAAGGCCTTTGAAGACCCATCAAGAGGGGTTGCTTACTGTTAATATATGGCAGACTACAAACTTAGAAGTTCCACTGTTAATACAACAGGAAACTTTTGTTCACTTTCAAAATTTGCTCTTCCAAAAGGAAAGGGAGAAATGGATGGAAAAGGGGGCTAAAAAAGTTCAATACCTACATTAAAAAAGATCTCAAATCAATAAACTAATTTTATGCCTTAAGGAACTAGAAAAAGAAGAGCAAGTTAGACTCAATCTAGCAGAAAGAAAGAATAAAGATCAGAGAAGAGATAACCAAAGTAGCAAATAGAAAAACGGTGGAGAAAATCAGTGAAACCAAAATTTTGTTCTTTGAAAATAACAACAAAATTGATAAAACATTAGCTAGACTGGCTACAAAAAAAAGAGATAAGACTCAAATTACTAAAAGCAGAAGTGAAAATGGGAATATTACTATTGATTTTATGGAAGTAAAAAAGATCATAAGAGAATAGTATGAATAATTTTTTTTTTTTTGAGTCGGAGTCTCACTCTGTCGCCCAGACTGGAGTACAGTGGCCGCTCCTGGTCACCGCAGCCTCGACCTGCTGGGCTCCGGCGATCCTTCCGCCTCAGCCTTCCGAGTAGCCGGAATTACAGGCATGCGCCACCATGCCCGGCTGATTTTTGGATTTATTGTAGAGATGAGGTCTCGCTGCCCAGGCGGGTCTTGAACCCGTGGGCTCAGGCAATCCACTCACCTCAGCCTCCCAAAGGCGTGGGATTACAGGCTGAGCCACTGAACCTGGCAGTATGAATAATTGTATGTTAACAAGTCATATAACCAAGATGAAATGGAAGAATTCCAGGAAACACACAAACTACCAAAACTGGCTCAAGAAGAAATAAGAATGACAAATAGACCTATAACAATGAAAGAAATTGAATCAATAATGCAAAATTTCCTTATAAAGAAATTCCAGAACACTACTAAACTTTTTTTGGAACCAGTTTCACTCTATCACCCAGGCTGGAGTGCAGTGGCATAATCATAGCTCACTGCAGCTTTGACTTCCTGGGCTCAGGTGATCCTCCCACCTAAGCCTCTTGAGTAGCTGGGACTACCATGTGTCACCACAGCCTACTATTTTTTTTTTTTTTTGGTAGAGGCAAGATCTCACTATGTTGCCTAGGCTGGCCTCGAACTCCTGGACTCAAGAATTCTCCCAGCTTGGCCTCCCAAAATGCTGGAATTACAGTCATGAGTCACTATGCTCGGCCCCCTACTAAACTTTTAAGGAAACATTAACACCAATCCTTTTCAAAGCCTTGCAAAAAAAAAAAAAAAAAGACGAGGAATATATTCTAATTAATTCTGCAAGTTCAGAATTACCCTGATACTAAAGCCAGACAGAGCTATCAAAAGAAAAGAAAGTCACAGACCAATGCCTCTTATGCATATAGATGCAAATATCCTTAACAAAATACAATAAAGTGAACCCAGAAGCATATTAAAAGATTATATACCATGACCATGTGGGATTAATCCCAAGTAGAGTGGTTCAACATATAATTATCAGTCTCTCTAATACACCACGTTAACAGAATGAAGAAACCCCACATGATTATCTTAGTGATGCAGAAAAAATTTTGACAAAATTCAACATCTTTTTATGCTAAAATACTCAATAAACTAGGTAGAAGGGAACTTTCTCAATCTGATAAAAGTATTTATGGAAAACCCCAAACTAACATCATACTCAGTAGTGAAAGACTGAAGAAGTGGTCCCCTAAGATTAAGAACAATATAAGAATGCCTACTTTGTCACATCTATTAAATATTTTAGTCAAAGTTCTAGCCAGAGAAATTTTTAGACAAGAAAAATAAATTAAAGTTACCAGAATTGGAAAGAAAGTAAAACCATTTCTATTCCCAGATGATATATAAGATTTTACATATAGAAAATCCTAAAGAATCCACAAAAAACTATTAGGACTCATAAACTCTGCAAAATGGCAGAATACAAGATCGGCATGCAAAAACAATTGTATTTCTATGCACTATCAATGAAAAATCCAAAAAGAGAAGTTTAAAAATTATATTTACAGTAAGATAAAAAATAAAATACTGAGAAATAAAATTAGCCAGGCAGATGTAAGACTTTTACACTGAAGAGCACAAAAACATTGCTCACAGAAGTTAAAGAAGACCCAAATAAAAGGAAAGCATCTAATATCCATGGATTGGAAGACTTAACATTGTTAAGCTGGCAGTACTCCCCAATGCAATCTACATATTCAATGTAATCTCTATCAAAATCTCAAAGGCCCTTTTTTTCAGAAAGGGAAAAGTGAACTCTAAAATTTATATGGAATTGCAAGGGATCCCCAAAAGTCAAAACAATATTGAAAAAGAAGAAAAAAATTGGAAGACTTAACACTTCCTGATTTTAAAACTTACTACAAAGGCAGTAATCAAAACAGTGTGATGCTGGTGCAAGGATAAACATACAGATCAATGGAATATAATTGAAAGTCCAGAAATAAACTCATACAGTTCAAATGATTTTTGCAAGGGTGCCAAGAGTATTTATGGGGGAAAGAATAGTTTCTTCAACAAATGGTGCTGGGAAAACTGGATATCCACATGTAAAAGAATGAAGTTGAACCCTGACCTCATATCATATATAAAAATTAACCCAAAATGAATCAAATACGTAAATATAAGAACTAAAACTATAACATTCTTAGAAGAAAATGTAGCAGTAAATCTTCATAACTTTGGATTTGGCAATGGTTTCTTTTTTTTATAAATATTTTTTATTATGATATTGTGGGGTAAGGTTAAGGGTTAGGTATACAAACATGCTTCGTTCAGGCACCCATGTTGATATGGCAATGGTTTCTTAGATAAGATGCCAAAAGCCTAAGGAACAAAATACAAATGAATAATTGGACTTCATCAAAATGGAAAACTTTTGTGCATCAAAGGACATTATTAGGAGCATGAAAAGACAATCCAGAGAATGGGAAAAGTTGTAATCTGATAAGCATTTAGTAATTATATATCAAAAAAGGTTTAGTATCCAGAATATATAAAAGAACTCTTACAACTTAACAACGAAAAGACAGAAAGCCCATTTAACACTGGACAAAAGACTTAAATAGATATTCCTCCAAAGAAGATATACACATGGTCAATAAGCATATGAAAAGATTTGTCATTAGTTATCAGGGGAATGCAAGCCAAAAAGACAATGAGATACCACTTCACATCTACGAGGATGGCTACAATAAACAAAAGCAAAAACCAGAAAATAACAAGTATTGGAGAGGATGTGGAGAAATTGGAACCCTCATACGCTGCTGATGGAAAAGTAAAATAGTGCAGCTACTGTTGAATACAGTTTGGCGGTTCCTCAAAAGTTAACCATAGGAATATCATATGACCCAGCAATTCTACTCCTAGTTATATACCAAATATAATTGAAAACAGTTGTTTTCTTATACATGCATGCTCACAGCAGCACTATTCACAATAGCCAAAATGTGGAAACAATCCAAACATCTATCAACTGATGAGTGGGTAAACCAAATGTGGTACAGTATACCTACACAATGGAGTATTATTTAGCCTTAAAAAGGAATGAAGTACTGTTATATGCAACCACATATATGAACCTTGAAGACATCATGCTAAGTGAAGGAAGCCAGACACAAAAGACTACACAGTCTACATAATGCAGCAACCCCAAATCTAAGAGGGCTTGCATGTAAGGTTCTTTACATATTCCAAAAAAGTCATCCAGAGGTCCAGCAGGAAAAGACATTGGCTTATAAGAACTTACAGGAGGCACTGATGACGGCTGGTTGGTGAATAAAGAATCTGCCTGCACCTTGGGACAGTACAGCAAGCAGTTTTATAGTCAAGCACTTAATTGTTCAACTTGCAACCTGGTGGTTACACTCACAGTGTGTAAGGGTGCTGCCCACATTATTCTTAACTCTGCTCAATTACCTGCACTCTTATGACTCACTACTGGGAATATGCATATCCTGCAGAGACCAGTGTTGGCTAGAGGCTACTCCCTTAGGGAGGGACAGAAGGAAGCCAGATATAGGGGGGGACAGAGTCAATGTCTGGACAATTACCTCACAGTGAATTATTCTGTTTATAAGAAATACTCATAGTAGGCAAATCCATAGTAACAGAAAGCAGTAAGTGGTAGCCAGACGCTAGGGGTATGGGGCAATGGGGAATGATTGCTTAATGGGTATAAAGTTTCCTTTTGGGATGATGAAAATGGTCTGGAATTAGTGTTAATAGTTGCACACCATTGTGAGTGTACTAAATGACACAATCGTATACTTTAAATGGTTAAAATAGTAATTTTCATGTTATGTGTATTTTACCACAACAAGAGGGTGTTCATATGGGGGCACAGTGTGTGTGAATGGTGGTCATGAAGCAGAGTGAATGGAAGTGAATAACAGTGTGATTGAATGGGGGGAAATTTGGAGCACAGTGGAAAGAGTAGATTTGAATGATTGGTAGAGTGGGAAGGAATTGGAGCCATGAGTGGCAGAGTGAGCTCGAATGGAGATGAGTGTTACTTAATATCTGAGTGAGTTTTGTGCTCCTGGAAAACAGTGATGGTTATAAAATCCTCCCTACCTTTTCGTGTTTCAGCAAACAGCTAACTGGCAAAAGTCTCTGTATTAATTTGCTTGGGCTGCCAAAACAAAATACTACAGATTGGGTGGTTTAAACAACAGGAAATGTATTTCTCACAGTTCTTAAGGCTGGCAAGTCCAAGATGAAGACTTGCAGACAGCTGCCTTCTTGTTTTCTCACATGATCTCTTTTATGTGCAAATGGAGAGTGAGAAAGCTCTCAAGTGTCTCTTATGAGAGCACTAATCCTATTGGATCACAGCCCCACCCTCATGACCTCTTATAGCCTAATTACATTCCAAAGGCCCCATCTTCAAATACCTTCAGATTGGAGGTTAGGGTTTCATTATACACATTTTTTTTTTTGCGGGGGAGGGAGGACAACACAATTCAGTCCATAGCAGTTCCCACTGAATTTGCATATTCTGAGATAAGATCTATCTCCATCTTGACTCAAGAATGACTCCTTTGCTTACCTGTCCCTTTAAAACCCCAGATCTCCTTCCTTGTCTTTGGAATGTTCCTCATTAATGAAAGTTTTTCCTATAGCCTGAAAAGACTCATCTTCTTAGTTGTTCCAAGCATTTTGTCTTTCTCTTCATCAAGTGGTAGAGTGTGTTTAATAGGGTAGCGTGTTTGAGGTTCAGAACCTGAGCACTGTCTGTCTCCTGTTTGCTCCCCCAGGCCTTAGGGAGGCCCTGAGCTGGGACTGGGATCCTGGCATCTCACCCTCCCAAATATGTCTGCAGCAGGTCCTCAGGAGAAGGAAGGAATGTAGGCCCAGCAAGGTCACCATCAGGTCTGTATGGTTTCTCACTTAGTCTCTGTATGGGGCAACCCCAAATTAAGGCGCTTATGTAATATTTACCTATACCAAAGAAATCACCCAGAGGACAGGTTGGCAAAGACATGGGTTTATTATGACTTACAGGCAAGAACCAATGGCTACCGGTCAGTACAAAGCTTTCTGCACTCCAGTAGACCCGGGGAGAGATTATATACTCCCAGCGTGGCAAAGGGAGTAAGCCACAAGCAATAGCATTACGTGCAAAGAAGCAGAAACAAAGATGTTTACTGTTAGTAACTGCCTAGAATTCTCAGGTGTGCATATCTCCAAGGGCATTTTTTCCTTTTGAATAGAGACTCACTCTGTCAATCAGGCTGGGGTACAGTGGCATGATCATGACTCATGGAAGCCTCAACCTCCTGGGCTCAGGTGATTCTCCTGCCTCATCCTCCCGAGTTGTTGGTACTACAGGCACGGGCCACCATGCCTGGCTAGTTTAATTTTTTAAAAAATTGAGACGAGGTCTCCCTATGTTGCCCAGGCCGGTCTCAAACTTCTGGCCTTAAGTGATTCACCTGCCTCAACCTCCCAAAATGCTGGAATTATAGGCTTGAGCCACCACGCCCGGACTCCAAGGGTATTTTGACTGGGCACAGTTGGTCTTGGCCTAGGGCCATCCTTCCAGTCAGAAAACAGTCATTAGCAGGGGGTTGGGGGGGCAGGGCATATGTCCTGCATTTACCCCAGTCTCCAACTAAGATCTCACCTCACCCATGCCCCTTTCTCCCTGGGCTTCTCTTTCTGACTCTCCCTGCTTCTTTGTTTACCAGTGTCACTTTCTTAACATGTCTTTCTCTGAAGACAGAATTGTATCACAGCCCCCCCCACCCCCCGCATTTGAACCAGTGGTATCTCTCACAGAGGACTATACCAACCCGGGCCTGCATCACAACCAGCGCAATAGTGTTTTTATCTCACTAGTGTTATTTTCTTGAGAGGACTACTGCCCCCACACTTTCACTTAATCTCCTTAGAGTAGTGATCTGTAGAGGAATGTCTCACTCCCGGCTTTGCTTCCCTTCTCCCTGGTAATAGTCCTCAAGGAGGACCATACCATTTAAACCCCCACCCCCATCTCTGAAGTCATATCTCCCCATGGAGGGGGATTGTGGTTCTTAACTCTAAATATTTACATACCAGTTCCCTTGAAACCCCCAAGTGCATCATTCGCCCATCACTAGCCTTTGCAGAAAGGGCCCCACTCTTTTTTTTTTTTTTTTTGAGTTGGAGTCTCACTCAGTCGCCCAGACTGGAGTGCAGTGGCCGCTCCCGGCCACCGCAGCCTCGACCTGCTGGGCTCCGGCGATCCTTCCGCCTCAGCCTTCCGAGTAGCCGGAATTACAGGCGCGCGCTACCACGCCCGGCTGATTTTTTGATTTATTGTAGAGATGAGGTCTCGCTGCCCAGGCGGGTCTCGAACCCGCGGGCTCAGGCAATCCACTCACCTCAGCCTCCCAAAGGCGCGGGATTACAGGCTGAGCCACCGAGCCCGGCTGGGCCCCACTCTTATCATCAAGTTTTCAAATTCCTCTTGAAATCCTATCTTTTCCAAACTTTAAGAGACACATTTCTCTGCTGTACAGAATGGCAAAGGCTGTAAAGATGTCTGTTGACAATCTGGTTTATTTGTGTGGCCATTTTTCTTGCCAGCCAAATATGTACAATTGTTGTGGTTTTGGGACAAAAATTCTAGTGTTTTATAGCACTGTTAAATGACTATAGTTAGCAATAATTTATTGAACATTTTCAAATAGCTTTAAGAGAGGACTTTGAATTTTCCCAACACCAATGACAAATGCTTGAGGTGATGGACACACTAATTACCCTGATTTGATTATTACATGTTGGATACATGTATTGAAATATCACTCTGCACCCCGAAAGTATGTACAATTATTACATGCCAATTAAAAAAATTTTAAATCCACAAACTGAAAAAACAAACACAAAACAATTTTGGTTGCTAGTCCAGATGGCTTCAGGAAGGGTTACTGCACATGAACAAGTATAGTGACTGGCAGGACTTGGGGTGGGGTAAAGGTTAAAGACAGTGGTTATCAGAGGATGTTTTGGCCGATTTTGGAAACACCAAGGGGACTTTGCCAGAATAAGAATTCAAATTTTAACATCAGAGCAGGGGATGAAGGAGGGCAAAGGGTTCACGCAGAGTGGAAGTAAGAGGGTGGGGGCCCTGTGGGTGGAGACATGTGGTGGGTATGGGCTCTCTAAAGATGTGAGTTTACTCGGTAAATACATCAGTGAGGGTCTCTGAGGTGAGTAATGAGAGTCTCAGGTGCAGGGCTGTAAACTGAGTGATGAGAGTCTGGTCAACGAGGGATCCATGGGTTGAGCAAAGGGGTCTGTAGGATAAGTGATATGGGGTCTGTGCAATGTGTGATAGGGGAGCAGTCTCTGGAGTCAGCAATGGGGGATTGTGGAGGTGAGTGTTGGGTGGCCTATGAAGTCCATGACAGGGCTGTGTTGTTGCATGATGGGGATCCATTTGGGGAAAGCAAATGTACTTTCCCATTTCTTGGCTATAGAGTGGCCATTTTACCAGCCGGCACTTGTGGATTTCTGGTCTGGTGATTTGGTCAACTTTTCATCCGGGTATTTGCTCCTTGCTATCCACAACTCTTCTATTTTCTTCTCCCACCTCTCAACAGCTCTGCCTTTTAGCTTAGGCCTTTGCTGTCTCTCTCCAGAACAGTCAGACATGACTAAGTTCCAGATAAGTTTGTATTTCTTCTCCCCCTCCCTGCCACCTATGTTAGGACAACTAGAAGCAAGGAAGCAGTATTGTACAATGGTTAAGAGCACAGATTCTGGAGTCAAACTGCTCTTAACAGTTTTGTGAGCTTAGGCAAGGCACCTAACCTCTTTGTGCCTTAGTTTCTTTAAACTGTAAAATGGGGTGATGATGATGATGATGATAATAATAATATCTACCTTGTATGGTTGTTGTGAAGATCAATATATAGAAGTGATATACTCTGTAGGAATATACAAACTCTTGAGGAATATACAATCTAAAAGGGAAATTAACTCATGATCTCATATTACCACTTATTCCAGATAACCAATTTCTGATGAATTTGGTTAATTTTCGCCTATACAACTCTCTCCACCCTTGTTCTTTCTCTTTATATTTACATGCTCATGCATAGTTAACAACTTATGTTAAAATTTGCTCATTTTGTCAAACTGTTTTGCAGTTCCGTTTGCTCTTTACAGAATAATATTGATAATGGTAGTAGTAGTAGTAATGGTGATAATACAAATGATGAAGATAATAACACGAATGCTGCTGCTGCTGATAATAGAAGTGTCAGAACAGGAGCCAACATATACTGAGTTTCCACTGCACTGACATTGTATTAAGCATTTCATATGCATGATCACTCCTACTTCTCACAATAACCCTATAAAGCAGGTACCATTATTATTGACATCTTACAGATGAGGAAGCTGAGCTCCAGGGTGGATAAGCAAATGGCATGGGGCTGTACAGTAGATCACCAGCATAGGTGGGATAGTACCTATGCAATTAAAACTTGTTGATGGAAGATATTTCAGTATCAGGACATAGAGATATTTTTAACAACTGCGTATTTTTCTCTTGCATGCATGTACCATGATTTATTAATCAGCCCCATATTTAAGGATTTCTGTGTAATTTCTGTTACAGTGTGGCCATGATATCTCTTGTCATCTGTCTTTGTATACAATGGTGAGCATTTCTAGAATGTCTGGTTTGAACATTCATAGACTGCCAAATTGCTTTTTGAAAAGTTAGTACAAGGTGACACACCTTCTCTACTAATAAATGAAAATACTCTTTCTAATCCTCTTGTCATGGTTTTAGTCCTTGCCCTTTGACAACTGAAAATATCTCATTTCTTTTGTTTGTGTTTATTCGTCAGTGAGGTTGAGTATCTTTTCATAATTTTTTCCTTTTTGTATTTCTTTTATGAATTGGATTTTAAATTCACACACATTGTTCTTTATGTGGGGATTTAAAATCTTTGTCTTACTATATTAAAAAATCTTTTATGGAAATATAACAGGTAAAAATCTTTTGAGTAGACCTTTTATTGAAGCATAGCACATGGAGAAAAGTATATGAAGTACACATTTTCATGAACTTCTGCCATGTGAAAACACCTGTTTAGTCAGTACCTGGATCAATAAGCAGGAAATGAAGCCTCCTTCATTCCACTTTCAATCACTATCTCTTGACTCTCAGATAACCACTTTTTGATTTCTATCATCATAGACTATTTTTGCCTGTTCTTGAATGTAATAGAAATGGCTGGTTCTGTGTCTTTGCTATTGTGGATAGTGCTACGATAAACATATGAATGCAGGTCTTTTTGTTAGACTGACTTATGTTTCTTTGGGCATATATCCAGTAGTGGGATTTCCCAGTTAAATGATAAGTCTATTTTTTGTTCTTTGACAAATCTCCAAACTGCTTTCCACAGGGGCTGAATTAGCTTATATTCCCACCAACAGTGTATGAGAGCTCCCTGGAAAAGGCTTCTTTGAAATGATTAAACAGTAGATTATCTCTGAAGAATACTCCCGTTATCTTAAAAAATATTATCACTTTAATTTCTGCCAAACCAATTGAACAGAAGTTTGAAATTACAGGGATCAATGTCATTCAAAGATGTGGCTGTGGATTTCACTCTGGAGAGGAATTTACTGGATCCTACTCAGAGGACTCTGTACAGAGATGTGGTGCTAGAGAACTGTAGCCATCTGGTCTCCGTGGGTGAGGGTGGCTTCCCTGAGTACTTCACGGAGTACCCATTAAAATAACTTTTCATTTCTGAAGTTCCTCAATACTTTGATCTTACGTTCTAGGGATTAAAGATTCTTGATCCCTTTTAGACTGAACAAAGTGATTGTATTTTCATCTCCCATGTGAAATTTACCCTCATTAACATGTACTTTCCTCATTTTTTGAGACTCTGAAGCTCATACAGAGGTACCCAATTCTTGTGTCATTCTCCATTACAGGGTAATCTGTGACCAAACCAGATGTGACTAACTCTTTGAAGAAGGAAATACTTTGGGTTACAGCGAGAGAAATCCCAAGTTCAAGTTGTACAGGCAAGTAAGAAGTGAGCAGGTGGGAGATGATGAGAGGAAGAATCCAGTAGGTTAGTGAGGACTAGACATCTTTGAAATATCTTCCTAAAGGTTATGAACTTTTGTTTCTAACTCCAAATTGTTAGTTTTGTGAGTTACTGTCTCATAGTAATATTGGAGGGAGGCAACGAGGAACTAGCCTCACCATAATCTGGCCTAATCCTTCTGCTTATTCTTTTGATCACTTCAATTGTTTTCAGCTTTCCTGAAAGGCTCTTTTTGTTCTGAGTCCCTCTCCCCCTAAGTGCTGGTTCTACTATCCTTCCAATCTCTCCTTTTCCTACTCACGGCTCCCTAAACCTATTTTTACCTTCTCTTCCCAGTTTAAGGTATTTTTCTTAAACAACCAAAGTCACTTATATTTATTGGTACTTTCCTGTCCCAATTTCTATTAGAGCAACTTGAGTTGTTTTCCCCTCAAGCTCAGCATGTGAAAGAAATGTACTTGGAATTTCTTTCTGACTGGTATATAGACTTAAAAGAAAAAAAGTCAACTCCACCAGAGGCCTGATTCTGACAAAGGTGAATTCACAGGGTATAGTATGGTTTATCAGTTCTTTTTTTCCCCTAGGACTCTGGCAAACTGATGACAAACTAAAAAGGCAGTAGGAGACCATAACAGACACTTGAGGTGAGCTATGTCTATTAACAAGGAAAGCATGACGAAGGAAAGAGGTTATAAATGTGATGAATTCGTAAATCCACTTCCTCAGAGCACATGGGTAGTGTCTTCAGTACACATACTCTATATGGAATGATTCATATGGGAAAAGTTTTAAGGATAATTTAGGTTACTCAGTTATAATAGAAGCTTTGCAGTTCAGAAATGTCATGAGTGTAATGGATGTGGGAAATTACTAATTCCTGGCAGGCATGAGAAAAATAATGGGATGAAATCCTATGGTTATAATGCACATGGGAAAGGTTGTAATCTATCACTTGTTCAGCACAATATGACTCAAGGTGGAGAAAACCTATGAATATCCTGAGTGTAGAAAATGCCCCAGTAAGAATTCATTCCTTATTGTTCATCAGAACACTTATAAAGGAGAGAAATTTTGTGAAGGTTCAGAATGCAGAAAAGTGGTCAACAAGAAAGCACACCTCAGTATACATCAGAGGAGGCACACAGGAGACAAGTATTTGAGTGTGATATGTGAGGTAAATCCTTCAGAGAGAAAACAACACTGTATATACACCAAAGAATGCATACAGGTGAAAACCATATGTATACAATGAGTGCGGCAAAACATTTCAAGAAAAGGCAAAGCTCATTGTGCATAGAACTCACACTGGAGAGAAGCCCTATGAATGTTATGAATGTGGAAAAACCTTCAGCCAAAAGGCACACCTCAGTGTACATCAGAGAACACACACAGGAGAGAAACCTTTTGAATGTACAAATCCTTCCAAATTTGAATGTGGCAAATCCTTCAGAGGGAGGTCAGCACTGCGTAGACATCAAAGAACTCATACAGGAGAGAAACCTTATGTGTGTTCAGATTGTGGAAAACCTTCACTTTAGGCTGAGCCTCAGTGCTCATCCAAAAATTCACAGGAGAAAAACTGATGGCTGTAATATATGTGGAAAAGTCTTCTCCTGGAAGTCATATCTCATGTTATACCAGAGAGCTCACACAAGAGAAAAATTTGAGAAAGCCTATGAATGCAATGAATGTGATAAAGTTGTCTTCCAGAAATCATACCTCATTATTCATCAGAGTTCACATTGCAGAGAAACCCTACGAGTATAATGTATGTGAAAAAGATTTATCCCAGAGATCATATCTCATTATACATCAAAGAACTCACAGAGGAGAGAAACCCTGTGAATGTGGTAAGTGTAATAGAGCCTTCAGAGAGAAGCAAACACTCATTTAGCAACAGAGAACTCACATAGGAGAGAAACCCTATGTGTGTCCTGAACATGAGACAAATTTTCCAGGAGTCAAAGCTCAGCATGGATTAAAGAACTCAGAGAAGCTAGGTATGTAGCTCACACCTGTAATCCCAGTACTTTGGGAGGCAGAGGTGAGAGGATTGCCTGAGCCCAAGGGTTCGAGACCTCATCTCTACCATAAAGCAAAAAATCAACTGAGTGTGGCAGTACACGCCTGTAGTTCCAGCTGCTTGGAAGGCTGGGCAGAAAGATCACCTGAGCCCAGCAGGTTGAGCTTTTCTGAGGACATGACAAATGAGCTTAGACTTGAAAATGAGGCACCAGCATAGTGGGGGAAGAACATTCCAGGCAGAAGGAATAGCAAAATCCAAGGTCCTGAAGCAAAAATCTCGACCTTTGTACTTGTATCATGGGTATAAATTGAAAGATCATTTTATATCAAGACTGAAATGTTTTGAGGCTTTGAATATATGAGAGCTGTCTGCTGGAAGCTAAACCTCATCATAAATCTGTATGTGAGAAAGATTTATCCCAGGTATCCAGGGAAACCCAAATCAATTAGTTTCAGTAAGCATAGTCCTTAGAAATAATACAAGGGAAATACAGGGAGTGCCAAAAATGTATTACTTTTCAAAGTTGAACTAAATTATGGTAGCAGTGTGTAGTATGATGTTTGCTCAACTGTGCTTCCACCATTTTCTTTGACTGTCCTGCCTGTTGCATGGTAATGCAAGTATTCATTTGATAATGCCATCTTTTGAGCGAATACCATACTTAAAACCTGTATACATTTTTGACAACCCTGTATGTTTCCAAATTTAATACCAATATATCCTACTATTATTAAGAATATTTGGCTGGGCTCGGTGGCTCAGCCTGTAATCCCGCGCCTTTGGGAGGCTGAGGTGAATAGATTGCCTGAGCCCGCGGGTTCGAGACCCGCCTGGGCAGTGAGACCTCATCTCTACAATAAATCAAAAAATCAGCCGGGTGTGGTAGCACATGCCTGTAATTCCGGCTACTTGGAAGGCTGAGGCGGAAGGATCGCCGGAGTCCAGAAGGCGAGGCTGCGGTGGCCAGGAGCGGCCACTGCACTCCAGTCTGGGCGACAGAGTGAGACTCCAACTCAAAAAAAAAAAAAAAGAATATTTGTTTTGTCATGTCTCATAATGGGGAATATGTGCCATCTGTAAGGGTTTATCAAATGATATGAAGTTACAGATTTAAAGATAACCACGAAAGGTACAACAATTTAAAATATACTCTAAAGGTTACAAATTATTAGAAAGAATGCATAATCAGAACAATGTAAAGAAAACAACACTAGGACACCAAATCCAGTTTCCACAAGTAGCAACACTTGATAAACACCAGCATTTCTGCTCCAGCCTGTTCTGTGGGCAAGTTTAATCTGTGTTTCTATGTGTGGACCTGCCCTACTTCTGAACTTGATCATGTAGCCTTTTCAGAAATCCTGTGAACTACCTGATAGGCTTTTAGAAGATCCATTTTTGACTTAAACTCACCAGAGTTTATTTCTGCTGCTTTTGATTAATAACTCTCACATCCAGAAATCAGTACCCAAAGTGATGGCACCCTTGATGGACCCTCAGGGAGATGTGAGATTTGATTAGCTAGGCTGGTTGGGGCTGAAGGCAGGGGAAACCCAGTTAGCATTAAGGAAGGGCTTGGACGTTCCTTGGCACGCAATGGCATCTGGCTGTTTTCATGATCATCTGTGCTTATCTTGGGTGAAGCGAACACTGAAAGTAAGGTTTTGGGTCCTTGAGTATGCACCCTCAACCAAAGTCTACAAAGAACATGAAGGACTGCTTCCTCATGGGAGTGGTTGCCTCTAATAGGGCTGGCCAATGCAAAGAGAAAGAATGACAAGTTTAAATTCCTAAATTCTCTGTACAAGACATAAACCGAAACCCAGGCATTCTGTAAAAAAGAAATTATTACCTTGCATCCGTTGAATGCTTTGTCTAAATCCCCAGTCTGTCATTTGAAAATTAGAACTTTAATAATGAATGGGGGGTGCAGGGGCTGGGAGAATGGTGATATGTGGGGGGATATGGGAGGATGTGAGAGAATGTAAATACTTTAAAATCCTAAGTCCTACTGAGTTTCCTGTGTAAGAAGAACCCTATTGGATTCATGCTTCCCTGAAGAGATGTATTTGCCTTAAATAAAGACCCTGTAGTGACCTCAAATGAGAGTGATTCTTTTTAAAAGAAGCCAATTTTTTGTTTTTTGAGTTGGAGTCTCACTCTGTCGCCCAGACTGGAGTGCAGTGGCCGCTCCCGGCCACCGCAGCCTCGACCTGCTGAGCTCCGGCGATCCTTCTGCCTCCGCCTTCCAAGTAGCCGGAACTACAGGCGCGCGAAGAAGCCAATCTTCATACCCCGTCCCACTCCAACTGTCTTATGCACCAAACACTTTATGTGCTTTATAAATATCAATTCACTGAATCCTCCAAATAACCCCATGAGGTAGTTACTATCATTATCATTCTCATTTTACAGATGAGGAAACTAAGGCACAGAGAGAAATCACATGCCTTTTCCACGACAACACAGCTAGTAAGTGGTAGAGATGGTATTTAAACCCAGGAGAACATATGCTCTTTTTAAAAAATACATCTGCTTGTGTCACTCTAAGCCTCCATGTGGGCCTGGGTTAGAACATATGTTCTTAATCACTGCACTATCCTCTCCTCCCACTCCACCCCGAGTGATCTGGAATTCTTAATCAGAGCTTTGAATACATGGAGGAAGTGACTGGATAGGAGTACCTTCAGGCGTTGGAAAAATGAAGAGAGTCAGGCATCAGAGCATCTCTTGCATTGTTTATAGATACCATCCTTTATTACAACCACAAAAGAAAGAAAAGAAAGGAAAGGAAAATCTCTATCACTGGGCCTTGGAGTCATGAATTAATTTTTGGGTCAGTTTTCACACGCATATCACACCCTTTGAGCCATTCAGATAAATCATGGCCAGAGCAGTGCTCCTTCCACGAATTCCTGGGAAATGAAAGGAAGGATGGAGGATGAAGTGAACAGGTTGATGGGGTAGCAGTGCCACTATCTCTTGCTGCCCATGGTCCAGGCCATCCCAATGAACTTACCAGGCAGACATACCACTCTGTGAGGCTATGATTCGCTTGGCACACATGATGTCATCCAGAATATGGCGATTGAGCAGGTCTAAGGGGAAGAGAGGGATGTGGTGATCTGGTGCATTTAGGATAGAGTGACAGTGTATGGAGGGCCTAGGGGTTCTGGGTTCTTTGGGGTTTGAAAGCCTCAACCACTACATTGGCTGATTCTTGATGACCTCTTGTCAGCTGGTTATGAATTATAACCACCATGTTGACTGGTTCTGTATAATCTTAACTCACATTGCCTGATCATGGATTATCTTGACAGTCATGTTGGCTGGTTCTGAATAACCTCAGTCTCTGGTGGGTCCTGGACAACCTCAAACTCCATGTCAGCCAGTTCTCAATGACTTCAACTGCCATTTCGTCTGGTCATGAATGATTTCAACTGCAATACTGACTGGTCTGAGATGACCTGAACCACCAAGTTGACTAGTTGTGAAGTTACTCAATTGCCATGTTGGTCAGTCCTGGTGACTTTCAAATACTATGTTTCCAGGTCTTAGATAAACTCAACTCCCATTTTGACTGGTTATGAATGACCTGAATCTCTAGCCCTGTTCAACCTCAGCCTTCATGGTTCCTGATTCCAGATGATCTCATCTTCCATGCTGGCTGGACCAGGGTGACCTTAACTGCCACTTGGCTAGTCATTAATGATCTCAACCACCATGTTGACCAGTCCTGAACAACCTCAACTGCCATTTTAATGGATTATGAATAACTTCAGCCTCCATGTTGACTGGTCCAAGACATCAACCTCCATTTTAGCTACTCCTGGACTACTTCAACTTCCATGTTGGCTCAAACTGAACAAACTTAACCTTCATTTTAGCTAGTCTTGAAAAAAACTCATTATTCATGTTACCCTGGACAACTTCAATTTTTAAGCTGGCCTATCCTGAGTGACCACTTCTGTCATGTTGGCAGGACTTGCACAACCTCAGTCTCCATTTGGGCTGGCCTCAAATAACCTCAGTCTCCATTATGGCCTGTGTTGGTCATAACGGACAACCTCAACCACCATTTTGGCCAACACCAAACAACTTCAACTGTTATTCTATCTTGTCTTCAACAATACCATACTCTTATCTGGAACGTTCTCTCATTTCTCATTTCTGCTTGGAGGTTTCTGCACGAAGGTAGTCTGTTTCTGTTTCTACAACCAGATATCTGCTTCTTTTTTCAGGGCCTGGGCAACCTCAAGCCCAAATCAGGACAGTCTATTCCACATGGCACTAAGTTTCCTGTTTCCTGAGTCTCAGAAAACTGCCGTGTCCATTCTGAATGAGGGTTGGGAGCTTTGAGTTCTTCTGACCTAAATACCCTCTCAGTGTAGTCTGGGTAATGATACAGGATGGTGTCTCTAACCTGGGCTGTTAGAGACATCATCCTTTCCCCATCACTCCCCCCACCATCCTTTTGGTGCTCGTTGCAGAAGATTATGGCTTAGACAGTCTTACCCTCTGTGTGTGGGAACGTGGAGTCAGGCAGGGGTTCAGTGTCCCCAGTACTGCCTTACCTTGACAATGCATTTGGCAGAGGTTCTGGGTGGGTGTAACACCATTGTCACACCACCAGGCAGAGTTCAGCTGGAAAATGCCATAGTCACTGCTGCCATCAAGATTGTGGTCCACGAAGGAGGTGTCAAAGCCACTCTCATAGTGAGCCATGCACAGCCCTGGAGCAGGGAGAGGGGAAGAAGGAGGTAGGCATAGAGTTTGGGAAGAGGGAAGGATGGGATGAGAAAGGGACAGGGATGGTTGTGGTCTCAGCTGTGAGAGTGATGATCTTGGTTTGTTAGTGGTGCTGTTGGGGATTCTGGTGAGATATCAGTGATGGTGGTGGCCATGATATTTATGGTGGCAATAGTGGTGATATTGATTGTAGTGATGGTGTTGATGGTAGAGATGGAAGTGATGGTTGTGAAGGCAATAATGACATTAGACTTAGCTAAACCACTCATTACCGTCCAAAGGAATCATGCCCTGCCCTGGAGGGGTGATAAATGACAAACAGGGCCTGGGTCTGAATGTGATGGGTAGCTTAGGGTGTGGATGGGACTTGGGATAACTGGAATCTCACAGTCTCCAATGCTGTAGCCCTTGTAACTGTTAAGGCCTGCCTTCTCCAGCTTTTTTGCCAGCTCGCAGCGTTCATAGATCTTGGCATCCACAGTGGCAAACATCAGCGTGGCCAAGATCAGTACCACAGTGCCCTGGACCTGCATTGTGACACCCATAAGCCCTCCTAGCTAACTCCTTGCTCCTGACTCTCCAAGTGGTATTCAGAATTAGAGACATTCTGGAACTCTGGACTTTATGAGCAAAGGTCTAAGTGGTAGATTCTGGAACACAGAAACCTAAACACTTCTCCAAAGGCCCCACCTCCCAACACTGTTGCATTGGGGATTAAGTTTCCAACACCTGAATTTTGGAAGGGACAAACTCAAACTATAGCACTCATTATGAGGATCTTGTTCACCTCTCTGTACATATTATGCTGCTCCATCCTAATTTACTGGATCTGTCCATGTTACAGTCATACATCCTCATATGTGACTTGCTTTTTCACCTCATTCTTGTTCTGCCTGTATCCCCCTATTCACTTACCACTGCCTCTCATCCACTTACATTCAGTCACACTGGGCCTTATATTGTCACCATTTTCTAACTCGAGCTACCATTACCCAAGTTTGCTCACATGTATTCCTTCTTCACCTCCATTTATTCTCACTCATTTCACCTCTGCTTCCTGACCCTGCATCAAATGACTGCCGTTCACTCTACGTGGCCCGTCCTTCAGCTTTGTTCGTTGACTTGGGAGCCTCGTTATCTCCCCTGTTCCTTTCCTTTCTGTCCCTTCTTCACCGCTATTCTCTCAGATGCTGTCCCCGTGTAACTCCCATTTCTTAGAACTCCGCACTCTACTCCCAAACACTAGCTCACATTATGCGTACTCACGCTACGCTCAGTCAGCTCTGCTCTTTCTCAATTTTGTCTTCATTGTCTCCATTGACTCTCACTCCACCTTTCACTCCCTCATTCATTTAGATTCACTCCCAATGTAACTACTATTTCCATCTTCTCACTCATATTCTGCTCCTGATTCATGTCTAGTTGCTCCCACTCTGCCCCCGTCCAGTCACACTTTGTCTCAAGTCTGTCATTTTTTGCACACTGGGCTCCGTGTTTCCCTTCTTTTACTCACCCTGGTTCATGCGACCTTCATCCCCTCTCTCCCTCATGGTACCCTCTTTACTTACCTCCTGCTCTTTACTTTCATTTCCCCTCTCTCTGCATCACCTCCATCCATGCACATTCCTCAGCTCCTTCATGTTTGTGATTCCCACTGGGATCCATGTACCCCCACATTCCTGGATCACTACCCTGTATTACCCCCATCAAATTCCAGTTTGTCACCATTCACGTCAATCACCCTCCTTCCCCACTCAAACAGCCTGATTCACATTCTACCACGTATTCATCTCCATTCCCTCTTCTGCCCTTCCTGCACCCATTCTTCCCTCTGTGCCCCATGTTATCCCCATTCACTCCGCTTTCCCTCCTAAATTCCCCTCTCTTCACTCATCTCATGCCTCATAAGCCATCATTCTTTCACACTCTAATCCCCAGTACTCATATCAACTCCGTTCACATTCACCACCTTTCATTGCTCCATTCTCTCATGGTCTACTTTCAGTTTTGCGCTTAGATTGTGACTCTTTTCCCATCGTCTACTCAGTCTCATCGCAATCTCAAATTCAAAATGGAATATATATTCCCTCGCTTTGTCCCACATTCCCTCCACTCTGCTGCCCATGTGCCTCCATCCCTTGTCTCTCCTTGCCCCTATTCACTCCCAATTTATCCTTTATTCACCATTATTCACTGCCCTACCCGCCCCGCCCCCCCCAGTACCATGTGTCTCCTGTGTGCTACACTCACATTGGCCAAGACAGAAAAGTCTGATGTGTTGTTCAGGATTTGGTTTGGTTTCACATACCAACACAACACAAATACCAGTGGCTTCAAGAGAAAGAAATCGGATTCCTCTTTTGCAGGCAGGTAATTCAGGGCTAGTGTGGTGGCTCTAAGGTCACCAGAGACCTGGCTCCTTCTGTGCTGTATTGTTCTGCCAATCCCATCCGCTGCCTCTCCAAAATGTCTGCCCACAATTGGAAAGGCTTTTATATTTTTGATAAAATGTGTTTTAAGAGTAATCGTAATAATGACTTGTCAGCCAGGTGCGGGGATTTTCTCGTGTCTTTGGGTGGGAGTGTCACATCATGCAGACTCTGTGGTGAGACCAGATGCGTGTCAGCTTCCCACACCCCTTCACCCAGCCACCTGCTGCTTAGGCTACTGGATTAAGAGGCTGCACCTGTAGGGACTGATGGTGGAGGATGCCCAGGACAGAAAGTGGAGGTCCTGGTTCCACAGTAGAAAAGCTGCCCTCACATGACTTGTGCCTGTGCACTGTGGGCCCTGGGATAGTTTCTGAGGGGCTGTATCCCTGGCCCAGAAACATTTCTGAAGCTGGCAATTGCTGCACCCCAATTCCTACCAACCCTAAAGGATTTCTCCCTCTGCATAGGTTGTATGTATAAGGTGGTGAGAGGTGACATTTAGGGGCTGAAAGAGGCAAAACTATGGTGGGCCCTAAAGGTTCAGCCCTTTCTATTTTTCACCTCTGAATGCATTGAAAGAGCAGATAAGTTTTGTGCCTGGGAGGTGCTGATCCTTCAGGGAGCAAGAGATCTTAGTACCTTTCTTGCTTCCTTTCTTTGCCTTATCTGCTAGGAAGCTCCATTCCTTGGCTAGTTTTAAGGGTTCTGGAATGAGGTTCTCAAGTATCTTCAAGAAGTTCTGTGGCATATTAACTAAACAAAAGAAGAGCCTTAATGGGTGGAAGTTATGAATCTGACCTTGGAAACCTGTGTTACCTTGGGCAAGTTACTTAATCTCTCTGCAATTCAGTTTTCTTAGCTGACAAGTGGGGGCCATAAGACCATCATGGCTATCCAAGGCTTCACACAGTGCCTGACACACAGGACACACTGAGTAATATCACTTGCTTTGCCTGTTGGCAGAAGCCTCCTCACTGTTCTCCTTGCTACCACCCTTGCCCTCTGCAATCTGTTCTCCACAAAGCAGGCGGCAAGTCAGCTTTTTATTTTATTGTTCCTTCCTATTAAGAAAGTTTTGTGTATATACACATCTAATGTTATTAAAATAACAATAAACACACAGCACTTGCCACGTGCCAGGCATTACTCCAAACCCTTTACAATTATTGGCTCATTTGTCACCACAACCCAAATGAGGTAGGCACTGTCATTATCCCCATTTTATAGTTGAGGAAACTTAGCACAGAGAAGTTAAAGAGTCAGAGATTAGGTCACACAGCTGATAAGTGGGGGTTTGAACTCAGGTTGTCTCCATCATGTTTGTTTGGATCTATTTTCTTCCCTGCTATATTCTCAATCTAGAACACCACCTGGCAAACAGGAGGTGCTTAACAAATCCCTGTGGAGGTCATATTCTAATGGGGCAAGACAGGCAGTACACAAATGAGTCAAATATACATTTATTTTAAACATTAATATATAAAGCTAGATTGCTTCAGACTGGTCTTTTAAAAATCTGATCCCTCTTATGGCTTCTCATTATGTCCAGAATGAAATGTGAATTCCATCCCTGGCAGAGGAGGTCCTACAGCACCTGGCCCCTGCTCACACCCCCTACATTCCCAACACATTGGCACTGTCTCTGCTCATCCAGAGAAAGCAGCCTGCTAGGCACTACTTAATACACCCCCTTTACTCTCGGGTATGAGGGGTTGTGTCCCATATCGCCATTTATTTATTCTTCAGTTTGTTTGTCTGCATACCGACCCTGTCGACCCTGTCTGCCAGCGTCCTTCAAACGCTGCATTGTGACCTCCCAGCCCTAGCCACTGGATGGAACCAACGGCTTTTCCCTACCTCCTAGTCTTTGTGCACCCAGAGCAATTCAGGTTCGCATCCTGTCTTCCAGTTCAATTACACCTGCTACCCCATTGCTGCCCTCCAAGTTTAAGATGCCAAATTGCCGCCCGCTAGAATATTTTCCTTAATTGGACACTCCTCCCCCGCCCCGCCTTAAGAAAATCGGGGTCAGAAGTCCTGGGAATGCCAGCCTGCGCAGAACAAAGTAAACACCTGCTCTGCGTAGCAGCCTTCGAGGGTAAGAGACGCGGTGGGCGCGGTCATCGCGCCTCGAAGCAGTGACGTCACCGGCGCGGCCGCCTTCCCTCCGCGCCTGCGCAGCGGCGCCGTCACCTTCGTGGCCCCATGTTGACTATTGGCGGACGGTGTCTCAAAGGCACCACTGAGCGTGCGCAGAACCGGCGTTTGCTGCTCTTTAAGGCTGCGGTGCCAGAGAGTCGATCCCGAAGCGGAAGCGCTTCTCGGGGCCAGTTCTTATAACGGTCTCCTCAGCAGCAAGCAGAAAATCTGTTGTCGCGGGAGAGTGAGGTTGAGGGGGCGAGTTCTAGGGGTCGCGGGCTGAGTGATGGGGAGTTCTGGGGGTGAGTGAAGGGAGGGTTGGGAGGGTGAGTGATGGGGAACCTAGAGGTCAGTGAATGAGGGTCTGGGGGCTCAATGGTGGGACAAAGTTATGGGGCTAGTCAGGATTGAATGGGACTTATTAAATTTTGACTTTTACACATTTTCCAGCACAGTGACCTGCGCTAAGGGTTCATGAGCATCCCTCAGGCCCCCTTTTAAGACGCGCCCCGCTCCTCCCTTTGCCCTCTCCCTTTGCCCAAGCCCCGAGGTGGAGGCTTGGTGTGAATACTCCAGCTGAAGTGAACTGCATCTGAAGGCCTCTTTCCGGCTCCTGGGCGAGACTGCCCCAGTGAGGTGAGGAGAGAAGAGGCACCTGTGAGGACTCACCTGACCACTGGGGCCAGGGAGGGGTGGGTGGGGCCTGCTGCTGTGGGGCCTGGTGGGCAAGGAGGTAAAACGTCATAGGGATAATAGTTTTAGAGTTCAGTTTGGGGGGCATTTAATAAAGAACATATTTGAATTGTAGATTACTTAAGAAATGGGACAAGAAAATAAAAAAGAACTAATTATATCCTCCCCACACTTTTAAATGTCCATTCTTAGACCTTTTTAGTGTGTACAGAGGTATGTCTTTTAAACATTTAGCATATACTTTTAAAATGGGTTCCTGCAGTTTTTAAGATCTACTTTGTTTTCGTTTAGACGTTTAATAAGCAGCTTAACATTTTTTCTATACCATTTAAAAAACTTTGTTGAGATAGAAGTACCACAAAGTATATAGATAAGTGTTCACTTCCAATAACATAACAGCTGTATAGCATTTCATGCCCTATATTTCCTTATTATTAATCCCTTATTGTGGATCATATAGGATCATTTAAGTTTGGCATTATTAATATCAGTGCCGAGATGAAGGTACTTACAGATAAATTATGATACATTATGATAACTTATTTCATTAAGGAAAATACCTAAAAATACAGTTTCTGGGTTAGTATACTATCATCTATCTATCTATCTATCTATCTATCTATCTATCTATCTATCTATCTCTATCCTCTTGTGTTCCATCTTCACATGAAGAAAAGAGTCAGAATTCATAGGTTAAAACCACATGGTTGCCCAAACTCTTCCATGGAGTGGCCTCATGGCCAGCTAGTATGAGGAGATTTCTAGGCAAATAATTCTGGACACTGAAAACCTGATTGGGTCTCCTCATATGCTCTATTCTTCTCCATTTGTTCCAGCTCAGCTTTCATACATCTCTGCTTTTTCCCAAGAGGAACAGGAAATGGCCAAAATCCAGGTAAGTATGTTGTCTATCTGTTCATTCCTCCATTTTACCATGGATGTGATGAGATATGTGGGAATCTCTGCCATAAAATAGGAAATTATTTGTAAATAAGGATTAGGATCAGAGAAAACGAGAGACAGTAGATCAAGGCCAAGTTAAAATGTGGACATGTGCAGGGCCTACGGTATAACAGATCGTAATGTTGAACTGTCACTTTCTCTTTGAGCCTTCTGGCAGCCAAAGGGAAACATAATCAGTACCTTGGTTCACCTTTCTCATCAGGAGAGAGTACACCAAGCCCTCAGGAGAAGTCAAGGTTTCCTGAAATTGCATTTCAAGGCATTTCTTTGCTGGGTCTTCCTGTGTATAGTGGAGTTGTCTTCAGCCACAGCCTGGTGACAAATGCAGTCTCTGGTTTTCTATAGATATTTCCTACAGCATTCCTCAGTGCACTGGAGACATCGTTTCAAAATGTAATTTGGGCATGAAAGCTCTTAGGGAACCTACTGGTCTTTCAAATGATTTTCCTGAAGTAATTTTCTCAGTTGGACTTCAAATTCTTTTTTGGTCAAGAGACAAAAATTCTTCAGCTACCTACAGCCCACCACCTTTTTTCTTTCAGTAAGATTGATTTTTTTCTTTCAGTAAGATTGATTCAGTAAGATTGATTTTGCTTTTGTACAGGTTGATAAATGTTAGCACATGTATGGATTGGTGTAACTGATCTATAAGATAGATAATAGCTTCGTCATCCCTCAAACTCTTTATTCAATGCCTTTATAGTCATATCCTCTCCACCTGTAACCTCAGGCAATGACAGATCTGTTTTGTATTCCTATAATTTTGTCTCTTCAGGAACGTCACATACTACGTAACCTTTTTCTTTTGAGGTGATTGGTTTACATGCAGTTGTAAGAATAATACAGAGAAATCCTGTGTAACCTTTTCTATTTTCTTCAATGATAACATCCTGCACAACTATAGTGCAATATCAAAATCAGGATATTGATGTTGATATGGTCAAGCCCAGAATAGTCCCATCTCCACAAAGGTCCTTCAAGTTGTCCTTTCATAGCCACGTTCACTGCCCTTCTTTCCTCATACCTATTTCTAAACTTCTGGCAACTACTAGTCTGTTCCCCATTTCAGGGGTTTTGTCATTTCAAGAATGTGATATAAATGGAATCGTACAGTATGTGACTTTTTGGGGATTGGATTTTTTTTTTCACTCAACACAGTATCCTGGAGATTCATCCAAGTTGTTGTATGTATCAGTAGTTCTTTCTTTTTTATTGTCCATGGTAAAAATGTACCACAGCTTATGTATCCATTTACCTATTGAAAGACATTTGGGGGCAACCCCCTTGGGTCCCCTCCCACCGTGTGAGCTTTTCTGTCTTCTCAATAAATCCTGCTTTCAAAAAAATGAAGACATTTGGGTTCTTTCCAGTTTTTGGCAATTATGAATAGGGCTACTTGAAACAACCATATGTAGGTTTTGGTGTGAACTTATGTTTTCATTTCTCCGGAATAGATATTGGATTGTTGGGTCATATGGTAAGTGTATGTTTAACTTTTTAAGAATCTGCCAAGTTGTTTTCTAGGGTGGTTGAACCATTTTTAATTTCCTCCAGCAATGTATAAGTTCCATTTGCTCCACATTCTTGTCAGCACTTGGTATTGTCAGTATTTTTTATTTTAGTCATTCTAACAGGTATGTAGTGGTATCTCATGGTTTTAACCTACATTTCCCTAATGGCTAAAGACGTTGAGCATCTTTATATATTCTTATTTATTTTTTGCATATCCTCTTTGATGAAGTGTCTGTTCAAAAGTTTCTGCCCGTTTTTAAATTGGATTTTTTTACTATTGAGTTTTGAGAGTTCTTTATGTATTCTTTATATAAGTCCTTTGTCAGATACATGGTTTGTATTTCTCAAGTGTATGGTTTATTCTTTTATTTTGCAGAGCAAAAATTTTCAATTTTGAAAATGTCCAATTTATAAATTATCCATTTTATGGATCATACCTTTGTTGTCTTGTCTAAGAACTCTTTGCCTAACTCTAGGTCATGAAGATTTTCTCCTATAAGTTTTATAGTTTTAGGTTTTACATTTAGATCTATAATCCAGAACAAGCCTTTCATTCCTGAAATTAGCCCTACCTGGTCATGGTGTATTATTCTTTTTATGTATTGGTAGATTCAGTTTGTTGAGGACATTTGTACCTATGTTCACAAGGGATATGTCTTTAGTTTTCTTTTCCTGTACTTTTTTTTCTGTTTGGTTTTAGTATCAGGGTATAATGCCTTGTAAAATGAGTTGAAAAGTATTTCTCTTCTATTTTCTGGGGGATTTTGTGTAAATTTGGTGTCATTTTTTTTCTTTAAATATGTGGTAGACTATGCTGGTGAAACCATCTGTGCCTGCAGTTTTCTTTTTGGAGGAGGCGTCTATCTAAAAATTCTGTTTATTAGTTCTAGGTCTATTTATGTTGTCTTTTTCATGTTGAGTGAGTTTTGGTAGTTTGTGTTTTTTGTGTTTTTTAGTTTGTTTTTTTGAAAAATTGATCCATTTTGTCTAAGTTGTCAAATTTATGTGTGAAGAGTTGTTTGTAGTGTTCCCTTATTATCTTTCTAATATCTGTAGTTTCACTTCTGATATTGGTGATTTGTGTCTTCTCTTTTTTTTCTTTATCAGTCTTGCTAGGGGTTTATAAATTTTATTATCCTTTTCAAGTCATCAACTTTTGGTTTCATTGATTTTTTTCTATTTTTCTATTAAAAAAATTTTTTTTTGAGTCAGAGTCTACTCTGTCACCCAGGCTGGAGTGCAGTGGCACAATCATAGCTCACTGCAGCCTCGACCTCCTGGCCTCAGGAGATTCTTTTGCCTCAGCCTCCTGAGTAGCTGGTACTACAGACATGTGCCATCATGCCCGACTAATCTATTTTTTATTCTTATTTTTGTAGAGATGAGATTCTACTGTGTTGCCTAGATTGGTCTTGACCTCCTGGGCTCAAGCAGTACTCCCACCTCAGCCTTCCAAAGTGCTGGTATTACAGGTGTGAGCCATTGTGCCCAGCCTCGGTTTATTCTCTTTGTTACTTTCTTTCTTTAATTTTCTTTGTGTTTCTTTTGCTCTTTTTTTCTGTTACTTAAGAAGGAAACTTAGATTATTGATTTAAAATTTTTCAGCGTATGCATTTAAGGCTGTAAGACTTCCTCTAAGCTTTAGTGGCATGCCACACATTTTTGTATGTCGTATTTTCATTTTGGTTCAGTTCAAAGTCTTTTCTAATTTTCTTTGAGACTTCTTCTTTGGCCAGGATATTATTTAGAAGAATGATGTTTAATTTCCAAATATGTGAGGCTTTCCTGTTATCTTTCTGTTATTAGTTTTTGAAAAAAATGTATTATGGTCTGAGAATATACATTGCATGATTTCAATGCTTTTAAATTTGTTTAAAAAAATTTTCTTAAGAGACAGGTTCTTGCTGTGTCACTTAGGCTGGAATGCAGTGGCATTATTATGGCTCACTACAGCTTTGAACTCCTGAGCTCAAATTATCCTCCTGCCTCAGCCTCCCAAGTAGCTAGGACTACAGGCTTGCATCACCATGCCCAGCTAATTAAAAAAATTTTTTTTGTAGAGATGGAGTCTTGCTATGTTGCCCGGGCTGGTCTCAAACTCCTGATCTCAAGTGATCCTCTCGCCTTAGTCTCCCAAAGCTCTGAGATTACAGGTGTGAGCCATCGTGCCTGGCCTAAAGTTTGTTTTCTGACTGATGATATGACCTGTCTTGGTGAATATTCCATGTATACTTGAAAAGAATGTATATTCTGTTGTTTGTTAGTGGAGTGCTTGTTATATGTGAACTGCATTCAGGCGGCCGATGGTGTTGTTTAGTTCTATATTCTTGCTGATTTTCTGTCTACTGGTTCTATCAGTACTGAAAAAGGAATTTTGAAGTATACAGTATTGTTGTAGATTTGTCTATTTCTCCTGTCAGTTGTGTCAGTTTTTGCTTCATATATTTTGAAGCTCTGTGCATGCATATATATATATATATATATATATATATATATATATATATATATGTATATATTTGCTTTGACTGTTGTTAATATGGTCATCCCATTTTCCTTTGACAAATATTTTAATGGTATACTTTTCCCCATCTTTACTTTTATCCTACCTATATTATCTTTGAGATACATTCTTTTAGACAGTATATAGCTAGGTATATTAGTGTACTTGGGTTGCCATAACAAAGTACCACAGGTTGGGGGCTTAAACAACAACAAAATGTTTTTGTCACAGTTCTGGAGGCTAGAAGTTCACGATAAAGGTGCCAGATGATTTGATTTCTGGTGAGGGCACTCTTTCTGGCTTGCAGATGATCACCTTCTTGCTGTGTCCTCACATTGCCTTTCTTCTACTCATGCGTGGAGAGAGAGAGCTCTGGTGGCCATTCTTCTTCTTACGTGGATGCTAATTCTGTCAGGTTAGGATCCTACCCTTATGACCTCATTTACCGCCATAATGGCCCTGTCTCCAAATGCAGTCACATTGGGGGTTGGGGCTTCATGACTTCAATGTATGAATTTGGGGTGGGGAGGAGGGATACAATTTAGTCCATAACAGTTGGGTAATATCTTTTAATCCATTTTGAGAATTTTTGGTGTTCAGTCCATTTGCATTTAATGTGATTATTAATACTCTTGGATTTAGGTCTGCCATTTTATTATTTGTTTTCTGTTTTTTCTTTCGTTTTTGTTCATTTTTTTCTGCCTTCTTTTGGGTTACTTGAACTTTTAAAATATTACATTTTAAATTCTCTGTTGTGTTTTTGATTGTATATATTTACATAGTTTACTTTGGTGACTGCCCTACAGATTACTATATATATTTAAATTAATACAATATGCTTAGAATCAATATTTTACCTTTTTAAGTGGAGTGTATGAACCCTATCATCTAATAAACCCCTTTATGTTTTTGTTGCCTTATGTATCATTTCTACATACATTGAAAACCCCAATAGGCAATGTCATAATTTTCCTTCCAATTGTCAAACATATTTTAAAGAACGTAAGAGGAGAAGGGTAAGCCATTATATTTGTCTATATTTTTACCACTTCTGGTATTCTTCTTTCATTGTTGATGATCCAGGTTTCTTTCTGCTATCAGTTGCCTGTCATAAAGAACTGCCTTTAGCAGTTATTTCAGAGCAAGTCTGCTGGCAACACAGTCTTAATTTTTCTTCCTTGAGGATGTATTTATTTTACCTTCATTTCTCAAGGAAATTTTCACTGCATATATATTTCTTGGTGGACTGCTTTCTTCTGGAACTTTAGTGTTGTTCCACTTCCTTCTGTTTATTTGAATAGTTGTTCTCATATGAGTAATGTGTTGTTTTCCCCTTGTCCTTAGTTTTCAGCAGTTTGGTGATGATGTGCCTGAGTGTGAATTTCTTTGGGGTAGTTCTATTTGGGCCTTGCTGAACCTCTTGAACTCATAGATTTTTGTCTTTTGCCAAATTTGGGAAGTGTTCAGGAATTATTTATTCAAATATTTTTCTGTACTACCCTCTTTCTCCTCTCCTTCTACCACTCTAGTAATATGGATTTGGAGCCTTTTCATGTTGTCTCACAGGTCTGAAAATATCTGTTTATGTTTTTTCTTTATGTTTTTCTGATTAGGTAATTTCTATTGATTTGCTTGAAGTGTACTCACTCTTTTCTCTATTATCTCTATTGTGTTATTGAGTCCACCAGTGGGGATTTATTTCAGTTATTATCTTTGTCAGTTTGAAAATTTCTATTTGGTTCTTCTTTATATCTTTTGTTTCTTTGATGAGACTTTTCTATTTTTCTGTTGGCCCCAGTATTTGCCCTTGTCTCTTGGGTGTTTTTATAATAGCCATTTTAAAGACTTTCTCAGATAATTGCAACATCAATGTCATCTCGGTGTTGGTGTTGGTGACTGTTGATTGTCTTCTCATATGAGTTGACATTTATTTATTTATTTATGAGTCACAGTCTCACTCAGGCTGGAATGCATTGTCATGATCACAGTTATCTACAGCCTCAGTCTCCTGGGCTCAGCTATCCTTCCATCTCAGCCTCCCAAATAGCTGGGACTACAGGTGCATGCCACCATGCCCAGCTAATTTTTAAATTTTTTTGTAGAGACAAGGTGTCACTATGTTGCCTAGGCTGGTCTCGAACTCTTGGGCTCAAGTAATTCTTTGGCCTCAGCCTCCCTAATTGCTGGGATTACAGGTGTGAACTCCCATGCCCAGCTGTGAGTTGATATTTTACTGGTTCTCTGTGTGCCATGTAATTTTGAATTGTGTCCTAGACATTTTGACTATGATCTTGTAAGACTCCTATGGAGAATGTTGATGTTTTTGTTTCTGATCAGCGGTTAACTCAGTTGAGTTCAGGCTGCAAGTTCTAATCAACCTTCTGTGTTTTGTAGTTTCAGTGTTAGTTCACTTTTCAAACCTATGCAGTGCCATTGGGACCTATCCTATCTGTGTGCTACCCTCTGGCAACTCTAGGACATAGGCAGTGGTTTGTCTCTTAGTTTAGTTTTCAGACTGTTTGCTTTTCTGTTTAGGATTAAATCCACTCATGCACAGCTTGGGGGTGAGCCCAGGAGTGGGTAAATGATTTTATGGGGTTGATTTCCTGAACTCCTCCTCTCCATGATTTTCCATGTACTTTCTATTTCCTTGTGGCCCCCCTTGTTCTCCTGACAGAAAACTGGAACTTCATTTACCCCACTATTACTATTACTACACACTTCCCCCAGCTGCACTCAGGAGTTCTGTTTACCACTCCTCAAGCCAGGTCTAGAGGCCTTCTTGAGCACTTTCTGTGTCTCAGTGCTCTCTTCTTGGTTTGATGCTGCCTTAATCCTGAGCTAGAGGATACAAGAGATTAAGTGGCAAACTCACAGTCCATTTTTGGTAGTACTTCAGATTCTTACCTTTTCCCCTATTCTACCTGATCCTTTTTTTTTTTTTTAACTTTTCAGAGTCATCAAACTACCACTTTATGCATTCTGTCCAAGTTTTATATCTGTATTCAGTAGGAAAGACAGAGTAAAATGTGCTCACTGCATCTTGAAACAAGATACCTAGTGTTGTGCTGTACTGCACTGCCCACAAGAACCAAGATCCTTGGGTGTGTGCCTGTGTGCTCCAGCTGCCTAGCACCAACTAGATGGAATTGTACCAAACTTGTCTGCCACCTTAGCTGCTGCTAATCACCAAGATTGTGGGCTTTTGACAAACAATAGTTACTGTATTGATGAGCTGCCAGGCAGTTTTGTGCTCACATGTCTTTTTATTTTAGTTTCATTGTGGGATATCTCTGATCCCAAACATTTTTCTCTTCTGCTGCTCTTAGAAATAGACTTCTTTTTCATTGCATATGGAACAGTTGCACACTATAAAAATCCAGACTAGTTAGGAATAGAAAAAAGATGTGAATATACAAAGGCATGATTGATTAAATCATCCTCTGGAGAGAAGACTTATCCTTAGGAAAGTTTACCTCTCATTCTCTACCCCACCTCGTAATTCCCTTCTCCTCCTTATGCATGTATATCTAATCAGTCATTTTCCTGCTCTTTCCATTGTTCTTGCTTCCTTCCTGATGCTCTGAGATTCATTCTTTTATTACTTCCTTTGTGTTTGAAGAACTTCCTTTACGCATTTTCTTAAGAGTAGGTCCGCCAGAGACACATTCTTTTAGTTTTCCTTCACCTGAGAATGTCTTGATTTCCCCTTCATTCCTGAAGGATAACTTTGCCAGAGATAGAAGTTGTGGTAGATGGTTATTTTTTTCCCCAGCACTTGAAAAATATTATGATACTTCTTTTTGGTCTCCATGGTTTCTGGTAGAAAATCTTCTATCATTCATATTTTTTGTTGTTGTTGATGTTTGTTTGTTTGTTTGTTTTACCTATAGGTAATGCAATGTTTTTCTCTGGTTGCTTTCAAGATTTTTTTCTATTTCTTTAGTTTTCAGAAGTTTAATTTGGATGCCTTAGCATGAATTATGGGTTTGCTCAGCTTCTTGAATATGTAGGTATATTTCTTTTGGCAAATTTGGGAATTTTTCAGGCATTATTTATTTGAATACTCTTTTAGCCACATTCTCTTTTTCCTCTTCTCAATCTGGGATGTCAGTTATATGCATTTGGATCTTTTGTTATAGTTCCGTGGTTCCCTGGGATTCTGTTTCTTTTTTTTTTTTTTTTTCGTTTTTTTCCCCTTGTTTTTCAGATTGAGGAAATTCTATCTATCTTTTCTCAGGTTCACAGATTCTGTCCTTTGTCATCTCCACTAAACTATTGATCCTATTAAGTGAGATTTTTATTTGTTCGTTGTATTTTTCAGTTCTATAATCTCCATTTGGTTCTCTTTTTTATAAATTCTGTTTCTTTGCTGAGATTTTCTGTTTTGTTTTTGTCTCCTGAGAATTTTTAATCATTGAAGCATTTTTATGTTGGCTTCTTTAAGTCTTGTAAGATATTATGAACTGAATTGTTTCTGCCTCAGAATTCCTATGTATGCACCAGAATTAGTGTAGACCCCACAAGCTAAGGGTTCATTCCTGTAAGACTGCTTCTACTTCAGATGCCAGCCACAGGTGGGGTGCCCAGGCTACCCACACTTCTGCCCAGCTGACTACAGATTCCAGGATTCCTATAAACTCCTCTTCCAGTTTAATAATTTGCTAGAACAACTCACAGAACTCAGGAAAGCACTTTACTAATGCTTACTAGTTGTTTTGTTTTTTTAAGACTGCACATCAGGAATAAACAAATGGAAGAGATACATAGAGCAAGGTATGGGAGGGTACAGAGCTTCCTTCCATGCCCTCCCTGGGTGTGCTACCCTCCTAGTACCTCACTGTGTTCACCAACCTGGAAGTTCCCTTAACCCTGTCATTTAAGAGTTTTATGGAGGTTCTATTAGGTAGGCATGATTGTTTATTTAATTGGCCATTGCTGATTAACTCAATCTCCAGCCCCTTTTCCCTTCCCAGAGGTCTGGGGGAGGGGCTGAAAGTTACAACTCTTTTATCTTGTGCTTGTTTTTTCTGGTGACTAGCCCCTATCCTGAAGCTCTCTAGGCCACTCCTATTCAGGGCTCTCCTAGAGTAGTTATCTTGGTAGGAATAAACTGCACACAAGTCAGATAAGAGCCACGAGGGCATCTGCCAGAATAAACAAGTTTTCTGTGAGAAGGACACTTGGTCATAAGTCATACATTTAGGCATTAAGCCATCCAGTAGGATAAAGAAGTATCCTGCGAAAGGTACATTGCAAACATCCACAACCATATCCCCTGGAGCCCCACAGGGTTAGAGTTTGTAACCACTCTTATAAGAAAAACCTCAAGTCCAAATTGAAAAAATACAAACCCTATGGTATAAATAAAAAATAGATATTTGTTCTTTGCCCCCAGTTCCTGGCATAGAGCTGCACAAACCCTTGAAATGTACTATCTTTTGTATGCTAATAAAGCAGTATTCCTTATAGGTCCAGAGAGAAGAGGGCTGCACAGCTCTCAGGGCCAGTGGGAAGTAGGGAGCTCTTCTAGACACACATGCTCAACTAGCTTGTGGGGAGCAAGACAGAGAGAGTGAGGGACTTGTGGGCTGAAGCCTTTATTGGGGTTCCAGGTGCTACCTAGGTGAGTTTCTCTCAGGAAGTTCTAATTGGTGGGTTTAGAGCAAGCAGGCAGGAGTTCCATGGCATCACACTGTGACTGGAAGGTGGTCACTGAGGCATATCTGTGCAGCCCATGCAAGATGTGAGGGTCAGTGGGGGTGAGCCAAGTAAGTTACATCTAGCTGTCTTTTAGGGAGGTGGTCACCAGCAGGTGGTTTTATAGGGCATATATCTGGATTGATCATATTGAGGAACTGGGAGGACCTCAATATGGAAGGACTGGAAACTATGTCAAGGGTGACTGAGTCCTGCTTCTGGTATGAGAAAATCCAACATATTCAAAATGCATGCTGAGGCAACATGCAATTATAGGAGTTCACTATCCAGGGGACAAGCTTCCTTGGCAAGGTGCCTGTTGTGATCAGATTTCCCCCTGCTGCATCTGCATGGTGCTTAGTCTCTCAGTGGGAGAAGAGCTTCTTTGAACAGCAAGGATGAAGAACATTTCCCGGCTAGGTGCTGTTGTGTGGGGATCCCCCTGTAAGTGCTGCTGGACCGCCAGATGTCTTGAAGATGGGGAGGTGTCAAGATGGGGGAAGGAAGTCTCAGGCTCAGTAGGGAAGAAGAACACTTTCCTTGGCTGCTTATAGACTAGCAAAGCTCCAGATTAATCTGCTTTGCTGGTGTCTTAGGCTTGTTTGGTGTTATTGGAAGGACTCCTGTTGATTTTGGAGAAGACTGAGACTACCTAGACTGCTAGATTGGGGATTAAGATACACAGGCCTGGGTTGCCTTTTGTTTGCATGGAGGCATTGTAAGGCACCCTGCTAACTGTTGTTTTAGTCCTTGGGTCCCTAACCAGTCTTATTTCCACTTTCCTCCTTTTCAGAATCCCCTTTTTCCCTCCTGCATTACTTCCAGCGTTTATAGTTGTACTAATGAGGAAGAGCAGAGAAAGAGGAGTCAAGGCCATCATGTCCAGACTTGAAGTCTACCATTTCTATCTAATATCTATTTCTTTATTTTGAAATGAGGAATGCTTATAAATACACGGTTTGCCAGCTTGTGGTTTTCACTCAGTGTGGTAATTACTTATTAAGTGGGTAAAGTGTGGTCATCTTTCCATATAAGACCAGAGAATTACCTTTTCCTTCTTAATAAGTGCTTATGGTTATTGTGTTAGTTCAGACTGCCATAACAGAATACCACAGACTAGATGGTTTAAACAACAGAAATCTATGTTCTCACAGTTGTGGAGGCTTGAAGTCCAAGATCAAGGTGCTAGCAGGGCTGGTTTCTGGTGTAGCCTCTCTTCCTGGCTTGCTGCCAGCTGCTTTCTTGCTGTGTCCTCACATGACTTTTCTTCTGTGGGTGCACGGAGAGAGAGGATCCCTTTTCTTATAAGGACACCAGTTCTCTTGAGTTAGGGCCTCACCCTTGTGGTTTCATTTAACCTTAATTACCTCCTTAAAGGCTCTCTTTCCAAGTACAGTCACAGTGGGGGGTTAAGACTTTAACATAGGAATTTTGGGGAGATACAATTCAGCCCATAAAAATTATAATTCAAACATGTACCATAATTTTTATTTTATTTGGTCCCTTATTGATAGAATTTTGAGTTGCTTCTAATTTTATCCTATCACAGAAAGTTAGGAAGTGAATGAATGTCTGTATTCTTGTGTGGACATTTCTGTAGAACAGATTCCTATAACTGGAATTTCTGAAATAAAAAATACTGTTGTAATTTTTAAGAGAAATTTCCAAATTTCCTTCTAAAAAGGCTTAACAAGGTCACACTGTCACCAATAGTGCAACAGAATGCTTGTTTCTGGATATTGTCTCCACAAGTATGTATTATCAGTGTTTTTAGACCTTGCCAATCATATAATTGATGGATGATTTCTCATTTTCATTTATTGACTTATTTGTTAGTGAGATTGACCAAATTTCCATATGTGTTAGTGTTAGTCATTTCCTACAGAGGAGTTGCAAGTATAATGCAGTGACATACTTTCACCTAGATTAACCAATTGTTGACTTTTAAAAAAATTATTTATTTTAATTATAAAGATGTGGGATACAATTCAGGGTTAGTATATAAACATTGATTATGCAGGTACCCTTGTTGATGTATGCCCCCCTCCCCTCACAGTTTCCTCAACTGCCAATCCCACCCCCCTCCCCTGACAGTTTCCCACTACTGCCAATCCCTTTCTTATGGTATTATAATTGTTTAAGGTCCGCTTATGAGTGAGAACATACGATACTTTGTTCTTTGTTTCTGTGATAGATCACTGAGTATGATTGACTCCAAATCCATCCAAGTTGCTGAGAAGTCCATATGTTTGTCTTTCTTTATGACTGCATGATATTCCATTGTGTATATGTACCACATTTTTAAATCCGGTCCAGCTTTGATGGGTAGCATGGTTTGTATCATGCTTTTGCTATTGTGAATAGAACTGCAACAAACATGCATGTGCAGGTATCTTTTTTGTAGAATGATTTGAGTTCCTCTAGGTATATAGGAATGCAACTGTCTTTTGCACGTATATAGGAATGCAGTTGTCTTTTGCACGTTTATTTTGTACCTTGATCCTTTGCCAAAGTCCTTTATCAGTGCAAGCAGGTTTTTGACAGATTCTCTTGGATTTTCAAGGTATAGGATCATATCATCAGCAAAGAGGGATAACTTGACTTCCTCTTTTCCTATTTGGATACCTGATTTCCTTCTCTTGTCCAATTGCCCTAGTTAGGACTTCCAACACAATGTTGAACAAGAGGGGTGAGAGTGGGCACCTCATCTTGTTTCAGTTTTCAGGGGAAATGTTTCCAGTTTCTGTCCATTTAGCAGTATGTTAGCTGTGGGTTTATTGTAGATGGCACTTACTATTTTGAGGTATGTTCCTTCTATACCTAGGTGTTTGAGGGTTTTTAATCAAGAAGGGATGCTGGATTTCATCAAACGCTTTTTCTGCAGCTAATGAGATAATCATGTGGTTCTTGTTTTTACATCTATTGATGTATTTAAAGCCATTTATGGTCTTGTGAACGTTGAACCAGCCCTGCATCCTGGGGATGAAGCCTACTTGGTCATGGTGGATGATTTTTGAGATATGTTTTTGGATCCGATTTGCTAGAATCTTATTGAGGATTTTTGCATCTATGTTCGTAAGGGATATTGACTTGTAGTTCTCTTTTTTTGTTGGATCTTTACCTGGTTTGGGATCAGTGTAATATTTAGCTTTGTAAAATGATTTGGGGAGAATTCCATCTTTCTTAATTGCCTGGAATACTTTCAGTAGGATTGGTATCAACTCCTCCTTGTATGCTTTGTAGAATTCTGCTGGAAAGTCGTCCGGTCCAGGTAGGTAGTTTTCTTATGACAGAGTAAATTTCTTGGCTTGTTATTGGTCTATTTAATGTCTCATTGTCTTCTTCTTTCAACCTGGGGAGGTTGTGTGTTGTCAGAAAGTTCTCCATTTCATTTAGGTTATCAAGTTTGTTTCCATACAGGTGTGCATGGTAATCTCTGGTAATCTTTTGTATTTCTTTGGGGTCAGTTGTGATTTGATCTTTTGTATTTCTGATTGTGTTTATTTGGGTTTTTTTCTCTGTTTTTCTTGGTCATTCTGGCTAGGGGTCCATCAATCTTGTTAATTCTTTCAAGGAACCAGGTTTTTGTTTTTTTGATTTTTTTCTATGATATTTTTGTCTTCTTTGTCCCATATTTTGGCTCTTATTTTGGTGATCTGGATTCTTCTGCTAAAGTTGGGATTCTGGTGGTCTTCTCTTTCCAGTTCCCTTAGGTGATTTGTTAGACTGTTAACTTGTGATCTTTCCATTTTCTTGATGTGTGTTCGCAGAGATATAAATTCACCTCTTAGAACTGATTCAATGGCATCCCAGAGGTTTTGGTAAGATGTTTCTTCATTTTTATTTGTTTCCCGGAATCTTTTGATTTCTGCTTTGATTTCACTGTTGATCCAGTAGTTGTTCAGCATTATGCTGTTTAGTGTCCATGTCCTTGTGGGCTTTGGGGAAATGTTGTTGGTGTTGATATTTATTTTTATGCCACTGTGGTCTGAGAATGTGCATGCCAAGATTTCAACCTTATGGAATTTGTTTATGCTTGATATATGGCCAAGGATGTGATCGATCTTGGAGTATGTTCCATGTGGTGATGAGTAGAATGTATATTCTGTAGTTGTTGGGTGGAATAATCTGTAGGTATCTATTAAGTTCATTTGGTTGAGTGTCAAGTTTAGGTTCTGAATCTCCTTATTGTTTTTTTGCCTTGATGATCTATCTAGGGCTGTTAGTGGGGTTTTCAAGTGCCCTGCTGTAATAGTGTTAGAGTCAATATCTTTTTTTAGTTTATTTAGTAGTTGCTTTATAAATGCTGGTGCTCCTGTGTTGGGTGGATATATGTTTAGGATGGCTATTTCTTGTTGATAGATTGAACCTTTTATCATTATGTAGTATCCTTCTGCATCTTTTTAAATTTTTGATAGCTTAAAGGTTGTTTTGTCTGATATTAAGATCGCAACTCCTGCCTTCTTTTGTGATTGATTTGACTGTAAATTCATTTTCCATCCTTTAACTTTGAGTCTTTGGGCATCCCTTGTGGTGAGATGAGTCTCCTGGATGCAGCAAATTATTGGGTCATGGTTTCTTATCCAGTTTGCCAGTCTTTTCAGTGGTGCATTTAGTCCATTCACATTCAGACTGATTATTGAAATGTGATTATTTCTCCCTGTCATGAGGTTCTTATAAAGTTTTTTCTTTGTTTGCTTGTTTTCATTTGGCTTTGGGGCTAATGTGTGTGTGTGTTTTCAAGTTTCTTTTTGCGCTGTCTTCTCTATTGATTCTGTGCTCTGCTGTTCTCTTGGGAAGTGTGTAGTCATTCTTTTTTTTCTTTCTTCTGTGCTTAATCCCTTTTTAAGTGTCTCCTGTAGAGCTGGTCTGGAGGCTGCATAATCTCTTAGGGCTTGGTTGTCTGGGAAGGATTTTAATTCTCCATCACTGATGAAGCTGAGCTTGGCTGGACAGGAAATTCTTGATTGAAATCATTTTTCTTTGAGGACTTTGAATATAGAGCTCCAGTCCTTTCTTGCTTGTAGTGTTTCTGCTGATAGGTTTACTGCTATTCTGATTGGTTTTCCCCAGTAAGTAGTCTGACCTTTCTCTCTTGCTGCCTTTAGAATTTTTTCTTTTGTGCCTACTTTGTGTAGATGAATTATTATGTGTCTAGGGGTTGGTCTTCTCATTTGATGTCTTGTGGGGATCCTCTGTATCTCTTATGCTTGGCTGGTCACATCTCTGGTGAGATGGGGAACGTTTTCTTGGATTACCTCCTGGAATACTTGCTCCAAGTTGTTCTCCCTTTCCCTTTCTTCCTTCTGGGATACCAATCAGGTGTAGGTTTGGCGTCTCAGTATAATCGCACATCTGTTGTAGGCTTTGTTCTTTTTTTCTGAGTCTTCTTTCTATGTTTTTTACAGATCGGGTTAATTCCATGTTCTGGTCTTCAAGTTCTGAGATTCTTTCTTCAGCTAGATTAATTCTGCTTTCCGTGCTTGTCATCTTATTATTTATTTCCTGGATGAACTTTTTTATTGCCAGAATCTCTGTTATAAGTTCTTTTAGTGTTGCATCTTGTCTTTCTTGAGTGTTGTTCACTTTTTCCATTCATTCCTTAATCCCTGTCGTATTCTGGGGACAGTCATTGGTGACTTCTGTTATTTGGGCACCAAGGTCTGATTTTTCAGGAGTTATGTCTTTGGTATACTTGAAATTGCCTGAGGCCTTCCTTTGGTTTTTCCTCATTTGTGACAGATCTCTTGTTTTTCTCTCTAGTTCTGTTATTCAGTGTCAGTGGGAGAGGCTTTCCCTTCTGATTTTGCTCAGTCCTCTATTCTTCCCTGATCCAGGCTCTGGATTTGTTCTATTTTGAAATAGGGGGGTGGATGGGAAGATTTGGTGTCTCTTTTAGTTTTTGAAATTTGAATAATGTAGGAGATGGGGCACTAGGAATCAGAAACTACTTGCAAATTAAAATGTTCACTTATTGTAGTATGTGGTCCCTGAGACCCACTCCCCACCACAGCTCCATATGACGATGCAAATCAGAAACCAGTAAAAAACAATTGAACACATACACACACACCCCAATACAAAGTAGAATAACAATAAAGTGAAACAAAACAAACAACAAACCAAAAAAACCCAAGAAAACCAAACACACACACACATGCCTAGCACAAAGTGTATAGAGAAGAAAAGCAGAAAGACTGGAGGAAAATAATTTTTCAAAAAAGGATTCAGGTTGAATCCTCATACATATATTGACACACACCTTAAACTATAAAAAATGAATATAAAAAAACCCCAGAAGAACAAAAGAGCAAAACCGAACAACAACAAAATCGAAAGATGAACACTCAATCATTTACTTACACACATAAACAGAAAATGACAAATAGAAAAAAGAAATGAAAAAAAATTTTGCGGGGGATGCAGATCAAACCCTCACATACACATTCATGCACAAAGGAAAAATATTTTAAAAATAAGTGAACTAACAGTCAAAAAAATTTTAAAAATCAAAAAATAATTGAAAATTAAACAACAACAAAAAACCTGCCCTCTTGTTGCAGGCTCTGTGATTGTTCCTCTAATCAGGTCTCCTGCAGAGCCACCTCTTTCACTCTCTCCTCAGGGAATGAAGCAGGGAAGGAGGAGGAGCAGTGGAGGTGGGTGGGCTGCAGTCCTCCCCTCCCACTCTTGTATGGTCAGGGAGATCTTCTCCCGTGGGGAGGTACGGGATTGTCTCTTCCCCAGGTATGTACTCTCCACTGGGGGTGCCCCAGCCAGGCCTATCCTGGAATGGAGTTCTCCTATTGCGACTAACGTCAAGGCTCCGCCTGGTTTTGTCCCTCTCAGTCGTGGCTCAGCTGTGTGGGTCTGACGTTCAGAGGATTGCTGGGGAAGAGGGGGTTTGGGTCAGGACCCTAGACTCACCACTGATCTCTTTGGAGTACTTCCTCATCCTTTTCTGGCCACATCCTTTGTCCCACAGCTGGATCAGAGTAGGGGGTGGGGCGCCTGGAACTCAGCACTCCTCAGAGCCCTCTGAAGTTTGTGCTCTCGGGATATTCCCTCTGGGCCATGATCAGTCCCTGATTTTTCAGGAGTTTTCTCTTTGTTATACTTGAAATTACCCATGGCCTTCCTTTGGTTTTTCCTCATTTGTGAATGATCTCTTGTTTTTCTCTTTAGTTCTGTTATTCAGTGTCAGTGGGAGAGGCTTTCCCTTCTGATGTTTGCTCAGTCCTCTATTCTTCCCTGATCCAGGCTCTGGATTTGTTCACTGATCTCTTTGGAGGTCTTCCTCATCCTTTTCTGGCCACACCATTTGTCCCATGGCTTGATCAGGGTAAGGGGTGCACCGTCTGGGACTCAGCACTCATCAGGTCCCTCTGAAGTTTGTGCTTTCAGGATATTCCCTCTGGGTCATGATCAACCCCTGAATAGTTGATCCGCCAGTCACAGAGATCGGGTCTGTTGATCTGTGTTGAGCCAGCCAGAGCACTTTCCTGCCCCGCCTTCAAGATGGTGGCGGGGTGCCTCTCTTGTCCTCTTCCGTGGAACTTTGCCTCTGGGCTCCCTCTGCAGCCCCTGCTGCCAGTGCCCTGACAGGCCCTGAAGTGGTGAGGTAAAGCCAGGAGCCAGCAGTCTCCTGCTTCAGTAATCCAATTGTTGACTTTTTACCACATTTATTTTTACTTTATCTCTGTATAAGTATGTGTGTGTATGCGCTTTCTGTGTTATGTCTGCATTCACACATAGCTGTGTATTTATTTTAGGGGTGGCAGTTTGAGAATTAATATCATAATGATACCACTGCTGCTGACTACTACTGTGGATACCCAAGAGGGCTGGATGTTGGGCCCCATGCAGCCCAGTACCTATCCATTAATTTTTAGTGAGAAGCCCATCAGTGTCTTCTTTTGAGATCCTGTTATTGAGTAACCAGACTCAGATTTTAGGGGGAGAGCTCTTGCCTAGGTTATATAGGGGTGGGTGCCTAATTAATATTTTTATATTTTTGTTGTTGGTTAATTTTGTTATTTTGAACCAAATACTTTGACTACATAAAAGGCATGCAAACAAATCATGCCTGAGATTTTGTCAGCTGTGGTTTAGATCATGTTGTGGACCAGTTAGCCTGACCTCACGAGGAAGGGACTCAATACCAACAGGAGTGGCATGAACAAACCAAGACATTTCAGTTGGATTAACAACCATCGTTCTCCAATGAAGGTGCCTAGCCTAGGAATGAAGGTATGTGTAAGAGCATAGCTGGCCAGAGGGGCCTGAGGCCTGTACTTTAAGTCTCTTAAAATATATATCTATATAATATATAATATTATAATGTCTTGGCTGTATACCAAGTCTGGTGTGGGGCCAGCTTTCTCCTGCAAGGCCTACCAGCTAAAGTTTTTGTCATTGTCATTGGTCTGGCCTGAGAAATTACACATAGGTTTTTAGCCAGGAGCTAGATTCCTCAGTCACCTAAGAACAAAGTCATTCTTCTGTATCATTAAATTACCATTAACATGCTCAAAAAGTTAACATCGATATAATACTATTATGCAGTATATAGTCTTTATATTTTAATCTGGAAGAGTTCCTCAGCATTTTCTTGTCTTTCATGTCTATGACATTTTTAAAGTACTCAGGCCATTTCTATTGTAAAATATCCTTCACTTTGGGCTTGACTGATGTTTCCTTATGACTATATTGAGGTTATGCATTTTTGGCAGAAAAACTATATAAGTGATATGTCTCTGTTGTGTCATATGGGGGGTATATGATATCAATTTGTCTCATTTTTGATGATATTAACTGATCACTTGCTTAAGTTTCTCTCACTTGCCATGCTTCTCCACTGTAATGTTACTGTTTTTTCCTTTGTAATTAAGTAATTTGTGGGTGATAGTTTGAGGCTACATAAATGTCCTGTTCCTCATCAAACTTTCACCTATTAGTATCCATTGATGAATCTTGCCTGAATCAGTTATTGTGACAGTTGCCAAATGAAAATTTTCTTTCATCATTTCTTCTGTATTTATTGTCATTTTACTATAAGGAAGAGCTTCCTCTTCTCCTTTATTTACTTGTTTATATCATTAATAAAAATTATTTTATTTGTATGGGTTATTTTATTCAATGGATAGTACTGTCATTATTTATTTTGATGCTCAGTTGTCCTTGTGTTGGCCAGTGGGAGCCCCTTTAAGCTGGCTTTTGTGTCCTTTTATCCCTCATTCCATATTTGCATCTTCTTCTCCAACAGGGAGAGCATTGGTTCTTAGCATCCACATAGTAACTCATTTGCTCAGTCTACGATGTACGGAAAATAGTCAGAATTCTTGTACCCATATCACTGTGGAAAACCAACCTACTGAGTATAGTCCATGATTTGTTTGCATGCCTTTTATCTTTACACTAAGGATATGTAGTCAAAGTATTTGGTTCAAAAGTTACTTAGACTAGTTTTTTTTTTCATTTTTGTTTTCTTTTTTTCTTTCTAGTGTACATATGCTATTTATTTGGTATATAGTTAGGTTTATTTTTTTGGTTTGTATTCCATTTTACATTTTCTTTCCATCTTTGTTGATTTAATTTTAATCTTAAATTTATAGGTAAAATGTTAATGATTTAAAGAGACAGAACTATATGACAAGATGCAGACTTGTCATCTCTCCCCTATACCTTCTATCCCATTCCCATTTTGCCTTGAAGGTAACCGATCTTGTTAGTTTCTAATTTATGCTTATGATGTTTCTTTAAAGAAAAAAGCAGATAGGTATATTTTTACATTTATCCTTTATTACATAAAATGTAGACTATTTTATTTCCAGATTTTGTGTTTTCCTTTTTTCTTCTTAATAACATATTCTAGAAGTCATTACATGTGTGTTTACAGATATCTTCCTCATTAATTTTTATAGCTGCCTAGTATTTCATTAGTGGATATTGTACCAGTCTGTTCAACCACTCTCCTATATATGTGGAAATTTTGGTTGTTTCCAATATTTTGCACTTAAGAATAATGCTGCAATGAAATATCTTATGCATATGTTTTTTCCTTTTTATGGCATTGCTGGGCCAAAGTGTAAATAAAGTTGTTGTTTTGTTAGATATTGCCAAATTCTTTTCTGTAGGGTTTGTACTGTTTTCTATTTCCACAAACAATGTATGATGATGCCTGTTTCTCCATAGCTGTACCAACAGAGTATGTTGTTGGGCTTTTAATTCTTTCCAATCTGATAGCATAAGAAACCACTCTCACTTCTGACACCAACTGTAAGTTCAGGAGTTTGAAGACCACCAGTAGCTTTGATAATTTACTGGAAAGATTCACAAAACTCACTGAAAGCTGTTATACTCACAGTAATGGTTTATTATAGCGAACGTATACAGACTGAAATCAAGTATGGGAAGGCGTGCATAAAGCAGGGCCCAAGAATGTACCAAATGCAGAACCTCTATTTTTGTCTTCCTTTGGAATCAGGACATGTTACTTTTTTGTCATCAGTGTGTGATGGCACTCAGGGATTATTGCCAACCTGGGAAGCTCACCTGAGCATTGTTATTCAAGAGTTTTTGTTGAGACATCATCATGTAGGCATAATTGATTGTTTACATGGTTGGCCTCAGTCTCCAGCCCCTTTGGGAATGACCCAAAGCCCCTACCTTTAATTATGTAATTGATTTTTCTGATGTGGCCTGCTCCCACCCTGATCATATTTGTAGACTATCCATAGTGACCCAAGGCCCCCATGCAAACTAAGATACTCTATCAGGCATGACGTCTTAATGTTTACCTCCTAGAATCCCAGGGCAAAGACCCCACAGCTTTTTGAGCAAGATCAAATTGTCTACTACAGACTATCAAGAATAATTGATGTCTTTTCATTTGTTGAAGTTTAATTTTGTGTCTTTCAGGAGCATTTCAAAGTTTTCTTCGTATAGGTTTTTCACATTTCTTTTGAAGATTTTCCCTAAATATTTTATTTTTTTGCTATTATAAATTTTTTGACTATTTGTATCTTCTAATCAACTTTTGTTTGCATGTATAAAAGTTTTTAATTAATGCATGTTTATATAGTGCTACCTTTCTGAATTCTTCAGATGATTATGTTAGTTGATTCTGTTTTTTAGATATACTCTTATACTATCTGCAAGTAATGTTTTTTTTCTTTTCACTTCTTTTTTATGCCTTGAATTGTTTTCTCATATCTAAATGCATTAACTAATTCTTACAATAGAATGTTATGCAGAAGTGGTGACAGTAGGCATCCTTGTTTTGTTCCTGATCTTGGTGGAAATGCCTTTAGAATTTTCTCATTAAATAAAATGTTGACTTTAGGATTGATTTGTATCTATATATCTGCCTATAGCTAGCTACCTACTTACTTGCCTGTCTTTGGTTATTTTAAAGAAATTGCCATCAATTCTAATCTCCAGTTGTTTTGAGTTTTAATTAGCATTGTGTGTTGAATTTTGTTTCAGCATTTTTATTTATACTAATTATATACATTTTATCCATATGTCTATTTAAATGGTAAATTATGTTAATGGCTTTCCTAATATTGAACCATCATTGTATTTCTGGAGTAAATCTTACTTGGCCGTGTTGTGTTATTCTGTTTGCTTATATTTTATTGAGGATTTTTGCATTGATATATTAAGTGAGATTTGTCTGTAGTTTTTCTATTTTGTGTAATCTTAAATGTACTTATATATCAAATTTATAACTCAATTTATGTAAAGAATTTGAAAACTTCATTTTCTGTGCTTGGGAAGAATTTTCATGGTATTGGGATTGTCTGGTCTTTGAAGGTTTGGTAAACATCTGTGAAACTTTTGTGGGTTCTTTGATAACTTTTTTCTTCTTTGTAATCTGATCTGCTTAAGCTAACTCTCTTTACTGGGGTGAATTTTGTGAAATTGTATTTTCTTAAGAAATAATCCATTTCATTTTCAGATTCATTTGCACAGAGGTACACAAGTCTTTTTAGGTTTAAAAAATATTTTTTATGGCTGGGCGTGGTAGCTCAGCCTGTAATCCCAGCCCTTTGGGAGGCTGAGGCGAGAGGATTGCCTGAGCCCTGGGGTTCGAGACCAGCCTGGGCAACTTGGTGAGACCTCGTTTCGACAATAAATCACACACACACACACACACACACACACACACACACACACACACACACACACGCAAACTAGCTGAGCGTGGTGGCGTGCTTCTGTAGTTCCAGCTACTTGGAAGGCTGAGGTGGAAGGATTGCCTAAGCCCTGCAGGTCGAGGCTGCGGTGGTTGTGAGCAAGCACTGTACTTCAGCCTGGGTGACAAGAGTGAAACTCCAACTCAAAAAAGAATATATATGTGTGTGTGTGTGTGTGTGTAATATATATTTACATATATTATATATGTATTTTTTCTGTTTTGTCTCTTGTCACATTTCTGGTATATATATGTACTTTATTCTTTTCTTCTTAATTACATCAACTAGTTTGCCTACATTTTGATTTTTTTTTAAAGAATCAAGATTTTTATTTTATTAATTATATATACTGTTTTCCTATTTTCAATCTACTAGTTTTGGATTTTATCTCTATTATTTCCTTTATTGAACCTAATTTTGCTTTTTTTTGTTATTTGTCTAAATTTTGAGTTGAGAATTTATTTTCATTAAAACTTTTTTTATTGATATCAGTGTTTAAGTTGTTTTCCTTTCTTCACTGCATAATATATTCCATGGATTTTAACATGTAGTTTTTTTTGTTATTTTTTTACATATGCTATAATTTTGGCTTACATTTCTCCTTTTCCCCAAGAGTTGTCTAATATCATGTTTTTTAAGATTCCAAGGTAAAAGATCTTTTGTTACTATTAATTTTTAGTTTTATTGCATTTTTATCATATTGTTGTTTGCGATATTTCTACTTACTGATTTGTGACTTAACATATGATCAGTTTTTGTGAATGTTCCATATGGGCTTAAGAAAGATGCATTATTTATGATTAGGGAGTGTTTGGATATTTATATCTGGCCGGACATGATGGCTCGTGCCTATAATCCCAGCACTTTGGGAGGCTAAAACAGGAGGATTGCTTGAGCCCAGGAGTTCAAGACCAGCCTAGGCAATATGGTGAGACCTCATCTCTACAAAAAATTTTTAAAAATTAGCTGGGCATGGTGACGTGGGCCTATATAGTCTTAGCTACTTGGGAGGCTTAGGTGGAAGGATCACCTGAGTCCAGGAGGTTGAGGCTGAAGTGAGCCCTGATCATGCTACTGCACTCCAGCCTGGGTGGCAAGACTGAGACCCTGACTCAAAAATTAAAAAAATCCCAGATATTTATATCCATAAGATCTGCCTTATTGCCTTAGGTCTTCTATATTCTTAATTTTTGTCTACTTGATCTGTCTTTTACTGAAAGTATGTAACTCTGGTTGTTAGTATGTTTCTAGTTCTCCTTGCATTTCTTGTACTTTCTGTTTTCTGTTGGTACTTATAATTTTTTACCTAGATGTTTATATGTTATATATTTTTATGGGTTGTGGATTTTAACATTTAAAAGTGTCATTTGTGTATATATGTATCTTATGCTTTTTGGCTTTAATTCTGATGTCAGCATCTCTCACCTCTGCTTTCTTACTGTTTTCCATTTTTCTGGTCTAATATCACCTATCCTTTTACTTTTAGACTTTCTGAATCATTTTGTTTTAGGTGTGTCTCTTGTACATACCATACAGCTGTATCTTGCTCTGTGAGTCAATCTGAAGATATTTTTTTTTAAATGAGCTTTTTACATTGTTCACAATAGCAAGAACATGGAACCAACCGTGCTGCCCATCAAAAGAGGACTGGATTTAAAAAATGTGGTACATATACACAATGGAATACTATGCAGCCATAAAGAAGAACAAAATCATGAACTTCACAGCAACCTGGATGGAATTAGCTTTTATAATACTGAGTGATCTCTCACAGAAACAAAGAGCTGAGTATCGTATGTTCTCACTCATAAGTGGACCTTGAACAACTACTGTATTACTATAAGAAAAGGATTGAAAGTGGCGGGAAACTGCGGGGTGGGGGGAAGTGGGATTGACGGTAGCTGATATCTGCCTGGGGAAGGGGGGGGCACACCTCATCGATAAGGGTAACTGCACAGTGAATATTTGTATACCTAGCCCTGAATTGTACCCCACAATTTTAAATAAAAATTAAAAGAGGAAAAAAATAAAATAAAATAAGCTTTTTAAAGACCTAGTCACATTTATTGATTTGGCTGACATGTTTTGTCTGAATTCTGACATGTAGTTTTATTTTATAATCATTATGTGTGTTTTTTTTTATTTTTAACTTTAAAGATGAAAGGTACAATTCAGGGTTAGGTATACAAACATACAAATGTTCACTATGCAGTACCCTTGCTGATGAGGTATGCCTATGCCCCCCACCCTGGCAGTTTCCTACCACTGCCAATCCTGCCCCCCACCCCCCTGGCAGTTTTCCACTACTGCCAATCCCTTTCTTATAGTATTACGATAATTGTTCAAGGTCCACTTATGAGTGAGTACATTTGATACTCAGTTCTTTGTTTCTGTGATAGATCACTCAATATTGTAGACTCTAAGTCCATCCAAGTTGCTATGAAGTTCATAATTTTGTCCTTCTATATGGCTGTGTAATATTCCATCATGTATATGTATCACATTTTTTTATCCAGTCCTCTTTCAATGGGCAGCATGGTTAGTTCCATGTTTTTGCTATTGTGAATAATGCTGCAATAAACATGCATGTGCAGGTATCTTTTTCATAGATTTGAGTTCCTCTGGGTATATCCCTAGTATGGGAATTGTGGGGTTATATGGAAGGTTGATTTTTAGATCTTTTAGGAATCACCAAATTGTTTTCTACAGAGGTTGTACTAGTTTACACTCCCACCAACAGTGCAGAAGTGTTCCTTTTTCCCCTCATCCTCTCCAGCATCTGTTGTTTTTTGAGTTTTTGATGATGGCCATCCTGACTGGAGTTAGGTGGTATCTCAGTGTGGTTTTAATTTTCATTTCTTTGATGACTAGTGAGGCTGAGCATTTTTTCATGTATCTGTTGGCGGCTCATATGTCTTCTTTTGAAAAGTGTCTATTCATATCTTTTGCCCACTTTGTAATGGGGCTGTTTGTTTTTTTCTTTTTGGCATGTTTGAGTTCCTTGTAGATCCTGGATGTTAGTTAGGCCTTTGTCAGATATACAGTTGGCAAATATTTTTTCCCAGTCTGTCACTATGTATGTTATGCTACAGTGGCTTTTGACACCAACTTCCTGGAGTTGGACTGTACTTCACAGGTTGAGGGCACAGTCTTCCATAAGACTGCCCTAACTTCAGATATCAGCCACAAACTCAGGGGTTTCCAGAGCCACCCTCACTTCTGACCAACTGCCTACAAATTCATATTTTCACTATACACTCATTTGATACAAGTATAACCAGTCAAAGGGACAAATGCATAGGGTGAAGTCTGGGAAAGGTCCCAACCATGAAGTTTCTGTTGACCTTTGTGTCACCCTCCCAGCCCATCAAGATTTGACAACGTGCAAAGTATTGCTGACGTGGGAAGCAGTTTTGCTGGCAGGGAAAATATATAATTGATGTATTTTTAGTCTGTGTAGTTTTGCCTTTCCCATAATGTTATATAAATGGAATCATCCAGCATGTAGCCTTTTGAGTCTGACTTCTTTTCACTTAGCATAATACATTTGAGGTTCATCCAGGTTGCATGTATCATTAGTTCTTTCATTTTTATTGCTGAGTAGTATTGCATTTTGTGGATTCCTGATTGTTTCTCATTCACTGGTTGAAAGCATTTGATATGTTTTTAGGTTTTGATGATGAAAAATAATAGGTTTTGATGATTAAAAATAATAGATTTTGATGATTAAAATTAATAGCTGCTATATAAATGTTCATGTACAGGCTTTGAGTTTCCATAAGTTTTCATTTCACTGGTAAATATACCTGGGAATGGGATTGCAGTGTTGTATGGTAGCATATGCTTAACTTCATAAACAACTGGAAAATTGTTTTCCAAAGTGGCTGTGTGCCATTTTACATTCCTACCTAGGATAGGAGAGGTCCATTTGTTCCACATCCTCACCAGCATTTAGTATTATCAGTGTTTTCCTCTTTTTTGGAGGGGGGAAGATTTAACCTTTATTTTTTAAAAAAACCAAACCACTTAGAAAATATATCAAAGCCTGGATACAGCAAACAGACAGGCTCTATGATCATTTCAAGTAATAAGTTGGTAAAAAGACAATGAAGTTGTTATCAAAATGATAAGGTGCCATGCCAGGCATGTTGCAACATGCAACACTTTGCATGCTGCAAAGGCCCCAGGCAAAAATGGTACTTGGTAATAGGAGAGCTGCCCCTTCTTTGCTCTGAGGGAGTTATAGCTTGTCCTAGTCCAAGTTATTTACTTTTTCTCCCTGGAATTTCCCATTGTTGGGCAGTTGTCTCAGTATGGTTGTGTTAATTCCGGGGGCTGAGTTAGCCAAATTGGGTTTAGGCTTTTATTCCATTCTGTTTGAAAAAAAACCCAGGTATTTTCCAATTTGGTACTTCACAACTCTCTTATAATCAAGTAGCCAACAGTTCCTCTTTTACTGTTCATTCCCAGATACTGATCTATATCACAATCAAAATGCCCCTTCTCTTCGATGGGGCAATGGTTACTGCAAGACTGTCCTGTAACTCTGCTACAGACAGCCTCGGGGCCCATTGGCCAGTAAGAAGAAAGCTCTGCTTCCCACAATTAGTGTGACGTTGCCTCTCATGTTTTTGCGTGCTCTCCAGGCAGAAGGATGTAGTGTGTGGTAATTTTAAGACATTGACATTTATACCTGATGGCCAGAAATAAGGATATCTACAAGGAACCTTTCAAGGTTCTTAGCCAAACTTCTCTCTTTCCCAACTCCTCATTTGGAATCAACTTCATGCCCTTGTAAAAATCAAACCAAAACAAACCAAAGACCCAGAAACTCTCTCCCTTGTCTGAATTAGTGACCTCATGGATTTGGTTTTACAGCATATGGAAAATGGTGTGGTGACACTTCTGGTAAACAGCTTGGCAACAAACAGAAATACCTCCAACTCCACCAGATCATAGGCAGGCTATAGGAACCTGCCAGCTTGTTGGTACCTGTGTAGTAAGAAGAATTTGGTACCTTGGAGGGCTTTGGCTTGCACAAGACTACTGCCAGAGCAAGCACTTGCAACATGAGATATAGGCTCCAGACACTTCCTGTAGTACCTCTAGCCCAAGTTTTAGCACCAGTTTTTTCCATTTTACTTTTTATGATGGAAACAAAGGAACCAGTGTCCAGAGGCTAGTGACATATACCTTCAGCTTGTTGCCATCCTTAATTTCTTCATTCATAAAATTCTGCTTTAAAAGACAACAGTTTCCATTCCTTCTGAAAAATAGATTCTTGCCCTCAGCCCTAATAGCCACTGGCAAAGACTCTTATTTCCCAATGGATGAGAGAGACTCCTTCATCCTCTTGGTCATAGTTGGGATGAGGTGCATATGGTCATCCACACACTTGACCACACAACTGTCCAGTTGCTGCTTCACCTGAAGCTCCTTGCTCCCTGCATCTATAGAATCTTTGACTTTGTCATTGCAATGCAGGTTGCACTGGGCCAAGTGGTCTTGAAACTTTTCCAGCTCATTGGTCACAAGGCCTGGGCTCAGGCTAGAGGCACATGGCTGCACTCAGTGCACTGTTGCACCTGCTGCATGGGCGCCTTGCTGTCATCACAACAGCTGGAGCTGCACCGGAACATGAGGCCCTCCATCTTCTATATGTTCTCTCTCTCCAGACTCTTCACCGTGGTGTCCGCCGTCTTCTGCACCCGGAGCTGCTGTAGCTCTGTCATGGCAACCCCGCGCTGCCCAACATTGTGCTGGCGTCCTACCCCACCTTCTAATAGTTGCATCTCATTGTGGTTTTAATTTGTGGTTTCCTCATGACTAATTATGTTGAGCATATTTTTGTGTGCCTCTTTGCCATCTGTATGTCTACTTTGGTGAAATAGCTCTCTTTTGTCTACCTTTAAAAATTTTTAATTTTGAGGGTTCTGTATATATTCCCAATATAAAGTCTTTGCCAGATGTTTGATTTGAAAATATTTTCTTCCATTCTTTGGCTTGTCTTTTTAATATCTTAGCAGTAGTTTTTGATTTTCGGTGTCACATCTAGGAAATATTTGTCTAATCCAAGATTTAAAAGATTTTCTTCCATATTTTTAATAGAAATATAGGTTTAGGTCTACAATCCATTTTAATTTTTATATATGTTAGAGGTATTGAGGTTCTTCTTTGGCTTATGGATATCCAGCTGTTCTAGAACTATTTGTTGAAGTAGAAACTCCCGTTTTCCATTGAATTGCCTCTGCTTTTGATGAAAATAATTTTTTTGTATAAAGATATAAAGTGTATATATATGTAAAGTCCACAGTTTATAAGTGTACAGCTTGAAGAATATCACAAAGTGAACGCACTGTGTAGCCACCATGTAGGCCAAGATATAGGCCATGATCAGGACAGCAGAATCCCCTCTCATGCCTTGTCCAGAAATCAATGCCACCCACAAAAGTAATCACTATTCTGACTTCTAACATCATGGATTAATCTTGCCTGTTCTCGTATTATATGTAATAGAATTATGCAATATTTATGTACTCTTTTGTTTCTTTTTTTTCTCGTTAGTACATCTGTTGTATTCATCTGTGTTGGACACGTGTAGGACGGTTTTCCAGATGGCCTTGGACCAACTCAGTTCTCCCTCCTTTCTCACTTGTGGTTCTTAAGAGTAACTGTGAATAGCATAGGCTCTTTTCCACTCACCCTCTAGAGACAGGGTATTCTTTAGTGCTTTAGCCCAGTTGTTTGTAATACCCCAAGGTATAAAACTCAGGAAGGGCTGCTTTCTGGGATCCCTCAGCTGTGGTACAAGTGTGATATGCACAGATGAGAGAGACTCTGTTCACCCTGAGCAGCTTTCCTCAGCCATAGGGAGCCAGCTCGCAATGAATCCTAGGCTTCTGTTGTTCCTTGCTGCCTGGCTGTAAGTAATGAACCTGCTCCATGTAATTCATGAGCAAAAGATGTTCTGTCAAACCAGACTCATACAAGTTGATAGTAGTGCATGGTGAACCTACTTTACAGCATGCAGTCATAGTTCATTAATTTTTATTACCACACAGCTTTCCATTGAATGAATATGCCACAACTTACCCATTCTACTGTTGATGGTCATTTGGACTTTTTTCTTGATTTAGTATTAGAAATAGTGATGCTGTGAACATCCCTGTACTTGTTTTCTAGGGCACATGTGCATGATTTTTCTCTTAATATGTGTACCTAGGAGTAGAATTGCTGGGTCATGGTGTGTACAAATCGCATCCCTTGGTAAATAAAGCCAAACTGTTGCCAAAGCGATTATACCAGTTTACGTTCCTATTAACATTGTATGGGTTCCCATTTCAACACAGTGTTATGATATTTTAGTTTGCTTAATCATAACCATTCTGATGGTGCATAGTGGTGTCTCATTATGGCTTAAATTTTCATTTACTTGAGTGCTAGTGGAGTTGAGTACATCTTCTTATGTTCATATGTAATTTGGTTTTACTTTTTAGGAAAGGAAGTATTGAAGTACCTATTCACCTCTCTAGTCCATTCTTCTGTGCTTGTATGTTTCTTATTGATTTCTAGGGGTTATTTTATATATTCCAGATAAGATCCCTTTTTCACTTATGAATATTGCCAGTAGTGTCCCCATCTGTGACTTACCTTTTAGCTGTGGTACTTTTAACCTTGTAACACAAGTTTTTTCTTTCACGAGTAGTACTTTTCATATCTTGTTTTAGAATTCCTCTCCTATCCTAAGCTTATAAAAACATTTTCCTATATTATTTTATATTATTGATTACCCTTCACATTAGATTTCCATTTTACCTGTAGCCAACTTTTGTGTATGATGAGAGGGGTTAAATGTTATTTTTTCCTATATAGATATCTGATAACCCACCTACATTTATTGAAAAGATCATCTTTTCCCCACTGCTAATCTGTGCCAACTCTGACATAAATCAGGTGTTTGGATTCTCTTTTTATTCTATTTTGTTATTTTTTTTCAATAGCTTTAGGGGGTACACTTAGTTTGTTTTTAGATGTATATATTGTATAGTAGCAAAGAAGCCTAGGCTTTAAGTATACTCACTACCCCACCTGTACACATTGTACCTGATAGGTGACTTTTTGTCTCTGCAACCTTTCCCACCCTTCCCTTTCTGGGTATCCAATGCCCATTATACCGTTCTCTATATCTTTGCAGATACTTAGTTTAGTTCCCACTTATAAGTGAGAGCATGCAGTTTGGTTTTCTGTTCCTGCCTTAGTTCACTTAGGATGTTCTCCATTTCCATCTAAGTTGTTGCAAAAGACATTATTTCAATTTTATTTCTTTTTTTTTTTGAGTTGGAGTCTCACTCTGTCACCCAGACTGGAGTGCAGTGGCCACTCCCGGCCACCGCAGCCTCAACCTGCTGGGCTCCGGCGATCCCTTCACCTCAACCTTCCAAGTAGCTGGAACTACAGGCGCGCGCTACCACACCTGGCTGATTTTTTGATTTATTGTAGAGATGAGGTCTCGCCAAGTTGCCCAGGCGGGTCTCGAACCCGTGGGCTCAGGCAATCCACTCACCTCAGTCTCCCATACGAGTGCAGGTGTTTTGTTTTGTTTTTTGTATAATGACCTCTGATACTAGATACCTAGTAGAGAGATTGCTGGATTGAATGGGAGACCTACTTTTAGTTGAGAACTCTCCATACCAGTTTCCATAGAGGTTGTACTAATTGGCACTCCCACTAGCGGTGTATAAGTGTTCCTTTTTCATCACATCTGTGCCAATATCTATTGTGTTTTTATTTATTTTTATTTTTAAAAATTTTTATTATAAAGATGTGGGGTACATTTCAGGGTTAGGTATGTAAACATTGATCATGCAGGTACCCTTGTTGATGAGGCATGCCCCTCCCTTCCCTTGCAGTTTCCCTCAACTGCCAATCCCACCCTCCCCCACCCCCGACAGTTTCCCACTACTGCCAATCGCTTTCTTATAGCATTATAATTGTTGAAGGTCCATTTATGAGTGAGAACATATGGAACTCTGTTCTTTGTTTCTGTGATAAATCACTTAGTATGAGCAACTCCAAATACATCCAAGTTGCTGCAAAGTTCATATATTTGTCCTTCTTTATGGCTGCATAATATTCCATTGGGTATATGTACCACCTTTTTAAAATCCAGTTCAGCTTCGATTGGCAACATGGTTGGTTCCATGTTTTTGCTATTGTGAATAGAGCTACAACAAACATATGTGTACAGGTATCTTTTTTGTAGAATGATTTGAGTTCTTCCAGGTATATTCCCAATAGGGGAATTGCTGGGTCATATGGATGGTCAATTTCTAGTTCTTTCAGGAATCGCCACACTGTCTTCCAAAGAGTTTATACTAGTTTGCATTCCCACCAGCAGTGTAGAAGCGTTCCCTTTTTTCCATATCCTTGCCAGCATCTGTTTGACCATTCTGACTGGTATAAGGTGGTATCTCATTGAGGTTTTACTTTGCATTTCCCTGATAATTAGTGATGCTGAGCATTTTTTCATGTTTGTTGGCCATTTATATATTGTCTTTTGATAGATGTCTGTTCATGTCATTTGTTCACTTTTTAATGGGATCATTTACTTTTTTCTTGCTGATTTGTTTGAGTTCTTTGTAGATTCTGGATATTATTCCTTCTTCAGATATATAGTTTGTGAATATCTTCTCTCATTCCACAGGTTGCAGATTTACTCTCTTTATTATTTCTTTTGCTGTGTGGAAGTTTTTAGTTTAAGTCTCACTTATTTATTTTTGTTTTTGTTGCATTTGCTTTTGGAGTTTTTAGCCATAAATTCTTTGCTTTGGCCAATGTCCTCAAGAGTTTTGCCTAGCGTTTCTTCTATGAATTTTGTGGTTTCAGGTCTGACATTTAAGTCTTTAATTCATCTTGAGTTAATTTTTGTATATGGTGAGAGATAGGGATCAAGTTTCACTTTTCTACATGTATCTATCTGATTTTCCCAGCACCATTTGTTGAATAGGATATCCTTTCCCCAGTGTATGTTTTTATGTGCTTTGCCAAAGATCAGTTGGTTGTAGGTGTGGGTTTGTTTCTGGATTCTCTATTCTGTTCCATTGTTCCATGTATCTGCTCTTGTACCAACACTATGATGTTTTGGTTACTACAGCCTTGTAGTTGAATTTGAAGTCAGGTAATGTGATGCCTCCAGGTTTGTTCTTTTTACTTAGGATTACTTTGGCTGTTCTGGCTCTTTTTTGGTTCCATATGATTTTAAAGATTGTTTTCTCTAATTCTGTGAAAAATGACATTGGTAGTTTGATAGGGATTGTGTTGGATCTGTAGATTACTTTGGGTAATATGGTCATTTTAACAATGTTGATTCTTCCAGTCCATAAGCATGGGATGTTTCTCTATTTTTTTGTGTTCTCTACAGTTTTTTTCATCAGTGTTTTGTAATTCTCCTTGTAGAGATCTTTTACCACTTTGGTTAAATATATTCCTAGGTATATTAGCTTTTTGGCTACTATTGTAAATGGAGTTGAGTTCTTGATTTGATTCTTTTCAATAATGTAGATGGGTTATCAGATATCTATATAGGAAAAAATAACATTTAACCCCTCTCATCGTACACAAAAGTTGGCTACAGGTAAAATGGAAATCTAATGTGAGGGGTAATCAATAATCTATAAAATAATATAGGAAAATGTTTTTATAAGCTTAGGATAGGAGAGGAATTCTAAAACAAGATATGACCACTGATTTGTGTGTGTTGATTTTATATCCTGAAACTTTACCAAATTCATTTATCAAGTCCAGGAGTCTTTAGGATTCTCTAGATATAAGATCATGTCATCTACATGCAGAGATAGTTTGATTTCTTCTTTTCTAATTTTTATACCCTTTATTTTTTCTCTTGCCTGATTGCTCTGTCTAGGACTTCAATATTATGTTGAATCAGAGAGGTGAAAGTGGGCATCCTGGCCTTGTTCCAGTTCTGGGGGGGACTGCAGTCAACTTTTCACCATTCAGGATGACATTGGCTGTGGATTTGTCATATATGGCTTTTATTATTATTATTACCATTTTGTTTTTGTTTTTTTCTTTATTTTAAAGATGTGGGGTACAATTCAGGGTAACATATACAAATGTTCATTATGCAGGTACCCCAGTACCTCTGTTGATGCGGTGTGCCCCTCCCTCCCCTGGCAGTTTCCTTCAACTGCCAATCCCACCCCCACCCCCTGCCGGCAGTTTCCCACTATTGCCAATACCTTTCTTATAGTATTATGATAATTGCTCAAGGTCCACTTATGAGTGAGAACATATGGTACTCTGTTCTTTGTTTCTGTGATAGATTGCTGAGTATGGTAGACTCTGAATCCATCCAAGTTGCTGTGAAGTCCATATGTTTGTTCTTCTTTATGGCTGCATAATATTCCATTGTGTATATATACCACATTTTTTTTTATCCAGTCTAGCTTCAATGGGCAGCATTGTTATTTTCATGTTTTTGCTATTGTGAATAGAGCTGCAACAAACATGTGTGTGCAGGTATCTTTTTGGTAGAATGACTTGAGTTCCTCCGGTTATATTCCCAATAGGGGTATTGCTGGGTCATATGGAAGGTCAATTTCTAGTTCTTTCAGAGATTGCCACACTGTCTTCCAAAGAGGTTGCACTAGTTTGCATTCTCACCACCAGTGTAGAAGTGTTCCTTTTTCTCTGCATCCTCACCAGCATCTGTTGTTTGTTTTATTAATGATGGCCATTCTTACTGAGCTTAGGCGGTATCTCAGTGTGGTTTTGATTTGCATTTCTCTGATGATGAGTGAGGCTGAGCACTTTTTCATGTGTCTGTTGGCTGTCTGTATATCTTCTTTTGAGAAGTGTCTATTCCTGTCTTTTGCCCACTTTTTAATGGGGCTGTTTGTTTTTTTCCTTTCGGCACGTTTGAGTTCCTTGTAGATCCTAGATGTTAGGCCTTTTTCAGATATACAGTTGGCAAATATTTTTTCCTATTCTATGGGCTATCTCCCTGCTCTCTGGATGGTTTTTTTGCTTTGCAGAAGCTTATCAGTTTGATGCGGTCCCACTTTTCTATCTTGTTTCTTAGGGTATGGGCACTTAGAGTTCTGATCAGGAATTGGTTGCCAGTTTCAGTTTCCATAAGGGTGTCTCCTGCATTTTCTAAGATTCTTATATTTTGAAGTTTTACGTTTAGGTCTTTGATCCATTTAGAGTTGATTTTTACGTATGGTGATAGATAGGGATCCTGTTTCAATCTTCTGCATGCGATCAGCCAGTTTTCCCAGCACCATTTGCTGAATAGGTTCTCCTCTCCCCAGTGGTTGTTGTTGGAGGCTTTGTCAAAGATGAGTTGGTTGAGAAATTGAGGATTTGCTTCCAGAATCTCTATCCTGTTCCATTTGTCTGTCTGCCTGTTCTTGTACCAATACCAGGCTGTTTTGATTATTTAGCCTTATAGTAAAGTATGAAGTCTGGAAGTGTGATACCTCCTGCTTTGTTTCCTTTGCTAAGGATTGTTGTGGCTATTCATGGTCGTTTATGTTTCCATATGAATTTCTGTATTGTCATTTCCAGGTCTGAGAAGAATCATGTTGGTAATTTAATGGATATTATGTTGAATTTGTAGATTGCCTTTGGTAGGATGGACATCTTAACAATGTTGATTTTTCCTATCCGAGCATGGAATATTTTTCCATTTGTTTGTGTCTTCTTGGATTTCTTTGAGTAGTGTTTTGTAGTTCTCATCGTAAATGTCTTTTGCTTCTTTGGTTAGGAAGATGCTGAGCTATTTCATATTCTTTGTGGCTGTTGTGAAGGGGATTGTGCTTTGTATTTGGTTCTACACCTGCTTGTTGTTGGTGTATAAGAATGAGACGGACTTTTGCACATTTATTTTGTACCCTGAGACTTTGCCAAAGTCCTTTATCAGTGCAAGCAGGTTTTTGACAGATTCTCTTGCATTTTTGAAGTATAGGATCATATTGTCAGCAAAGAGGGATAACTTGACTTTCACTTTTCCTATTTGGACACCCCTGATCTCCTTCTCTTGTCTAATTGCAGTAGCTAGAACTTCCAACACAATGTTGAACAAGAGGAATGAGAATGGGCAGCCTTGTCTTGTTCCAGTTTTCAGGGGAAATGTTTCCAGTTTCTGTTCATTTAGCAATATGCTAGCTGTGGGTTTATTGTAGATGGCACTTACTATTTTGAGGTATGTTCTTTCTATGCCTAGGTGTTTGAGGGTTTTTATCAACAAGAGATACTGGATTTTATCAAAAGCATTTTCTGCACCTAATGAGATAATTGTGTGGTTCTCGTTTTTACATCTGTTGATGTATTTAATGACATTTATGATCTTGCGAATGTTAAACCAGCCCTGAATCCTGGGGATGAAGCCTACTTGGTCATGGTGGATGATTTTTGAGATGTATTTTTGAATCCGATTTGCTAGAATCTTGTTGAGGTATTTTGCATCTATGTTCATAAGGGATATTGGCCTGTAGTTCTCTTTTTTTGTTGGATCTTTACCCGGATTGGGTATCAGTGTGACGTTAGCTTTGTAAAATGATTTGGGGAGTATTCAATTGCCTGGAATACTTTCAGTAGGATTGGTATCAGCTCCTCCTTGTACGTTTTGTAGAATTCTGCTGGAAAGCCGTCTGGTCCCTGCCCTCTTGTGGCAGGTTCTGTAATTGTTCCTCTCATTTGCTTCTCTGCAGAGCTTCCTCCTCTTTGACTCTCTCCCCAGTGTCTTGAGCAGGGAAGAAGGAGGGGCAGCGGGGGTGGGCTATGCTGCAGTCCTCCCCTCCCACTCTCATATGGTCTGAGGGATCCCCTCCAGTGGGGAGGTGCGGGATTGTGTCTTCCCCAGGTATGTACTCTCGGAGGGTGCCCCACGTGGGCCTGTCTTGGAATTGGGTTCTCCTATTGCAGCTGATATCTAGGCTTCACCTGGGCTTGGCCCTCTCAGTCCTGCCCCAGCTGTGTGGGTCTGATGTTCAGAGGATTGCTGGAGAGGAGGGGGGGTTGGGTCTGCCCTGGACTCCCCACTGATCTCTTTGGAGGTCCTCCTCATCCTTTTCTGGCCACACCCTTTGTCCTGAGACTGAATCAAGGTTGGGGGTGGGGTGCCTGAGATTCAGCACTCATCCTGTCCCTCCAGAGTTTGTGCTTTCAGGATAGTCCCTCTGAGTCACAATCAACTCCTGAATAGTTGATCCGCTGGTCACAGAGATTGGGTCTGTTGATCTGTGGTAAGCAAGTCTGAGCACTTTCCTGCCCTGTTTTCAAGATGGTGGCAGTGTGCCTCTTTCATCTTCTGTGGTGGGACTCTGCCTCTGGGCTCCCTCCTCTGGCCTTGTTGCCAGTATCCGGTCAGGTGCTGAAGAGGTGAGGCAAAACCTGGAGCCAGCAGTCTCTCCTGCTGCAGTGGTGAGGCAGAGCCTGGAGCCAGTAGTTTCTCCCCACTGCTTCTTTGTGGGAAAACTTTTGTCAGTTTAAAAAAAAATGGCTCTTGGCTTCTGTGACCTGGAAAGTGCTATGGAACAAGCAGAGCAGCTGCAGCACCTGCTGCTTCACCAGGAGGGCCTTGGCCACTTGCTTACAAGCCCCCGCTTAGTGAGTCTCTCCCTGCATCTTCTTCCCAGGAAAGGTTTTATCAACTTTAAAAAAATGGCACTTGGCTTCTGCATCCAGGAATTGCTGGGGTCCAAGCCAAGCAGTTGCAGCACCAGCCACTGCACCAGGAGAGCCCTCACTCAATCAGCCATTCATACGCCCACTCACTGACACGTACACAAAATTTTCCATGTACTCACTCACTCACACCGGGACTTGCATAGTCTGACTGGCTTGGCAGCCATCTTCCCGACACTCCAGCTTTTATTTTAAGGAGTGTTCCTTGTATGCCTACTTTTCTGATGGTTTTTATCATGAAGGGGTGCAGGATTTTGTCAAATGCTTTTTCTGTGTGTATTTAAATGATCATATGAATTTTGTTTATGTGGTGGATACATTTATTGACTTGTATATGTTGAACCATTCTTGCATCTGAGATAAAACCCACTTGATCATGGTTGATTTTTAAAATGTGCTGTTGAATTCAGTTTGCTAGTATTTTGTTGAGAATTTTTGCATCTGTGTTTATCAGGAATATTGGTCTGTACTTTTATTTTTTTTGTTGTTTCTTTTCCTGGCTTTGGTGTTAGGGCAATACTGTCTTCATAGAATGAGTTAGGGAGAATTTCCTCCTTTTCATTCTTATAGAATAGCTTCAGTAAAATTGGTACCAATTGTTCTTTGAAAGTCCAGTAGAATTTGGCTATGAGTCTGTTGGGTTCTAATGACTGTTTCAATCTCAGTACTTATTATTTGTCTATTTAGGGTTTCTATTTATTCCTGATTCAAGGTTGGAGGGTTGTATGTTTCTAATCTCAGATAATCTTTTTAATTCCATGATGTAAGTTATAAGGTCTCCATTTTCATTTCTGATTGAGATAATTTGAATCTTCTCTCTTTGTTGCTTAATTAATTTAGCTAGTGGTCTGTCAATTTTGTTTCTCTTTTCAAAGAACCAACTTGTTTCATTGATTCTTTGTATTTTTGTTTGTTTCAATTTCATTAAGATCTGCTCTGATCTTCATTGTTTCTTTGCTTCTACTAGTGTTGGGTTTGGTTTGTTAATGTTTCTCTAGTTCATTTAGATGTGACATTAGTTGTCAGTATGTGATCTTTCAATCTATCTAATGTAGGCCTTAAGCACTATACATTTTCCTCTGAGCACAGCTTTGCCTGTCCCAGAGGTTTTGATAACTTGTGTTATTTTTATTTGAATTCTCTTTAGTTCCACTAGACTATTTGTCTATCCTTGGAATAATATCACATCATCTTAAATATTCTATTACTTAATGGAATCATTTTTTTAGCATGATTTGTGATTCTCCCACAGAGTAGGTCACTAACTTAATAGAAAGTAGACATCCAGTATTCAGTCATCATGATAAACTGGGAAACCAATCAGAAGTTCCACTGCATTCTATCCTTATCACCAGTGGTCATCATTTTAAAATGATGGGAATATACCATTACAGGAACTACTAACATTTGAGGATGTGGCTGTGGATTTCACCCATGAGGAGTGGCAGTACTTGAACCCTCCACAGAGGACTCTGTACAGAGATGTGATGCTGGAGACCTACAGCAATCTGGTCTTTGTGGGTAAGAATGCCTTCATTGGGTAATTTTGCTGTTTATGATTATAGGATCCAATAGAGAGCCTTTTCTTTCTCAGTTTCCCCCCTTTTGCTTCCTGACAAGGTGTTTGTGAATTCAAAATCCAGGTTAAATGGTTTGACTTTACCTTTGTATCAAGCAATGTGTTCCTTGAGTTGCCCCCAAACTGCAACTTCCTCTATCTCAGAGACTCTGAAGACCAAGGAGGTATCTCTGTCATTTTTCTTTAACAGGGAAGCAGGTTACTAAACCAGACCTCATCCTCAAGTTGGAGGTGGAAGAATGCCCAGCAGAAGTAAAAATCCCAGTTTGGAGTTTTCCAGGTATGTAGGATTGACACAGGTTCTGGGGTTATGAGATTCTAGCCTAGGTTTTGATAACTTGTGTTTTTGTCATTTGAATTCTCTTTAGTTCCACTAGACTATTTCTCTATTCTTGCGATAATATTACATCACCTTAATGATGTAGCCCTTTGAAAGGGCTTTCAAGAATATCTTAGGAAAGGTTGTGGCCCTTGGTGCTTTTACCATGGTATGTCGTGTTGGAGGACAGGGACATGAACACCTCGGCCATGAGGCTGACACCCCCACCCTGGTCCCCCATACACCAGACAACTCTCCTTAAGTTGGTACCCACCTGAAAGTTTCTTTACAGTTCCTTTTATCCCATATGTGTCTTTTAAATGCCACCCCCTGTCCCTGCTACTTCCATGGCACTCACATGTCACTGACGTATCTGAAGCCAGGCCTAGACTGTAGTTCTCTAATTCCAGATTGGATAACCTGAATCCATTCTTCTTGTTCAGCTTAAATGTTCCTGTAAGATTTGCTTTCCTAAAACACCTTGATTACCTATTTCTTAAAAGTAGCTTTTTTGAGATATAATTCACACATCATAAAACTCACTTTTAAAGTATACAATTCAGTGGTTTTCAATATATTCAGAGTAATGCAACCATCACCACTATCTAATTCACTATCAAAATGGAATATTTTAATCACTTCCCAAAAGATGTCCCTACCCTTTAGCAGTCACTCTCCATTTTCTTCTGTCCTCATTTCCTGGCAACCACTAATCTACTTTTTGTCTCTGGTTATGCCTATTTTGGACATTTCATATAAATGGAGTCATACAAAATATGGCCTTTTATATCTGATTTCTTTCCATTGGCATGTTCTCAAGGTTCATCCACGTTGTAGCATGTATCAGTACTTTTCCTTTTTATGGAGGAACAATATTCCATTTTATGAATAGACCACATTTCGTTTATCCATTCTTCAGTTGATGGGTGTTTTGGTTGTTTCCACTTTTTGGCTTTACAAATAATGCTGCTATGAATATTCATGTACAAGTTTTTATTGTGATGCATATTTTCATTTCCTTTGGGTAGATAAATAGGATTGGAATTGTTGTACCTTGTGATAGCTGTATATTTAACATTTTGAGGAACTGCCAAATTGTGTGAATATTTTGTTCCTCAAACAGTTACCTAGTGGCTTTTATATGCTCTGATAATTCTTGCCTGGAGTCACTTATTGGTAAGATGGTTTGATCTTTATTTTTTCAATGTGTTATCATCCATTGTTGTCATTATTCATTTTCATGTTCAAATTGTCCTCAGTTTGGCTAGTAGGAGTACCTGCAGGCTGGCTCCTCTGTCCTTTCAACATGTCCCTATCATTCTTTGAGCACTTCCTCACTTTCTGGCACAAACATACATTCCAAGTTTACCTTGTACTTTCCCTGTTTCAGACCTGGAATCAGCAACTTTGCCAAGGATCTCTGATTACTATTAGTGGGAGTGGTATTTAGAAATCAGGATCTGGATGCCAGAAGTGCTAATAGCTACTCGGATTCTTGTCTCTTATAATCTATAGATGATTCTTTTCCATCTCTCTTTTCCCCCTACTATTTCTTCTTAAAGTGATGAAGTCATTTGTCCTTTAGTTTTCCACAGTCCAGATTTTACTGTTAATAGCTCATGGTAGTATTTAACATAGTCTTCTGTCCTCTATATTTCTTGTAAGTTTATAGATCTAGAAGCTGGATCAGATTCAGTTGTTTTTTTTTTTTCTTTTAGCAAGATCATTTCCTAGCTACTTCCACTGGGAGGCATGTAATACATGGTTGTCACTCTGTGTTCTATGCTACTAGTCATTGGTGATTACTGCTTAGATCCATTAATTCATCTATGGTTGCAAAATGGTGATATTCTAATTCTTCTGTTCCTTTTTTGCTGACTAGCTGGAATGATTCTATAAAGAGATATGCACATTATACAGAAAAGACAGGCTAAATGATTGAGTTTTTCCATTTATTTACCAGTTTTCAAAACAATGAGTTGATTCTGTATCATCCAAAGGTGACCAATAAGGTATGTCTTTTTTTGTGTATAATTTATGGACATATGGATTTAAACATTGTTATGTTTTAATCCATTGCCTTATTATCCCTAGTACAAGTCAAACTGTCCCATCTTTGACTAGTGAAAATGCCTTCAAGTTGGCTCCTGAGTCTTTGGTAGCTTCCTTGCTTTCTGGTATTGGAACATGTTACAGGCTCATTTTGTGTATTTCATGTTTCTGACTTGGAATCGGCCATTACTCCAAGGACCTCTGGTTCTTTTTAGTGGAAAAGAGCTTTTTTAAGCCCACAATTTAGATGTTAGAGAATCATTTCTAGGCCTTTTCACTGACAGAACTAAGAACTATGCATACTTTCTGTGTATGTTTTTTTAAACAGAAAAAATACCTTATATAATCAAATTGATATTTCCAAATCAAATTCTGGGCTTAAAGGCCTTAAATGTATGAACCTTACATGTGATGGTAGTATTGTTAGTATTCTTTTGAGGCTGTTTTGTGTGTATAGTATAGTGAGTTAAATGAATTGAAGTTATCATGTTGATGCCATTGAGAATCAAGACTTTTCAGCATTGTCATTAGGAAAGGCAGAAGAAGGAATATTTACTATTATTAAAGAATCCTATTATATTCAGTTTTGTTTTATGATCATATAAAATATTAACAAAAAATTTACTTGGTTTGAAAGTCAAATCTAGAAAACAAGGCATACTCAGAGAAGTCCAGCTTCTCTCCCTCTCCATTACACTCCCTTTCTTCTTTCCCCATAGGTAACCTTTCTTAAAATTTAGAGGTTTATTCTCCATCATTTTTTTACAACATGAGCCTGTAAAAATATATATATTTATATATTCATTTCCTACCATGCAGTTTTATTCACCTTCTTTTCTCACTTAATATTCAAGAACATTTTGAATATATAGAGATTCTCCTCATTTCTTTTTATAGTAATGTAGTGACTCTTAATAATCATGATAATAGTATTGGTAGTAGTTGTCATAGTAGCAGTAAACATTTGGAAGCACTTCCTATGTGCCATGCATGCCCTTTTATAAGTAATTTAATCCTCTCAATATCCATTTGGGTGGGCACTGTTAAAATTCCTTTACAGGTGGAAAAGTAAGATACAAATAGAGTAGGTTACTTGCCTGAGGCCACAGATCAAGTGAGCTAGGGTTTGCTCCTGAGCTAGAGAGCTCATGTCCCTAACCACATGGGCCATACTGCTTCTTAGCACCTAAGAAGGTTCAAATTCAGCAGATCTTTGGTGGAGCTTGGGTCCTGTGAAGTACATTTTGTAAAAGCCTTTCCTATGTTTTCATGTTCATCTCTGGTTAAGAACTAGAACTCAGCTAGCCAAAAAAAGGAAGTCACAGGAAAGGAAACCCACAGCTGTACAAACCATTTAAATTTATGGGGGGCCAGCCCCCAAAAGAGATTTAGAGGGTCCCTGGAAGGGGGGGCAGCGTCGGTGAATATTCTGGAAAAATAAGGAGAAAGAAAGACACTGGACTCTGTCTAGTGCAGAAGCCGATTCTGTAGTAGGGATAGATACTGAAAGAAAGATGGAGGGATAGATATAAAGAGGAAGAAAGAGAAAGAAAGAAAGTAGACAACTGTTCAGTGAAATGAGCAGAAGCCATTTATTGGGACCAGCCATGAGTCTTTTATCCCAAACTTTCACATGTTAAATCACAAGACTTTCACGTGGGCACAAAGCCAGGTAGGTGAGGGGCGTCCCCCACTCACCAGGCGTTTCCTTAGGAATGAGGAAGGATGACCTCAATCAAATCACAAGAGTTTTACATGAACACAAAGCCAGGTGGGTGGAGGGCGTCCTCACCCACCAGGCGTTTTCCTTAGCATGAGAAAGGACAATCTTAATCAAATCACAAGAGTTTTACATGAACACAAAGCCAGGTGGGTGGGGGGGCATCCCCGCCCACCAGGCTTTTTCCCCAAGCATGAGGAAGGACAATCCCAAAATTATCTCACAGTTCCTTATGCTTGGTTTATGTTCCTCAAAAGCAATACAACAGTTTTAATATCATAAAATCCTAATAATCAATAACTTCTAAAACTTATGCATTCCCAACACCTAATGACTGACTTAAATCCGAATACCTTTCTATTTTGTGCTAACTTTACCTGTACTATTAAAAACTCTAAATTATGGCTTAAACCAGTTCCTAAAGAATGTGGCCCAGCCCAAAGTTTGTGCTGGGCCATTTCTGGTAACCCTAGATAATAATCTATACCATCTAACGCTGGAAACAGCCCTCTAAATGTATATACTAATTTTATAAATATATTTTTAAATCTTATAAAGAAGCTTATATTATGTATAAGGCTCCCAAATGTGATCTGAGTTTGAACTGTGTTAAGTTTAAAGCCGAAACCACAGTCTGTGAGAAACGGGAACATTGGATTTCTAGAGTCAGCCATGCCTGTCATAGTCTCAGAACTTCATGCTTAGATCATAAAAGTCCCTGCCAGTGGGTAACGCTAAACAACAAGGAAAGGAGGAGGGAATGGGCCTTCAGCTCCTGAACCAGCCTGGTGGTCTCAGGGTCCGCAGCCTGCCTGGATCCCTAACGCTCAGGCAGGCCTCCACGGCTGGCTCCCAACATAAATTAAGTATGATTGTGCCAAAATGTTAACACTATTTAATCTAAGTGGTAATATGAGTAATTATTATACTCATTATTATATGTGCAAAAATATTTACCATATCTTATTGACTTCAAGGTGCCATTGATTGGAAGATATACCACTAAGAAAAAAAAATTGCCATCAGTTAATCTATGACATGTTATTGATTGTAAGGTATATCTGGGTACAGAGACAGTAAGATTTGAAATGGCATGCTTCTTGCAATTGAAGAAGTGTGAAATTAAAGTCGAGGCTTTGCGGTTTTGTTTTGTTTTGTTTGAGTTGGGGGTCTCACTTTGTCACCTAGGCTGGAGTGCAGTGGCACGACCACAGCTCACCACAGCCTCAAACTCCTGGGCTCAGGTAATCCTTCCACTTCTGCCTCCCGAGTAGCTGGGACTACAGGCATGTGCCACCATACCCAGCTAATTTTAAATTTGTTTTGTGGAGACGAGGTCTCACTATGTTGCCCAGGCTGATCTCGAATTTCTGGCCTCAAGTGATCCTCTTGCCTTGGTGTCCCAAAGTGTTGGGGTTATAGGCATGAGCCACCACACCTGGCTACAATTGTAACTGTTAAAATTAGTGGTATAGGTGACTGACTATAAGTTAATAAACATTTAAGTTATATAGGAAAATCAGAGTAAGCTTTTTGAACAGACTGACCTGCTTCTTGAAAGTTATCTAGATTTAGAATATAGCAAAATATGGTGGACAGGGCGGTGTAGGTGACGGAACACGAGGAAGGCTTTGGAGTTAATTACAGGCATAGTTTTTACTGAGGATAGACAGGAGCAGAGAAGGTGGTAAATGCAAGCTTGGATGGACACACAAGTGAAACAAGATGAGGCAAAGATTATTAGGTTTTTTTCTTTGTTTTCATTAGGCTAATTATTCTATGTATTTTTCTCATTCACTGAGAATGTGGCTTCATTGTTATTATTGTAACACTTGAGTCCAGGAATCACACTATTGCATTTCTACCTAGGTAGAAATAGTATATGGGGGGGGACCCCCCCAAAAAACAGAATTTATTTATTTAAAAATTGTGTATTTATTCTTACATATTTAAACTTCAGTCACCTTCAAAGCACTCTCCATTTGAAGCAATACATCCATCAAGACGATTTTTCCACTGCTAAAAATCAATTTTTGAACTCGTCAATTTTGATGCCCTTTAGTACTTTTGGTGTTTTTTTTGTTTCACTTTTTCCACTTCAGCAAAATATTTCCCTTTGAGGATTTTTTTTTCAAATGGGGAAACAAAACAAAGTCACTCAGGGTGAGATTGGGTGAATAGGGAGGGTGGGCTATGGGGTCATGCTGTTTTTGGTCAAAAACTGCTGAACACTCAGCATGGTGTGTGTAGGTGTGTTCATAAATCACCCATCATGAAATGGGCAAACACATTGAAAGAATCTTCAAAGAAAAAATTCACTGAAGTTGAGTGAGTGCAGCCTATCACAACAATGCTAGCTTGTACGTTGATGCTGATGGGTTCCTAGAACATGTGTCTAGTGGGGGAATCCTGTACTACAAGGGGCCCATCCTCCAAAAGATAATTCTAATTTTTGGGGTTCCCCCTTGTAAATCAGGGAGTTAAGAGTTCATATGATAACTGAAGATTAAAGGTTATAATGCCCCAGAGTTGATGGAAATCAGAGATAATGTAAAAGTAGAGGCAAGAAAGACTGAGGTGCTAGGGTAAGATTGTTCTTGGTAACAAAAAGACCAGCAGGTGAAGGTTTAGTGAAAGACTCTTTCCAGGAACTCTGATGAAACAAGATGATAGTATCAGCTTTCATGTGGCAGGCCATTTCAAAAGTGTCAAAGTCTAAAGACGGTTTATTGTACTTCTTTCTAGAAGAAGTCTTCCAAGGTGAGGAGCAATTTGAGAGGCAGCATCAGGAGGACCAAAATAAATGTCTGTTGTTGCAAGTTGGATTTTTTGACAAGAAAACAATTACCACAAAAAGTGTCCATGACTGTAATGAGTTTGGAAACATGCTTCATCTGAATACAAACTTTGTTGCTTCAATACAAAAGCCTCTTAAACATGAATCGTTTGGAAATAATATGGTAGACAATTTAGATTTATTTAGTAGAAGTGCTGCAGAAAAGAAACTTGACAATGGATGTGCTAAATTATTCTTCCATGCTGAGTATGAAAAAACAAACCCGGGACTGAAACCCTATGTATATAAAGAGTGTGGGAAAGCCCTCAGGAGAAAGAAAGGCCTTAGTCTACATCAAAGGATTAAAAACGGAGAGAAACCCTTTGAATGTACTGCATGTAGGAAAACCTTTAGCAAGAAGTCGCACCTCATTGTACATTGGAGAACTCATACAGGAGAGAAACCTTTTGGATGTACTGAATGTGGAAAAGCCTTTAGCCAAAAATCTCAGCTCATTATACACCTAAGAACTCATACAGGAGAGAGACCCTTTGAATGTCCTGAATGTGGAAAAGCCTTCAGAGAAAAATCAACTGTCATCATACATTACAGGACTCACACAGGCGAGAAACCTTATGAATGTAATGAATGTGGAAAAGCCTTCACTCAGAAGTCAAACCTCATTGTCCATCAGAAAACTCATACAGGAGAGAAAACATATGAATGCACTAAATGTGGGGAATCTTTCATACAGAAGCTTGATCTAATTATACATCATAGTACTCATACAGGAAAGAAACCCCATGAATGTAATGAGTGTAAGAAAACTTTCAGTGATAAGTCAACTCTTATTATCCATCAGAGGACTCATACGGGAGAGAAACCTCATAAATGTACTGAATGTGGGAAGTCCTTTAATGAGAAGTCAACCCTCATTGTGCATCAAAGAACTCATACGGGAGAGAAACCCTATGAATGTGATGTATGTGGAAAAACCTTTACCCAAAAGTCAAACCTTGGTGTACATCAAAGAACTCACTCAGGAGAGAAACCTTTTGAATGTAATGAATGCGAAAAAGCCTTCTCTCAGAAATCCTATCTCATGCTACATCAGAGAGGCCATACAGGAGAGAAACCTTATGAGTGCAATGAATGTGAAAAAGCATTTTCACAGAAATCGTATCTCATTATACATCAAAGAACTCATACAGAAGAAAAACCCTATAAATGTAATGAATGTGGCAAAGCCTTCAGAGAGAAGTCAAAGCTCATTATACATCAGAGAATTCACACAGGAGAGAAACCCTATGAATGTCCTGTGTGTTGGAAAGCTTTTAGCCAGAAGTCACAGCTCATAATACATCAGAGAACGCACACAGGAGAGAAACCCTATGCATGCACTGAGTGTGGCAAGGCCTTCAGAGAAAAATCAACATTCACTGTACATCAAAGAACTCATACTGGAGAGAAACCCTATAAGTGTACAGAATGTGGGAAAGCCTTTACACAAAAATCAAACCTTATTGTACATCAGAGAACCCATACAGGAAAGAAAGCCCATGGAAGAGGCCACACCCGAAAGTCAAAACTCACTGCACATTAGGCAGTTCATCAGCAGTGTCTGTAACATACACTGAAGGAAAGTTGTGTCAGTTTCATTAACGTTGTAAAAGTATGTTCTGACTTCTGGTTTAAATATGGGAGTAAAGCCAGCCTTTCTTTTTTTCATCACAGTCTTTACCCAAAAACTACAGGAGAAAAAAAGTATAATCTCTGTATCTGGTAATATTAGGAGACAGCTGAAACCCTGATGAGAAGCCTGCCAGAGGCAGGGGGAAATCAAGCACTGGTACAGGATATTTCAGAAACAGAGAGTACTCAAGGCTGCAAATTTGAGAGCACTGGTAAGGACTCTTAGCTGAGGTTCAGGATACACCCTAAGGTGTAGAACCTTAAGTAGATTTTTAAAAATGGTAACAGTGTGGGGGCAGGTAGGAGGTAGGATGTTTCCTAGACCATTGGGTCTAGGAGAAACAGACAAGGGCCTTGACAAGGAACCAGACAAGCCATATTTGCAGTAGTTTATACTGACGGGAGCAGCAGTTTTGGGGACACTGGGAAGAGAAGGAACTTTTCCTTGTGAAGAGCCCTACAGCTGCCCGTATCTACTGACTTGGGAGATGTATAGTCTGAAAAAGCTAACAAATGCACGGGGGAAAAATCTCAGTTGTTAAAAAAACTGATCTACCTAGAATGTCCCAGTTTCTTCCCCCACATGAACCTCCAGCAAATAGCAAGTTTAGGAAAAACTCTTCTCATTCAAATAAGAATGATTCAGAAGTAATCATAACCACAAACCCATGTGGTTTTTGAGCCAGCACTTCTACTTCTAGGAATGTATATACTCGTAGTGTACAGAGTGATGATCATATGGAGGTACTCATTGACACACTGTTGTGAAAACAAAAGATTGGAAGCTGTCAAAATGACACCACCAGGGTTCTGGTTCTCTAAGTTGTAGTATATTCATACAGCATACTCCTAGGTAGACAAAAATGAATATATAAAGAGAACTTGGATACCATTCATGTAGTGATGTGGGATAATCTCCAGGTTACATTATTAGGAAAAGCAAGGTGCAGGATAGTGAGTACAGTATGCTACCATTTGTATATAATAAGGAGAAAAATGGTAAGTACATAATTGATTGTATATGCATAAGTCATCTCTAGAAAGAGATATAAGAAGCTGGTAATCCTGATTGCCTCGGGGAAGGGGAAAGGGCAGCAGTGGCTGGGGGGATGGAATTGGGAGGGAGACATGTGTATCCTTTCATAACTTTTGAAAATTGTACTATGTGGATGTACTACCTTTTCAAAAAATAAATGAAACATTTAAAAAAGTATATTTTATTCTATTACCATTATAATAGTCATAGTCTAGATACAGGATTTTATAACATTTAATATAGATATGTTCAATGTGGGTTTAATTTTTTTGATTGAAATAAATTGAATAACCAGGCAGACAGAACAGCAGATATTCAATCAATTCCAAAGGCACATCATTTTCCTCAGGGTGACAAAGTGATACTCAGGTCAGCTGGGACCACATTAGGTAAACCTAAAATAATTGAGGCTGGAACACATTTCTTACTTAGTATGCACAGTGACACCTGTGAAAAAATCCTATACTGAAGTCTACCAATGTCTTTCTACATCTTAACAAAATGATTTAAATTACATCATTTATACACAAACTCTTTACAAGAGGTATAAAACATGAATACACAGGTTGAATAACTTGCTCTTAAGGTTACAGTGCTGCTAGTGACACATATTTTTCAAACTGAGAGATAGATTGAGAGTGATGGTCTGAATGGGGACACAGCCAAAGACCACATAAAAGGATGTTTGCTCCAGAACAAGAGTTCCTGCATGTGAATTACCGTATCTGTGACCCTCATGCTTCTGTGTTCTCCCCTCCCCCCTCTGGGGCCATCTCTTTTTTAGAACTGGGCAACTCAAGTTATGTAAAACCTGAGGATGGGCAGCATTTGGATTTATCAAAACAGGTGGGTAAGTTAGACCTGAGACTCTGTCTGTACCCTCCCAGGTCTTCATTTTTCCCTGAATTATCCTGCAAGAATTTGATCCATTGGCTCACTATTTTTTTTTTTTTTGAACTGTGTAAATCAGACATGTCATGTTCAGTGCCCTTCCAGGGAGAGGAAATGGGGGCTTCACTGGCTTGCTGGTGCAGTCTGCTGGGAGGATGTCTGAGGCTACTGGAAACAAACATCCTGCTTACTGAGAATCTTTCTGGGGTTTTAGGTCCATTGAAGGTCATCTTGCAGTAGGGTGGGAGTGAGGGTGTAGGGTGGGACACAAATGGCAACCTGATGGGCCACATGTGAGTGAATGGAGGTGAATGAAGTACAGATGGGGATGAACGGCAGGATGTGAATAAGTGGACTGGAATTAGGGGGAGGGAGAGGAGGATAATAAAAACCAAGTGGGGATGAACAGGGAATAGCAGTATGAAATGAGGGACATAGCTGGTGGAGTGAGTTACTGGAAAAGAAACAGTCTAGCATAGGTAAACATGGGTAGAGGTGGGGAGAGCAGAAAGGAGTTGAGTGGGAGGGAGAGAATGATGGAGGAAAGTGGGAGTCACGTGAGGCAAGGTGTGAATGATGATGGTGGATGAGGTTGAGTGAAGAGCAGTGCAGGCAAGTGACAAAGCATGGCATGGTATCAGTGAAGAGTGCTTGGCAGTCACAGTGGGAAGACTGCTGGAATGGGGTGCTAGGGGGGTGCTCTGTGGTGTGGTGGGGATCTGTGGTGTGGTGGGGATCTGTGGTATCAGGTTATAGAGTCTTGGGGGATCTCAGTGATACACAGCCTTGTGGTGGTGGTGATGGAGAGTTGGATGAAGGAGGCAGGAGGTGATCACTGGGGATTCTGCATAAAGAGAAGCTGCCCTGAGCACCCTGTGCTGACCACAGGTGAGGTGTAGGGGATGGGAACAGTCTGCACTGGACACAGCTCTGAATGAATGCCACCTCCATGTTCCATGTCCTTGTCATTATTTACATATGCTCAGGGAGAGGCCTCACCACAAGAGGTATCCTCAAAACCTCCCCCAAATCTGCTCTATTGTGCCCCTCAGCCAGCCCTGAGTCCCACCCCACTTATTTAATTTGTCTTATAGCTTTGGCTAAAACCTAGAATAGTGATCCCTCTTCAACTTGTTCCCTAGGGCTCTCCAGGGTACCCTAGGATCCCTATGATCAGATCTATGACTTGATTGACCTCATAGCCATCAAGATCAGTACTGGCCCCCCAATATTTCAACCAATTATTTCATATTATTGTCTTATTTCTTTAGATATGATCTCCAAACTATGAATTATGATCCCTTCTCAACTTATCCTTTTCATCCTTTGGGGACCTGTTAATGTGAGAAATTCCCCTGATACAATGACAGTTTCCAATATGCTACCACACAAGCTACCCCAGAGGTCTCAGAATAAAAAGTCTCAGAATTACAATGTTTGAGTAACATGGCTTATTAAATCCATTTTTTAAAAACACAAAACAGGGCAACCCCTTCGGGTCCCCTTTGACGATGGGAGCTTTTCTGTCTTCTTAATAAATCCTGCTTTCAAAAACAAAAACATTAAAAAACCAAGAAGCAAAGGAAAGACATGGGGTAAATTAACACACTTAGGATAGGGTACAAACAGGATGAAGGACCACATTTCCTGAATCTTCTGTTCTGCAATGTTCATAGACTCTGCCTCTGCCTCTGTTGCATCAGCCTCATTGGTAACAGGGAAAAGAGATGAGGTTTGAAAAGGAGCCTCAATCAGACTGAAGGTGCCCCAGGCCTTCAGGTTGACACACAAAGGTTGAAAAATGACCCACAAAGGTTGAAAAACTACCCATTGGGTACCATGTACATCATTTGAAGGATGGGCTTAATAGAAGCCTAAACCTCACCATCATACAACATACCCATGTAACAAAACTTACGCATGTACCCCTTGAAACTAAACCCTTGTGATAATTCACATAGAATGATGTCCTCCAGCTACATCTATGTTGCTGCAAAGGGCATGATTTGTTTTGTTTGTTTGTTTTTGAGTTGGAGTCTCACTGTCACCCAGGCTGGAGTGCAATGGCATGCTCACGGCCACTGCAGGCTCGACCTGCTGGGCTCAGGCGATCCTTCTGCCTCGGCCTTCCAAGTAGCTGGAACTACAGGTATGCACTAATACTCCTGGCTTATTTTTTTGTTTTATTGTAGAGACGAGGTCTCGCCAAGTTACCCAGACTGGTCTTGAACCCCTGAGCTCAGGCACTCCTCTCACCTTGGCCTCCCAAAATGCTGGGATTACAGGCTTGAGCCAGTGTGCCCAGCCTTGATTTGTTTTTATTACTGTGTAGTATTTCATGGTGTATATTTACCACATTTCCTTTATTTGGTCCACCACTGATGGGCATCTGGGTTGATTCCTGTCGTTACTATTGTGGATAGTGCTGTGATAAACATATAAGGGAGACCCCCCCCCAAAAAAAAACCCCAGAACTATCTTTTGGAAGGCCCCTTGTAATACAGGCTTCCCCTGCTAAGTAGATGTTCTAGGAACCCATTGGCATCAGTGTCCCAGCTAGCATTGTGAGAGACTGTGTTTGGCTTCAGTGCATCTTTTTTTTTTTTTTTTTTAGATTCTGTTAACACAGTTGCCCATTTCATGATGGGTCATTTACAAGTGTACCTGCCCACACCACACTGAGTGTTCAGCAGTTTTTGACCTAAAACAGCATGACCCCTGTGCCCCACCCTTCCCATTCACTTGATTTTGACCTGAGTGACATTTTTGGTGTTTCTCTGGATGAAAAAGTCCTTGTT